>JAYEVJ010000380.1:0-200000 GCA_036346265.1 Melocanna baccifera
GTTTTAAATCAATTATGTTGTTTTAAAGTATTCAAACTGCATGCGTTATTTTATGTACAATAGTTTACCGTTTTCCTTAGTTAATGAACCATCTTGCTTTACTAGCGCTATGTAGCTAAACCACTCCTTGAAACCATTGATACCCTTACCATTGTCGCCTTAGGTAATACTAATAAAAGGAATTTCAAGATAAGATACATTATTAATTGCCAGGCAAGTTCGGTAAGTTCTCAGGACATTAGTATGCCCTGATCATACCTTCTCAACAAATAAATTCATTTTGGGCAATCATGGGATGTACATGATTGGTAGTTTGGTTAAAAGCTTATCTTATGCTTCTCAAAACTCTAAAAATTTGCTTACCTGTCCGGGCGGATGATAAGAGTGGCTGGTGGATGTAACAATCGGGTCGTGGTAGCACGTCTGGACAATTTAAGGACTTAATCTTGTGTCGACCTATCCATGTAAAATAGTACAAACCACAAGCCAGCAAAGTGTAGGCATGACTAAATAATTTGCACTCGCCAGTAAAGAGGAGCACTTCGGGGGAAACTCATGATTTTCATCGCTGGACGCAAAACCATCTTGGATGGATCATGTCGCCGGATAGAGGCGGGCGCAAGAGGGGGTCTAGCTGGGGCCCAAAGGGGTTTTCCTGTAGACGAAACCTTAGCGAGTGCTAGTCTTTACTAGATACATTGTAAAGGTCATGTGATAATCCGGTTGATCTGCATGTCTAAGAAAATGTGCGGAATATAACAATTGGGTTATTTCTTGTGGGTAAAGATGTACAACTCTGCAGAGTCTAAAACTATTCGAATAGCCGTGCTCACGGTCAAGAGCAGACATGGAAACTTCCTTGAGTTAGTTCTATTTACAAAAATCTTTTGAGGTGGGAACCATAAACTAAATGGAGGGAAGTACTCTACTTTGTTGGATTTTTCCTGGAGGGACGTACTCTAGCGTCGGCAATTAGGGTGGATGTAGCCCAGTAGCCAAAAACTAGCATTGGTAGATGGAACCATGAAATCGGTGGATGGAACCGTCTACAATATACTTATTGCACATTTTCAAACGTTCCCTTTGCAATATCACAAATCTGCTAAGTCATAGGGTTTTAATTATGTACTTGCCAAATCTCGCTTTGTGCAACTAAAATAAACCCCAGCCATATATTGTCAAGCAATGCATTTTATACTATTACATCCTGTGTGTTGGCTCATGAGCACGTTGAATTGTGCTTACCTCGCCTCAAACCCCTATTCTAAGTCGCGAACCAAGAGCACTACGCCTACTACGAGGACCAGGGTGCCGAAGGAAATGAAGATGGTGGCTATTAGATTAGTCCTTGGTAGCTTTGCCCCTCGCTTTAGTCCGGTTGACCAGACTAGCTTTGGTGGGTGGCTCCGTTATTAGTTAGGTCTCTGGTTAATAGCGGTGGTACCCAAGTAGTCCCAATCACTTGCCTGTGGCGAGATGTGCCCCTACGCTTATGTACGTTTCCGTTTCCGCTCTTTATGTATCAGAAGACATTATTCGACGCTGACCATCAGAACCTCTCACCGACGTGGTCTATTTTAAACTTTGGTATTGTAATGTATGATTTTGTCATGTATGAAATGATGCAGCATTGTATCTGTGAGCACTATCTACTGATCTAGGGAATAGTGCAATATTTCACAGAAGGTTCCAGGTTAGTAAACTTGGGGTCCGACAGAGCTGGTATCAGAGCATACGACTATAGAAACCCTAGCTAGACTGGTCACGACACTAGGACCTGGATACTATTTGCAAAAACTTGTGAAAAACTTTTACAAAGTATAGCATAATACTGCTTTACTTAACTCTCTTAGTTCAATACTTACCCGAACTTTCTTTTGCATTTCTCAATTGTTCTCACCTATTATTGTTCAAAATTTTAGATGGCCGGAGCACCACCAGCTGGTCCATCGGACACCTCACCCATGGGGAAGGCGAAGGGGAGTTTGTTGAGATCTTGCGGCAGCTGCTGCAACACCTCGGGTACCGCCACCAGCCCATTTTCAAGGGCCGGAGAGTCTGCATCCAGGAGACACACTTGTGGACCATGAAGGTCTTCATCTACACACGGGGCAGTGACAGGGAGCTCCGCTCCCACACTATCCATGCCGAACCGCCACGGATGTGCCTCGCCGACGCCATCAAGGATGCGGCACGCCTCACTGCAGCCCACCTGTGCCAAGTGTACGAGGGGAGGCTGCGACAGTCGCCCTTCGCCCACTACCCTCGCATCCGCCAGGGGCAGTTCCTCCCAGATCGCCTCGACACTGTGGTGGGCGACCCCGCCTATCGCGACGCATCCACCGACGCAGCATTGTCGATCACCTACGCCTTTGCCCTGCAGGAGATTGGGCATCTGCGCATTCTCCTAACCACGAGCGTGCAGCACTCGGACGCCCTCAGCACCCAGCTCAACCGCTAGCAAATCACCCTCCAGGTGGCAGAGCGCGGGAGGCTCGCCGCCGAGGCCAGGCTTGAGCACCTTCAAGCCAGGGAGGCCAGGCTTGAGCTCTTTATGTACTGTAAGACATTTGGCCTGACGGCCCTACTATAACGTCGGCCCGACGTGGTCTATTTTAAACTTTGGTATTGTAATGTATGATTTTGTCATGTATGAAATGATGCAGCATTGTATCTGTGAGCACTATCTACTGATCCGGGGAATAGTGCAATATTTCACAGAGGGTTCCAGGTTAATAAACTTGGGGTCTGACATTATGTGCCTTGTACCACCGTAAGGTGATTATGACTAAGTCTTCTTTGGGAAGCTACTCGAATTGTTCTTCTGAAAAGGAAGTCAAAGTAGACAAGGAACCATACAATAACATATTCATAGTAGACTGCACAGGGTTAGATACGAGTGCTAAAGATGAATATTTTTTAGTCTTAGATGGAAAAGGTTCCATCTTATAGGTTTTCAATCTAGAATACAGATCATCTATGTATCTAGATCGATGGTTTGATTAATAGTCATAACGACCATCAACAACTCTGGACCTAAAGACCGCAAGATTTTAGTTAAATTATCTCTATTGGTTGGAAGAACACCAACTCTATGCAAATTACTCAAAATCTTTTCAAAACAAGCAAAAAGATCATCTATAGATTCAGTAGGGTTCATAGCAAAATCTGAGTACTCTTTTTTTATAAAGATTTTTACGCACTTTCTTGATCTTGTCGTTCCCTCATGATAATCGCAAAGAGTTTTCCAGATTAAGTGAGCAGAAGCAATATGAGCAACACGAACAAATTCTTTATGAGAAATTCTTTGGAAAAGCAAGTTACGAAAACGAGCATTCAAATCTACATCAGTTTTATTTTTGGCCGTAACGTCAGCAGGAACAACATATGGTTGCAAGACCTTTTTCTAGACATCATTACCTTGAGCCTCGATGTAAGCTTGCATGTGACACTTTCAAAAAGCAAAATCAGTTCCATCGAGCATGGGGGGACGATTTACATACCTCTCTGATTCCATCGTAGCTTGCTCGATACCACTTGTAGAATCGATGATAGCAATCAGAGGGGGGTGAATGATTATCATTGCTTATCGACACCTAAATGCAAATCTTAAATTGACAAAAAACAATCTAACTCACCAACTTGAAATACGATCGTAAGATGCTGATTCGACCACCAGCTCACTGGCCACAGAGTCGATCAAGTTTACGACCACTTGAAGTCGCTCCACAATAAATTTTCACGTAGTCAAAAACCTTTTGTTGCCTGACCGCTCGAACACTCCAATCAGTCGAACACTTCAATTGCTCGTTATCACTCGCTTCGATTGCTTGATCGAAAACGCACCGAAAATAACGTCGTGTTCATATCGCACAAAACTGAGAAGTGTTGGCACGTTATTGTTGAGAACACAAGAAGAACAATACTCAGGTACACATTGCCGAAATTGACTAACTACTATTGGAATAGATCTGATCTATTATTTCTGTAGATGTGTCTGGTTACAAAGCACCCTTATAGCACCCCTAAAAACTTAGCACAAAAAGTCTTGCTGGCCCGCTCACCTCGGCCCTTCATCCACAGAGCCTTGGCCTCCTTTTATATGCTAGAGTCGTGTTCACCTCAAATACGAACAACTCAAACCATATCCAAAACAACTTGGACAGACAACTCTATCTTTCCTTAAACCAAGGGATCTGAAACCCTTCCTAGCATGGGTTTTATTTCTTCCAAGTTATGGACTCTATCCACAACTCCAATCTCACCATGTGACGAAGTCTCCGTGACACACATCCTTATCCATACTTGAGAGACCATGTGGTGGTAGCCCTGGTTGTGTGATGAGTAATTGACTCGTGTCCTAAAGTCCGAGTTTGTTCCGGCATTATTTTAATTATCGATTTAGATATTTATTTAAATCATTTGGTGCGGTGCTATGAAATATATTTTCTTGTCGTGTGGATCGCAGGACGCCGAGTGGAGTCGTGGCGAGACACGGGTGACCGGACTAGGCACAAAGTGGCCGAGGTCGAACGGTCGGGATGTGTCGAAGACGGCAAGGACTCGAAGTGGCTGCGAGAGGCGCGCAAGAGGCGAGGAAGCTTCCAGAAGGTGCGGGAGGCGTTTAGGAAAATACGCAAAGCCGCACAATCGAAGCGGATTTTATATGGAATGATCCATTAGTGGAGAGGTGTTGTAACCTAATGGGTATAATTGAGTGTAAACCCATTAGTGGAGAGGAGTTGTAACCTAATGGGTATAATTGAGTATAAACCCATTAGTGGAGAGTGGTGTGACCTAATGGGTAAAGTAGTCTACTAGACCCATTAGTGGAGGCTATAAATAGAGGTGCTCTCTAGGTGGAGAAGTGCACTTGAGAGAGAGATAGAAATGGGTATGAGTATTAGGTTTCCTAATGCTTGTGCTCTTGGGAGAGAAAATTTGTATGCAAGTTTTAATGTTTTATTCTCTCCTTGTGGGTGTTCTTGGATGAGACATGGAAGAGTTGACATAATCATTCATCGCTCTTCGTCTCAATATGAACATGCTTGTTTTATATCGTGTGCTATTTACTTGCTCTCCTTTTAATTAATGTTCTTGTTCTAGTGCTATATATATATATATATATATATATATATATATATATATATATATATATATATATATATATATATATATATATATATATATATATATATATATATATATATATATATATGTTTGCTTTGAACGGGAATCATCTCAAGGCCACCTTGGCTATCTCATCCCGAAAGCAAAGAATCAACTTCACAGTTATTGCTCTTTGAATAGGAAGTTGTCTCAAAGAACTTCTAGTTTTTTGTAGTATGTCTTTTATCTTAAGTTTTCTTCTGGGAGCAGTCAAGTAATTTTTGCGTTTTTGTAGGCAGTGCAAGCTTGTAATCTTTAGGCCTCGTAGTAAGAGATGATTTGGCTTAAGGGTCTTCTTGTTCGGCTATGGTCCTGACTGTTCTTCTCTGTCATTTTATCTCTTAGGAACAGCAGCCCTCCATATACAAGAATTTAGTTTGCTGTTTTTTTGTGTTTTTAGTTTGAGAAGAATCTGCATTTTTTTGGTTTGGTCAGGTTCTGTTGCAACCGAACTGCTGCTCTTCCTGTTCATTTTGCTGCCGAACTACTCTTCCTATTAGTCGCAGCAGCAACTTGCAGTTCACTGTTGTCGGTCAGCTTTACTGTTCTCTGTATTGTGTTCGGCTGATGCAGTCCAGGTTGCTGCAAGTGCTGTTTTTGGGTAGTGCTTTTTGCTGTTCGACTAGCTGCTGATCACTGCAAGTTCTGTGAAGTTTCGGCTAGAGAGGAGCAGCAGCAAACAGCAAAGCCAAGGTCTTTTTCGGCTGGTACAGAGACCTTTCGGCAGGAGCAGGTGTAACACTCCCTGTTTGCTGTTCGTCTAGTACTTGTGCTGTTTGTGGTGCTATTGGAACTGCAGTTAGTTCTCTGTTCTGGAGATATTTTTTTAGTGGATTGTGTTGCTTCCTTGGAGCTTCCAGTGTGCAGTCTGCTAATTCCTGTTTCGGTTCATGTTTCTTGGTAGCAGTCTTTCGAGAACCAAAAGTGCAGAATAGAAGTCTAGTCTCCTGTGTCTTGTGGAGTTTATTTTCTCTCTGCAGTTTACAAATCCTTTTTGGTTGTTCATTGCAGAATCGGTTGCAGCAGTCTGTCTTTCTTTGTCGGGTTGGTCTAGTGCAGTCCCCTCTTTTTCGAACAACTCTCTGCTTCCTGGGTCAGGTTGCAAGCTGTAGCTAGCAGTGTGTTGCAGTGGATAATCTCCCTGTTAGTTTCGGCTGTTTGCTGTTGTGTGCAGGTATCTGCATTTGGTTTTTGGTAGCCGATCTCTTCTACTTGATTTAGCCTTTTTGTTTGCTTGCATGCCTCTCTTTTTGACTTGATTTATTCTATTAGTTTTTAGTTTCAAGTCTGCTGTATTACTTCTTATTTCAGTAGTAAGTGCTCGATTTATTGGTTGAAGCCTTGAGGAGTGATTTTTGATTTTAAGTTTTCCCTCTTAATCTTAATTTCATAGCTTCTATAGTTTTAGGAGAGGGAGTTGTTGTGTAAGGCTTGTGGGCAATTTCTTGGAACCAGTTTTTTTTGTAAACCGTGTAGGTTCTTACTTCATAGCATTCATTGCTATTGGAGAAGTTTTAAGTATGAATACTCGGGGTAAATTTTAAAGCGCACCATTCACCCCCCCCCTCTGTTGCCTTTTCGATCCATCAATTGGTATCAGAGCCGGTTAACTCTTGTCTATAGATCTTAACCGGTCTCAAGAGCCATGGCAACGGACAAGTACTCGACCAAGCCGCCCGTTTTCGATGGCATCGATTACCCTTCCGAAGAGCGAATGGAGACATATATCCAGCCCGTGGGTATGCCATCCGGCGCAAGGTCAAGACCCGTTTTGTTGTTCCTGCCGATGAGGACATCAATGCTAATAACATGGCTGATGTTGAGGCAAATGCTAAGGCAAGGAACATTATAATCCAGGGTCTAAGCAGGAGCGAATTTGATCGCATCTCTCATCTCACGCCGCCTTCGACATCCGGATGACCTCGATGCATATCATGGGGCACCACCCGATTAAGACGGTTCGACAGATCGATTCAAGCGAGATTACAACAAGTTTGAAATGCTCATTTGGCGAGTCCTTAGATGAATGTTTTGCGCGTTTTCACAAAATTACGAGGAACCTCCGAGCGGTCGGTCTCACATACTCCGACTCGGATAACGCTCGATGATGCTCACCGCACTCGATCTGCGTGTTTGGGAGATGAAAGTGACTACCATCAAGGACACCACGGACCTCTCGACTTTGACTCTTGATGCGCTCAGACTCGCCTCAAGACTCACGAGATTGACATTGTCTCTCGCAAGTCGGTCACGATCGATGGCCCTAGTCACCGATCCCAATTCAGCTTCGGTTTTTCTTCCGACCGCCGTGTGGATTCTCCTTGCTGCTCTCGTGACATAAGCGATGATCGCTAGAGCGGCTCGAGGATGAGCAATCGCCCTCCTAGCTCGGAAGTTTTCCCATGCTTACAAAAGGAGGAGGGACAGAAAGAGGAGGACTCGTCATTTGTTTCGAGTGTGGTGGCCCCAACCACATTCGGGCAAATTGCCCCAAGCCGGTGAAAGGCAAGAACGACTACGGTGTAAGCAAGAACGACTACATCGACAAGAACCGCAACAAGAAGCCCCGATTCACGCCAAGGCAAGAAGAAGTTCCGCAACTTTGGCAAAGCCAAGAAGCTCTTCCACGCGTCCTCATCGCTTCCGACGACATCGACTTCAGCGACGTGGAGGGGTGGAGCGACGACGGCGACAAGGATGATCAAGATCCCAAGAACGGCGACGACTTCATCGGCATGTGCTTCATGGCCAACGACAACGACGTCGGCGACAATGAGCTCTCTGGCGACTCGATGAGGTAGGTCCTCCTACGACCAGCTCTATCTCGCATTTACGAAGTTAGGAAAGTTCTATGCTAAATCTAGAGCTAGGGTTGTGGATCTTGAGAAGGAAGTAGAGAGATCATCACGGGAGTTTACTTCACTTATATCTGCTCCCTCCCGTGACGAATGTGATGTATGTTCTTCTTTGCTTGGAGATATGGAAAAGCTAAGGACCTCTCATGATAGTTTGACTTCTGAGCTTGATTTGCTTAAGGTGAAGAATGATAGTGCGCTTGTTGAACTAGAAATGAGTAGGGTTGCTTCTATTTCCTCTAATATTCAGACTACTTCTTGCACCTCATGTGAGGATAAGGATAATGCTTTTAGAGGTCTTTACACTATGCTTATTGATCTGCCTGAAACTTGTGAAAATTGCAATAACTTAAAAATGAACTTAAAAAGAGCAGATCATAAAATTGCTGAATTGCATGCTTCTTGATTGAGCCAAGCGCTTCATGTTTAAATTGTCCTAAATTAATCATTGAACTTGAATCTGTTTCTAAACAATTCCAAGAAATGATTGATTACAACAAGAAAATAGCTAAATATGCTTCTAAGGACCTGTTAGCTCACCATGCAAAAATTGTGATAAACTAAAATCGACTTGATTGTTTTGGAAGAAAAATGTGTGAAGCTAACTAAGGATTTACTAGAGAAGCCACAATCATGTTGTAATGTGTGTCTTGGTGTTGGGGAGAAGCCCAAGGGTAAGGTAGAGACGCCTAGCAACGGAGCCAACTCGCTAGTAGTAGGACTGTCCCATCAGTGGTGTGCGTGCATAAGCCATTCTTTCCTCTCTTGTTGGTTCTTCTTTGCTTCCTTACCCTCTGCTATTCCCCCTTCTCCTGCTCTTCTTGCACCTCTCTCTTCGGGAGTGTCGGTATCTTATGAATACTCTCGAGAGATTTGTAGGAGGCAAGAAGAAGCTCAATCTTATTCTAGACCAATCTAAGATTTGCAGATTTAATCGTGGTCTAGGATATAATTTCTATGAGGACATGAGGAAGCATCCACCTGCCGTGCTCGCACTCCATAGCACGTGTGTGATCGAGACCGAGCCCAGGATCGAGAAAGTCAAATTTAAATCTGCGGGCTTCGTCCAAGGGATTTCTGACAAAGACAAGATGATTCCACCGCAACTTCGGCCTCTCACAGGTGAAGTTTCATTGCACCTTCGTCGAAGGATGGACATATGATCGAACGATGCTTCGGGCATGCCAGGATTGCGCAGAGAGACCGTGTTGCAGCTCTTAGGCGTATTCAGGGTTAGCCCCAGATCTTGAGTGCACCTAGGACCAACACGAGGTCTAAGGTTGCTACTGTTGATGCTTTTGGGCAGCATCGAGGACTTGGTTTTTCTGGTTCTTCTGATTTTCGTCCTCGATTTGCCCCGGGTCATGATATCCGCCGTCCTGAGGGTAGATCTCGTTTCCATCGAGATAACTACCCGCGGCGAGATCAGCGTGTTGTTGGCACTCCGACTCGCTCTCCGTGCGATCGGACCCAAAGAATGACTTTGGGTCCGCTCTTAGACCTTACGCTTTGAGTGACAGAGAGCGTAGGGTAGATAGAGGTCAGTCGTGTTTGACTACTTCATCTGCTCGACGTGTTATTCAGTATTGGGTGCCAAAATCACTATTGATTTACCCCAATACTGAGACTTTACTCTTTGTTTGACTCAGGTTCGCCGGGCAGGGAAGGGAAAGGTTTGGCTCGTAGACTCCGGGTGTTCACGACACATGACCGGAGATTCTCGTTGGTTTTCTTCCCTTGCCCGTGCTCCAGGTGATGAGACGATCACCTTCGGAGATGCTTCTTCTGGGCGTGTCATCGCCAAAGGTACAGTGCGCATTAATGAGTCTTTTGTTTTAAAAGATGTTGCCTTGGTTAGTAAGCTGCAATATAATTTGCTTTCCGTTTCTCAGCTTACCGATGACGACTTTGAGGTGAGCTTTAAGAAAAACAATTGCAAAATTCTTGATTCTTCGGGTAGTCTGGTTTGCGGGATTTCTCGTTTTGGGAGGATCTTTCGTGCTGATTTTTCTGAGTCTTCTGGTGATCCTCTCAGGTGTTTAGTTGCTTCGATTCCGCGACCTCTCTTTCGGCATAGGAGACTTGGTCATATTGGATTTTATCATTTGACCGAGTTAGCGCCACGATCTCATTCGTGGTCCGCCAAGCTCAAGATGGTCAAATATCTTGTTTGCACTCCTTGCCAAGCACGGCAAGATGGTTGCCGCTTCCCATCCTCGGTCACGATCCACGATGACCGATGCACCGGGACAGCTGCTCCACATGGACACAGTTGGACCAGCTAGAGTGCAGTCAGCAGGAGGGAAGTGGTATGTTCTTGTCGTAGTCGATGACTTCTCGAGGTACTCTTGGGTGTTTTTCTTAGCCTCGAAGGATGAGACGTTTACACATTTTCGAGTGCATTCGAGAGGCTTTCTATTGAGCTTCCGGGTGCCTTACGAGCGATCCGTAGTGACAATGGCACGGAGTTCAAGAATTCCTACTTTGAGAGGTTTTGCGATGAGTCAGGTGTAGAGCACCAGTTCTCTTCTCCATACGTCCCCCAACAAAATGGCGTTGTGGAGAGGAAGAACCGTACCTTGGTCGAGATGGCCAGGACGATGCTTAATGAGTATTCTACACCTAGGAAGTTTTGGGCTGAGGCAATAGCCACCGCGTGCCATGTTTCAAACAGAGTTTTTCTGAGGCACACTTGCATCGCACTTCTTTTGAGTTGAGATACGGCGAAAGCCCAGCGATCTCATTTTCGTGTTTTTGGTTGCAAGTGTTTTATTCTGAAGTCCGGGAACCTAGATAAGTTCGAGTCACGTTCCTGTGATGGAATTTTTCTGGGTTACTCGACTTCTTCGCGGGCTTATAGGGTCTGGAACTGCGAGTCTAGTAAAATGGTAGAGACCTGCGAGGTGACCTTCGATGAGGCCAGTCCGGGGACTAGGCCTGACATCTCAGGTTCAGTAGAGCAGTCCAAGCCCATCTTTGTGGATGATGAGGAGGATGAAGATGAGGGTTGTCTACCCGATCCAGTTTCTCCTCCCCTTGAGGTGCCTACTTCCACCACCGTACCTCAAGGAGATCAGCCCATTCCTTCCGCATCCTCAGGAGCTAGTGGCTCTGTTCCTACCTCATCAGCTCATGAGGTAGAGGCCACTACTTCTCATCCAGGACCTCCCCATCATATCCAGAAAGCTCATCCTTCAGAGCAGATAATTGGAGATCTCTTTGAGCGCGTTACACGCTCAAAGTCTGGCACGTCTCACTTCTGTCTCCACTCTGCTTTTGTTGCCTCTTTTGAGCCCAAGGATGTTTGTCAGGCTCTTTCTGATGAGTCTTGGGTCAATGCCATGCATGAGGAGTTAGAAAATTTCGAGAGAAACAAGGTCTGGTCGCTTGTCGAGCCCCCGCGCGGTCACAATATTATTGGGACTAAGTGGGTGTTCAAGAACAAGCAGAGTGAGGATGGAGTGGTTATTCGGAACAAGGCTAGACTGTAGCTCAGGGGTACTCCCAGGTTGAGGGTCTAGATTTCGAGGAGACCTTTGCCCTCAGAGCTGGACTTGAAGCCATTAGAATCCTGCTTGCCTTTGCAGCTTCTAAGGGTTTCAAGCTTTACCAGATGGACGTCAAGAGTGCCTTTCTCAATGGCTTTATTGAGGAAGAGGTCTACGTCCGACTGACCTCTGGTTTGAAAACCCCAAATACCCAAACCATGTCTTCAAGCTTTCCAAAGCTTTGTATGGACTTAAGCAGGCCCCTAGAGCTTGGTATGAGAGGCTTAAATCCTACCTGTTGAGTCATGGCTTTGAGATGGGTAAAGTAGACAAGACCTTGTTCATTCGCCGGCATGGCACCGATCTTCCGCTCGTCCGATTTATGTGGATGACATCATCTTTGCGGCTCCTCACATGCTCTCGTTTCTCGGTTTTCGATGTCATGAGCTCGGAGTTTGAGATGAGCATGATGGGAGAGTTGAGCTTCTTTCTTGGCTTCGGATCAAGCGGACTCGGGAGGGTACCTTCTTGCATCGGGGCAAGTACACTCGAGACCTCCAAGCGCTTTGACATGAGTGATGGCAAGCGATTATCTCTCGATGGCGACAACGACTTCACTTGATCCGGATGAAGATGGCGAGCCCGTTGATCGAAGGAGTTGAAGCATGATCGGTTCCCTTTGTACCTCACGCGCCGAGACCGACATACACTTCTCTCGTGTCCGTGTGCTCGATTTGAGCTTCTCCTCGCGATCTCACCGTCAAGCGGTGAAGCGCATCTTCGGTACCTTCGAGCTACCATTGACTATGGTATCCGTACTCTTCATCTTCTGTCTTTCCTCGAGCTTACTCCGATGCGACTTTGCCGGGTGTAGAATAGACAGAAGAGCACTTCGCACCGCCAATTCATTGGCACTTCTCTTGTCTCTGGTCATCTAGGAAGCGATCGGTGTTGCCCCACCGCAGAGGCCGAGTACGTTGTTGCCGCCGATTCTTCGCGGCGGATCCTCTGGATGGCTTCGACCCTGCGGGACTTTGGGTTAGTTATCGACAGTGTTTCACTTTTCTGTGATAACACTTCTGCGATTAACATTGCCAAGAACCCAGTGCAGCACTCCCGGACCAAGCACATCGATATCCGTTATCATTTTCTTAGAGACCATGTGGAGAAGGGTGATATAGTGCTCCAGTTTGTGGAGAGTGACCACCAGTTAGCTGATATCTTTACCAAGCCATTGGATAGCTCTAGGTTTTCAGCTCTGCGGGGAGAGCTTGGGGTGGTTTGTCCTTATGGACTGTTGTGAGGGGGAGCTTTATGCTTTACTGTTTTTATTATATTGATTATGCTCTTACTCCTTTCTGTTGCATAGCATTCGGGGTGCATTGGGGTTAGTCCTTCTAGCATAGGTTAGAGTGGTATTCTTGTCTAGTAGCTTAGACTTCTGCTCTTATCTTGTGATTCTAGGATGCTGCTTATTAGTTGTTTCTTATCTCACTAGGTTGAGCTCACTCACGGCTTGTAGGTTCTAGCGAGGGTTGGGCCATCCCTCAGACAGTGGTGCGTGTTTGCTCTCTAGTGTGTGTGCTAGATAGTCAGCTGATAGTCCTAGAGTCATATGGGGTAGACGAGAGTCTGTCTAAGCTATAGTATCCTCTATATCTTTTCTATGCTTTAAGGACTACCCGCTTGGATTTTCTTTGCCACTTCTGCTTTTATTGCTTTGGTTCGGGGGAAGTTCACTTGGGAGCTTCTAGATTTTAATTTTGACATAACTCAACATGAACTAAAAGTGCATTTCATATTGAGGGGGAGCTGGACTTTCTTGCATTTCAGTTTGCATTGTAATATAACTACATGGAGCCTTGATTATTATCCTTTATATGATCTCGTTTACAATGCATTACATCTTGCCATGATCGTGCTTAATTGCTAAATTTATCATGACTTTATATGTGTAGTCTAGTCGTTGCCATGATAAGCTAATTAAAAAAAAGGGCTTTACTTGAACTAATTCATGTCATGGTAGTTCTTGAGACTAGTCTATTTTTAGTTATCCTTTTATGATTCTGGCCATGTCAAATAGGTTGAGTTGAATCTTGAATCTTTGTTGAGCGTTAGATTGAGCTATGTTAGTTTTTTTTAAGGCATGAATTATCATTAACTCCTTGGTCTAAGGACTAATTGCAACAAAAGCAAAATGATCTCTTTTGTGCGAAAAACCGATCTCACCAATTCACTCTCATGAGACGGCTTGCCATTGCACTAGGCATGAACTCGAGGGAGTTTTGTTGACCAAGATCATTTCCTTAAGCTTCGCTTGGAGTGATCGCATAAGGCTTGAGATCTAGCACATGGCTAAGAATTGTGAAAATGGTTGAAGCTTAGGAGGCAGTTGTGGATGGCTCCTAGTCCAGAACTCGCTTTGCTAAGATAAAGCCACACATAATTTTCAGAAATAGTCAAGTGTGCTAAATTTGCTTATTCACAAAAAGACCAAGTATTAAAAAAATGAACTTATAGCACTCTAAAATGGCTCAATATTAGTTTCTTGATTTCACTTAGATTATTTGACATGGCTTGCATCATCCTTGGATACCTTTAGCTAGACTGTAATCATGTTTGATTTGACATGCTAAGAAATTGGATAAATTTTCAGATTATGACTTATTTGGTTTAGCTTTTCTATACATAAATCGTCATGATCTTGATAGCATTCTTATGAATTATGGCTTGGTGTAATACTCGCAAAATCATTATGGATAATCTTCATGGCTCCAAATACTTAAAATAAAGAACACACAAGTCATTCTATTCTCTCGTGCATTTTGATGATTTTATTGCCAAAAGGGGGAGAAGTTTTGGAGAAAAAGCCTTCTGGAGCTTTGCAGAAAAATTTGCTCTTTCAGTTTTTGCTCCAGTTTTCTCTTTTGTCGATATGGTCTTAGTTACCTTGATTTTCTTTTAGACCATATTTGACTCTCAAACTCAACTTTATATTGACTAACTTTATATCGCACAAAACTGAGAAGTGTTGGCACGTTATTGTTGAGAACACAAGAAGAACAATACTCAGGTACACATTGCCGAAATTGACTAACTTCTATTGGAATAGATCTGATCTATTATTTCTGTAGATGTGTCTGGTTACAAAGCACCCTTATAGCACCCCTAAAAACATAGCACAAAAAGTCTTGCTGGCCCGCTCACCTCGGCCCTTCATCCACAGAGCCTTGGCCTCCTTTTATATGCTAGAGTCGTGTTCACCTCAAATACGAACAACTCAAACCATATCCAAAACAACTTGGACAGACAACTCTATCTTTCCTTAAACCAAGGGATCTGAAACCCTTCCTAGCATGGGTTTTATTTCTTCCAAGTTATGGACTCTATCCACAACTCCAATCTCACCATGTGACGAAGTCTCCAGGACACACATCCTTATCCATACTGAGAGACCATGTGGTGGTAGCCCCAGTTGTGTGATGAGTAATTGACTCGTGTCCTAAAGTCTGAGTTTGTTCCGGGCATTATTTTAATTACTGACGCGGATATTTATTTAAATCATTTGGTGCGGTGCTATGAAATATATTTTCTTGTCTGTGTGACTGCAGGACGTCGAGTGGAGTCGTGGCGAGACACGGGTGACCGGACTAGGCACAGGCGGTGCTGAGGTCAGAACGGTCGGGATGTGTCGAAGACGGCAAGGACTCGAAGTGGCTGCGAGGCATGCGCGGCAAGAGACGAGGAAGCTTCCAGGAAGGTGCAGGAGGGGCGTTTTGGAAAATACGCAAAGCTGCACAATCGGAAGCGGATTTTATATGGAATGATCCATTAGTGGAGAGGTGTTGTAACCTAATGGGTATAATTGAGTGTAAACCCATTAGTGGAGAGGAGTTGTAACCTAATGGGTATAATTGAGTATAAACCCATTAGTGGAGAGTGGTGTGACCTAATGGGTAAAGTAGTCTACTAGACCCATTAGTGGAGGCTATAAATAGAGGTGCTCTCTAGGTGAAGTGCACTTGAGAGAGAGAGATAGAAATGGGTATGAGTATTAGGGTTTCCTAATGCTTGTGCTCTTGGGAGAGAAAATTTGTATGCAAGTTTTAATGTTTTATTCTCTCCTTGTGGGTGTTCTTGGATGAGACATGGAAGAGTTGACATAATCATTCATCGCTCTTCGTCTCAATATGAACATGCTTGTTTTATATCGTGTGCTATTTACTTGCTCTCCTTTTAATTAATGTTCTTGTTCTAGTGCTATATATATATATATATATATATATATATATATATATATATATATATATATATATATATATATGTTTGCTTTGAACGGGGAATCATCTCAAGGCCACCTTGGCTATCTCATCCCGAAAGCAAAGAATCAACTTCGCTGGTTATTGCTCTTTGAATAGGAAGTTGTCTCAAAGAACTTCTAGTTTTTTTGTAGTATGTCTTTTATCTTAAGTTTTCTTCTGGGAGCAGTCAAGTAATTTTTGCGTTTTTGTAGGCAGTGCAAGCTTGTAATCTTTAGGCCTCGTAGTAAGAGATGATTTGGCTTAAGGGTCTTCTTGTTCGGCTATGGTCCTGACTGTTCTTCTCTGTCATTTTATCTCTTAGGAACAGCAG
Organism: Melocanna baccifera; assembly: GCA_036346265.1. Taxonomy (NCBI): domain Eukaryota; kingdom Viridiplantae; phylum Streptophyta; class Magnoliopsida; order Poales; family Poaceae; genus Melocanna; species Melocanna baccifera. Next base: position 16,145 of record JAYEVJ010000380.1, read on the forward strand.
CCCTCCATATACAAGAATTTAGTTTGCTGTTTTTCTGTGTTTTTAGTTTGAGAAGAATCTGCAATTTTTTTTTGGTTTGGTCAGGTTCTGTTGCAACCGAACTGCTGCTCTTCTGTTCATTTTGTCGAACCACTCTTCCTATTAGTCGCAGCAGCAACTTGCGATTCATCGTTGTTTCGGTCACCTTTACTGTTCTCTGATTGTGTTCGGCTGATGCAGTCCAGGTTGCTGCAAGTGTTGTTTTTGGGTAGTGCTTTTTGCTGTTCGACTAGCTGCTGATCACTGCAAGTTCTGTGAAGTTTCGGCTAGAGAGGAGCAGCAGCAAACAGCAAAGCCAAGGTCTTTTTCGGCTGGTATGAGACCTTTCGCAGAGCAGTGTAACACTCTGCTTTCTTTGCTCGTCTAGTACTTGTGCTGTTTGTGGTGCTATTGGAACTGCAGTTAGTTCTCTGTTCTGGAGATATTTTTTTAGTGCATTGTGTTGCTTCCTTGGAGCTTCCAGTGTGCAGTCTGCTAATTCCTGTTTCGGTTCATGTTTCTTGGTAGCAGTCTTTCGAGAACCAAAAGTGCAGAATAGAAGTCTAGTCTCATGTGTCTTGTGGAGTTTATTTTCTCTCTGCAGTTTACAAATCCTTTTTGGTTGTTCATTGCAGAATCGGTTGCAGCAATCTGTCTTTGCTGTCGGGTTGGTCTAGTGCTGATCCCTCTTTTTCGAACAACTCTCTGCGCTTCAGGTCAAAGGTTGCAAGTGTAGCTAGCAGTGTGTGTTGCATGGATAATCTCCTGTTAGTTTAATTTGTTTCTTTGTTGTGTGCAGGTATCTGCATTTGGTTTTTGGTAGCCGATCTCTTCTACTTGATTTAGCCTTTTTGTTTGCTTGCATGCCTCTCTTTTTGACTTGATTTATTCTATTAGTTTTTAGTTTCAAGTCTGCTGTATTACTTCTTATTTCAGTAGTAAGTGCTCGATTTATTGGTTGAAGCCTTTGAGTGACAGTTTGCTGATTTTATGTTTTCCCTCTTAATCTTAATTTCATAGCTTCTATAGTTTTAGGAGAGGGAGTTGTTGTGTAAGGCTTGTGGGCAATTTCTTGGAACCAGTTTTTTTTTGTAAACCGTGTAGGTTCTTACTTCATAGCATTCATTGCTATTGGAGAAGTTTTAAGTATGAATACTCGGGGTAAATTTTAAAGCGCACCATTCACCCCCCCCCTCTGTTGCCTTTTCGATCCATCACATACATCACCTTCACGTATCAAAGCCTCTGGGACTGCACCTCCCGTATCTTCTTCATACATCACCGCGCGCTCTGGCATGAGCCTGATCACCTTCACGTATCAAAGCCTCTAGGACTGCACCTCCCGTATCTTCTCCATACATCACCACGCGCTCTAGCATGAGCCTGATCACCTCGCATGACATCCCATCCGCCTGGACCACAGATTTCCCTATCCTAGTTCTGGTCCTCCTCGTCACTAACCATGGATGTCTCCACGCCTTCACACACCATCCACTTTCAATCCCCTCATTCTCCAGCATGAGCCCGACTACCTCGCATGACATCCCTATCGCTTGGACCTCAGATTTCCCCATCCTAGTCCTAGTCCTCCTCATCACTGACTATGGCCATCTCCACACTCATCTGCACATGCAAAGACCAAAGAAATTTTCTCCTGGCACAAGTTCTCCACAACTTGCCCATCATTAGCGCACACACACATCACCCTTGTCCATCCATAGACAAGAACAAAACCATCCATGACTATCAATCAGGTCATCCATGATTATCAACCAGGTCATCCATGACCACACATTCTATCTCTATCCAAAAATCACCCTCAGACAACTTATTATGACCACTTATTCCATTCGCTATCGAAAACTCAGCCTTAGACCACTCATTACGACCGTTATCCTTAGACTACTCATTACGACCGTTATCTCAACGAGTACTTGAGAACAACAAGTACTCAGAAATTTCTATCGCTTCGCGCAAAACACTCGGGAAACCCATCGCTACCGACTACCGAGAACCAAGTTCTTCTGACTACCAAGTAATGAGTTCTTTTGACTATCGAGTACCAGGCACCAATCGCTGACCACAATGCACTAGCTGGACTTACCGCTGGCCTAAGACAAGTACTTGAAGTACTCAAAGATCACAAGAAATGAGGCACTCAAACTAACCATGAAATATACAAGTACCAATCATAAAGCCTTCGACTATCGAAGACAATGACGGCGGACTGCAAAGTTTACGACTATGAAAACAAGACTACAAAGTCTATAGTAGTCTGCAATGTCTACTACCATGAACTAGAAAAAAATCTTCGACTATCGAGTACCAACCAGTAAAGTCTATGACTATTGAGTATCGAAAAGTATTGTAGCTATGACCATCAAAAAGTACTATAGCTATGACCATCGAAAAGTAATGTAGCTACGACCATGAAAAAAGTACTATAGCTACGACCAAGAAAAAGTATTGTAGCTCCGACCTTGAAAAAGAATTATAGCTAACCCAGGAAAAGTATTGTACCTATGTGGTCGAGGTCAGTCGTGGTTGAAGCCGGTTATGATCGAAGTCAACATGGTCAAAGTAGAATATGGTTGAAATTAGACGTGGTCAAAAGCTAGACATGGTCAAAGTCATTGGATCCTCCAATGCCACTTGAAAGCAGTCCTTGAAGTGAAGTGCTGTTCGATGTCACTTACCCGATTGGACTGATCTGAAACTACTCGACGTAGCCAAAGATTGCTTGGACCTAAAACCACTTCAACAGAATAAAACCACCTGGAGAAGGCATAAACTACCTGATCTTGAAACCTTCAACTGCAATCGACCAAAACTTTCGCAAACGCAAAACCCAAAGCAATCTAAATATCAATTATTCATCATCACTTTATTCATGACCATCCACATGGTCTAACACTTATAAAACAATCTTTTCATGAAGTATTTTTTTGACTAAGCTTCACTTTACTTTGAAGCCGCTGTAGTCAAGATAAAGCAACTCGTAGAGGCGTCGACTCATAATTGGGAGGAGACGCAGTCGATGAAGAGCATTCTTTAGGAGGATGTTTCTCTTTCAAATGATCTACTTGGAGGGCTTGGTGATAAGAAGATCAATTCATTCAAGGACACCATGACCGCTCACGCCAGTACGATCGGACGACAAGTTGAAGACCATCTAGGCTGACTCAATTTGAGAAGTTGCTAAGAGTGCCATAAGTTATCTGAGGTATTTTAGTGAGCGAGGGTAAGCACAAATAATCATGCTCCATGGGCAAACACAAATAATGCAATATTAATGCAAGGTTCACCAAAAAGGTAGGCTTGGGTTCTTTCATTTACTAAAGGCATTAGTTAAAAACTACAATAATTAGAAATTCCTATGACTTAATATTTTAACTAAACCATATTTTTATTAAAAAGATTAAAATTTGTGCAATATTAATAACAGTGTAAGTTCCATCCACCTGCAATATTGTTCCATCCACTGTATACTAGTTTTTGCTATTAGGATTACATTCACCCATTGACATCACTAGGTTACATACAACTAGGGCAAATCAAATTTAGGGTTACATCTACCTGACGAGTTTTTATCCCACACATAAAGTTCTAGAAGTAGATACTAACTTGATTAAGTTCCCATTATCGCCAACAACCATGGGTACAGCTATTAGAATAGTTTACACTCTACAGGGATTGTACACTTTACCCCCAAGAGATAATCAACTTGTTATATTTCATACATTTCCTTGTACGTGTGAATCAAGAAGATCACCACAAGGCGTTAACAATGCATCACCCATTACACCCACTAAGGTTTCATCTTAGTAGGGTTACGTCCACCACACCAAGACCCCCTCTTACACCACATGATGGCTTAAAACCAACGACACGACTCATTTCCGCAGCGGCTTAAAACCAACGACACGAACCATGGATCACTCTAGTGGTGCAACACGCACTGATGGATGCAAATTAGTTAGCTAGGTCATACTATTAGAGACTTGTGGTTGTACTATTTTACATTAGGTGGATGCTACCACAAACCATAATTTATCTTTCTACATCCGCACCAATACCTCTTACTATCTGCTCAGATATGTAAATCAAGTTTAGGTTTTCAGAAGTATAAAGCTAAGTTATCTCAACATACCAGCTATTTCCCTCCAATGGCTGCTCAAAAACTAATTTGATGATTGAAAATTATGATAGAGCAATTGAATGCCTTGGTATTTATGAAAGACTAAGCATGGTGCTTAAATACAACTTATAGCTAGTATGGCTACAATTAAATTTCTAAGATGACAAGGATTATATGATCAATTGTCCAAGGTGTGGAGTATACTAATATAAGATTGATGGGCATGTATCTATGACCTTAAGACGGAAATAACTTTGCAAAACAAACAAAATCATGCAATTTGATAATTTAAACAAATATATCCTTACCCTTGGTCGCTTGCCTTTGGTAAATTATGGCCTTAGCTTTTGCTTCTCGCTTCTGCTTTCACTTTCTGTAATGTAACATTTTGCCTGATTGGCCCATTATGCAAACTCTACCCGATATAGAGTTTTTAAACTCTGATTTGTAATATAAGTGTTTGTAATATGATCCAGCTACGTATCTGTATGCACTATATACTGAACTAGGGAATGCTGCGGTACAAATAAAGATGGTTCTAGATTGCAAATCTAAGGTCCGACATAAATTAATTCAGATGGGGGACCATTTTCAAAAAAAGTTACATGGGATCATGGAGGTGGCAACCGATTCGATCACCGGGAGATGTTTACGTCTGAATCAGAGAAAGCCAGAAAGGTTGCCTTAATATATTGTTGGCTACAGTAGTAGCATAAATATATACCATTTGTTCTTTTCGAGTAGCAATTTTAAAGTTTATTGGTCAAGACAGCGAGCAGACCTCCCCCAGTTGCAAACCGGAGATAAATGGGAAACCCCAACCGGACTTTGGCAACATGTTCGCGGCGAGGATTGAAAAGCCACACACTTGTACAGCACTGCTGCAATATTGAAATAACAGATAAGCTTGTCAGTTCAATTTGATTAATTGCATTAACATGGCTCTTAAAAGTGCTAAATAGATACATGTACAAGGCATGAGGCAGAAGTACCAATTTTCCATACATAAAAATACTCTATTCTACATACCCTTTTCTATGTAGGTCGTATGTGCTAATTGCACTAGCTAGAGAAATTGACTAAGCAACCCTCTAATAGTGCTCATTATTTTGCCAAACCACCTTGTAATCTCTCCCTTCCATGTGACGAATGCATGGCTCTCTCAAGCATGAAGTTAACACCAATTACACATACTAACGCCTTGCACTTTTCTTGTCATGCATCAGTTAAAGTGGATGTAAGTGATGGCAGCCAGGGAAAACTTCGGTATTTCGGTTAAACATTTGTTCAAATGTTTCAAATGGGTATTTGAATTTTCCACAAATTTAAACCAAATTCAAAGAAATTAGGAACAAGTCGACGCAAGGAAGTTCCTTTCTAGTAGGCATGACCATATGTTGAAAGGAAAATGCTTCGACTAGGTGTTACCTTACTTCGACAAGGTTAATCAAATCGAAGACAGAAACGAGAACAGAATAAACAGTCAGAGTTCCTTCTTTTAAATTTGTTTGACTTTTTCTCAGTTAAGTCAATTATTTTGTGCTGATAGCAAGAGTTAGAAACAGTATGACGCTAGGAAGTTCTATCTAGTGGGCTGGACCATGTGCAGAGAGGAGGGACTTTGACTAGGGATGTTTCCTTCTCTGATTAGTTTGAACATGTTGTGTAATATCCCAAAAATACGGGAATATTGTAATTACGAAAATAATGAAATTTTTTTCTTTATTTTGGCATATTTCAAAATTTCATCTTTAATCGAGTTCTTGATTTAAAATTTTCTATCGGCAAAAGTTCAAATAAATAAACCAAAGCAAGAACTAAGATTTCCCGAGTTCCTTGCAAACCCTAAATCCAACTTTTGAAACAAGAAACTTAAAGCCAAAATTCAAATTGAAGTAAAAAGTTATGTTTATAAATCTTCCGCATCTAATTAATTATGCGAAAGTAACCAATTGGCAAAATTCTCAAAAGATCTCAAAAATTTTCTTGGCGCACTCCCCTACAGCCCATTTGGCTGCCCGGTCCTTCCCTTCTCTCCCCCCCTCCCCATTTTAGTGTTGCCGCTCGGCCTCTCCTCTTCCCCTCTTCTTTTCTTCGCCTCCCTCCGCATTTCTTCTCTTCCAACCCCCCACGGCATCTTCCCCTTCTCTAGACACTCGGCCCACCCTAGGCGTCCCTTCTTCCTCCCTCTAGTCCGCGCGCTGTGCACGCCCGCCGCTCCGGCCCAGCTCAAGCGCCTGGTGCCCACCCCCGGTTCTGCGCGTCGCCCCTGGTTTCCCTATGCCAGCGGTGTCTAATCGCCGACCTTGCTCCCCTACTGCACTCCCGTACCCCAACTTCAATACCCCGCTGGCCTAGCGCCACCATCCCTCTACTGGCCTCGCTCCCTCGCTACTCCACCAAGCTGGCCGCCCCTCCCCTCTAGCTTGCGGCTGCCGTGAGCTTTTAAGACCTTCACCAGCCTAGCCTCGGCCTCACTTGGCGTTGCCTACCGCCTCGCTCTACTCTCACTACTAGCCCTGCTACCGCCATCAAAGCCGCTGCCCGGCGTTACTCCACCACATCGGGCGCCTTCAATGCCTCCAATGACCACTAGCCCACCTCGTCTATAAAAGGATTCGAGCTCCCCAACGTCTCCCCGTGCTCCTTTCCTTCCTTCCCCAAGCTGAGCTCGGCATAGACCAACCACACGGGTCGTCGTGACCCACTCGCCAAATTCCACCGTCGCGGCCAATCCTATGGCAATCTGACCAAACAGCGTGTCCTCCGCCCTTCTTAATTGCAAAACACCACCGTCAATTTATGCCCTCCGGCCAGAGCTCGCCGCATCGACCTTCTTCTCCTGTTCCGGCCGTCGCCGCCCCCTTTTGCGTTAGTGGTTGACTCCGGCTCGATTCCCTGCACCGGGAGTGACTCTTCGCCACCCTCAACCTTCCCCCACCATCAGCCGAGTCTCTCAGCGGCCCCAGCTCACCACCCACGGGAGCCCTCCCACGTCACCACTAAGGCTCGTCGCCAGTCGCCTCGCTGCCTTCCTGGCCAAGCTGCCGCCGTGGGTAAGTTTCTCTGGCCATACTCTTACTCGTGCCCTCACCATCTTCCTCTCCCTCTTTCTTGGTCGCCGCCGCCCGGAACCTCCCTGCTCCGGCCGCCTCAAGTCGCCTGAGCTGCACCTTGTTCCAGAGGAAGACATTGTCGCCTCCACACCTTGCTTCCTCGACATCCCTGAATTTGGTTTTGTTGGACATTGCCGCCTCTCTGGCCGTCCCCCATCAGCAGTGCCACCGCCCAGGAGTGTGCTGCACCCCACCCTGTTTTTCCTCGGCCGAGCCCCCTCCTTCCATAGTCCTTGTCTTGCCCCTTTTCTTTCTTTGAGTGACAAGTGGGCCTCGCTGGGAATAATGTTCAGCTACTGATTATCACTTGCAGCATATCATCCGTGGACAATTAAATCTAAAGATTATTCCGTATAGCAAAGAATTAAAATATGCCTAACACATAAGAATGTAACCCAGAATATGCAAGTTAATTAAAAATTTGCATTGATGAAACGGAATGGTTTTAGCGAAATCACGCGTAGCAAATTCTCCAATTGGCAAGTAATTAACATAAATCTTAGCAATGTTAAAATTTATCAGGCAATACTAATCAAGGGATGCATACTCCAATCACATTGAGGAAGTAGCCTTCGAGTAATTTTGGAAAAGAAGTTACGAGATAGTTACTTTGGAATTAATACCCACAGATAAAAATGGATGACATCCTAAGTGGAACTTAAAGCTTTGTACAGATACTACCAACATTCTCCATCTCTACCCATAGATTTATATCCGCAAACCCAAATCAAGTTTGGTAAATTCAAATCACAAATTAACGCGTAAAATATTAATGATTCTCTCATCTCTAAAATCATAAAGATTCTACTTGAAATTATAATTAGATATTTGTGATAAAACCCTCAATAATTATAATTGCAAAATACAAAGATCTGAATCCTTTTCGGATTAAAAAGATATTAAAACTTAAATAAGGAACTATTACTCTTTATCCTAAATAACCATGCCCCAAAAAGATCTTAATATTCATCCCAAACCCGAATCTGCAAAAAGGAGCATAAAATAATAGTTCTTAAGAAATTAACACCCTTCACTAAAAATCTTGCTAAAATACAACTTTGCACCCAAAAGCAATCATCCAACCATTACCTCATCACTCAACGATTAACAACCATTGGTAAAGTATCACTACATCAAAAGAACCCGGTTATTGCGAAAGCTTACACTTCTAGTAAGTCGCAACCGACAATCATCTCTACTAAGTTTGTTAATCATCAAAATAATCAACTTGGCTCCTCATCATAATTGGATAAATAATCAACGCCATACTATAACTAAGATTATAGAAATACATGGGTTTAAGTATCCGACAGTTACATTCTCAGGCAATCTATTTAAGCTACCATAAGCCTTACTTAACTAATGGAACCTTCTTGATAAATATAAATTAATATAAAGAGATTTATTAAATTTGAGGATCAAGCCATAGCATTCCTCACTTGTCTATATCTGACCACTTCCATTTGTCACAACAGAAGAATCCTACGAGTAATCCTAATCCTTCCTGATCCTCAAATTTTCCCTCACGGTAAAGCTGTCTACTTAGCTTCTTCCTTCGCTCAGATCTGTTCCAACCCTCCCCCTCTACTCTCGAATTATAACAAATATAAATAAGCTCAATCAACTTGAACTGAACTTTTGTTGCTATTTGGATTTAGTTTGGTTTTTCGTTCATTTGCCGCATATTAGGAGCTGTAGTCTCAGATGGCGACAAGCTCTAGTAGAATCGAAGTACAAGTGAAGAAAAGTCCAAAGATCCGATACGACTGACTGACTAAGCTGGCTTTGAGCTAAATTATGGCCGCGGTAAACAAGCAAGGCAAGTCATCACTTTGACCATATTGATCCTATATTTTACAAAAATTATATTCTTTCAAATTATCAAAATGCATGCTTAATTTGTTATGCAAAGCTATGTCAAATGTAAGGTAATTACTGCCTATTTCATAATACCAATATTACTATGACACTCTTCACTGCTTGATTTAACTAATCCTTTGTCACATTAGATATTAATAATATCTTTACTAGCTAAGTCATACTTAACTGCCAAGCAAGTTTAAGTCCAAGGCACTAAACTGCCCTACTCATTACTCTTCAAACACATAAAATTAATTTGGGCAGTCATTGGATGTAGATGACTGATAATTTTGGTACAGCTTATCTTATGCTTCTCAAAACCCTAGAAACTTCTTAACTGTCTTGACGATTGGTAAGAGTGATTGGTGTGGATGTAACATGAGAATTTGTGGTTGCGGTAGACCCACCTGGATGAATTAACGACTTAATCCTGTGTTGACCTCTCCATGTAAAATAGTACAAACCACAAGCTGGCAAAGTGTAGGTATGACTAACTAATTTGCATTGACAGTAAAGGAAAGCACTTCAGAGTGACCCACGGATTGTGGTGCTGGTTTAAGCCGTCGTGGACACAGGTCGTGTCACTAGGTTTAAGCCGCCGTGTGCATAGGGGGTCTGGGTGAGGCAAAAACAAGCTTTCCCTCAGACGAAATCTTAGCGAATGTAATCTTTTACTAGGTGCATTGTAAAGGTCATGTGGTAATCCTCTTGATATGCATGTTTAAGAAAAACATGTGGAATATAGCAAGTGAGTTATCTCTTGTGGGTAAAGATGTACCAACTCTGCAGAGTATAAACTATTCGAATAGCTGTGCCCACGGTCAAGGGCAGACATGGGAACATCCTCGAGTTAGTTCTATTTCAAAAATCTTTCTCGGGTGGGATAAAAAGCTATCAGAGGGAGGTACTCTTACTTTAATTTTTCCTAGAGGGATGTACTCTGGTGGTGATAAAAACTAGTATTAGTGGAGGTAACCATGCACTGTAAAAGGTGGACGTAACCTGCGCTATTATTACTATTGCATCCTTATACTCTCTTTACAACTTATGATTTGGAAATTGCTAAGTCTCAGAAATTTCTTATGTATGGTATTTGAAAGTGATTAATGTTGCATGTATTATTAATGTTGCAGCAACTAATTGCTAAGTCTCAGCAACTAAAATAACTACAAGCCTTCCTTTCATAGCATTGCATGTATTATTAATGTTGCATTCTATGTGATGGCTTGTTGAGTACAATTGTACTCACTCTTGCTTATTTACTATCATCCAGTCAATCAGGAAAAAAAGGAAAAGAGACCCTGAAATACTTCAAAATGGTCGACAAATCTGGTATTCAAGAAGGCTAAGAACTAGGTTATGAAACCCCAGTTGGCTGCCTGTGGACAAGTCCTAAGGTCCCACATGAGTGAAAGTTTCTGCTGCTACATTTTTCTGCTTTTCGGCCCTACCAGTTCATGTGTAAGTTGTTACTGTATAAATTACATTTCCGCATAATATGTTTTTGATATACAGTGGTGTATCTGTGAGCACTATCTACTGATCTAGAGAATAGTGCGGTGGAATCACAAAGAATTTGGAATAGCTAATTCCGGTTCCGACATGTTGACTGTACCAGAAGTGATCGAACAAACATAAAAAATCTCTACGATAATAAAGACTGAACATACTGAAAACTTTATCGAAAGAGTAGAAAAGTCATTCTTAGAATTTACGCAATTGGTCGATATTCTAAGTGTTTGAGAGAATCTAGCCATCTTCCATGTTCCATGGCAAGTCACACTGAGTCTGGTCGTGCAACTTCGACCACTATGTAAGGATCTTCCTACTTGGGTGAAAGCTTATTCCGATTAGACTGGGTTTGAATTTTTGAAAAAAACCAAATCGCCTACAGCAAGGTTGCGAGGTTGGACCTTACGATCGTAGTATGTATGCATGGCTTATTGATAGACTGTCGAACAGATTAAAGCTCGATTCCTCTTCTCTATGAGTAGGTTGATGCCATTTGCTCGAAGTTCCACTTGGTTGGAGTTGTCGAAGTTCACGACGCTTGTCGACCAAATCTTTAGTTCTGGAGAAAGCATGGCTTTAACCCCAAAAACTAGAAAAAAAAAGGAGTTTCTCCTATAGCCTGATTTGTAGTCATGCGAATTGCTCATCATACCAAAGGTAATTCTTGTACGCAAATCACAGATACATCACTGAATCATTTCATACATAACGTAAATCATACCATTCATTAATAATATAGATCAAAGTATAAATAGATTGCATCAGGTCGAGCTTGTAATAAGGGCCAATCTAGCAAAATACTTACATTACGAAAGCTGAACCGATAGCAAAAGGGGAGAGCATATCATGCCATAGGCAAGTGGCTGCGGGTAAAGGGATACGTTACTATTCTCCACGGAGATCGATAATAGATGTGCATACAGTTACCAACAAAGTCTGCCTAACTAGAGATGTTCTAATCTATGTCATCTTCTATTCCATTAGCTCCTGAGGCATTGTAGTACATGTAGTGACATTGATCCATATGTTCTAAGGTATTTTAGTAAGTGAGGGTAAGCACAAATAATCATGCTCCATGGGCGAACACACATAATGCAATATTAATACAAGGTTCACCAAAAAGGTAGGCTCGGGTTCTTTCATTTACTAAAGGCATTAGTTAAAAGCTACAGTAATTAGAAATTCCTATAACTTAGTATTTTAACTAAATCATATTTTTATTAAAGAGATTAAAAGTGTGCAATATTAATAATAGTGTAAGTTCCATCCACCTGTTATATGGTTCCATCCACTGTATACTAGTTTTTGCTATTAGGATTACATCCACCCATTGACATCACTAGGTTACATCCAACTAGGGCAAATCAAATTCATGGTTACATCTACCCGACGAGTTTTTATCCCACACATAAAGTTTTAAAGATAGATACTAACTTGATTAAGTTCCCGTTATCGCCAATGACCATGGGTACGGCTATTAGAATAGTTTACACTCTACAGGGATCGTACACTTTACTCATAAGAGATAATCAAACTGTTATGTTTCATACATTTGCTTGTACGTGTGAATCAAGAAGATCACCACAAGGCATTAACAATGCATCACCCAATGTTGGTTACACCAACTAAGGTTTCATCTTGGTTACCTCCACCACACCAAGATCCCCTCTTATGCCACATGATGGCTTAAAACCAACGACATGACACATTTCCATTGCGGCTTAAAACCAGCGACACGGCCCATGGGTCACCCTAGTGGTGCAACATGCACTGATGGATGCAAATTAGTTAGCCAGGTCATACCTATTATAGACTTATGGTTGGACTATTTTACATTAGGTGGGTGCTACCACAAACTATAAATTATCTTGCTACATCCACACCAATATGTAACACCCAAGGACCAACATTATCTTGGGATGCCACTAACCACTCCTCAATTAGCCAATTTAAAAGATAAAATAAACTGACAACAACTTCTAAAACATGATAAGCATACTACAACAAAAGGTAATGGAACACTACTAAATAAATAACAACCGCTAATAATTTTAACAAATTAAGGTGAACCACAGTCGAAGCAATATTAACTAAATAAATTATCAACAATGGAAGAAAAAGATGAATAACTAGAGGCTCCACCTATTTATTACAGTATGAAACATGATATGGTGTGTGACAGTGATGTGCTGCTCTACCCTTCCCATGCATGCTTGAGAGTCACTTGGAAGGGGGGAAACAAGAGTGAGATAAAAATATCAGCAAGCAAACTGTTTAACAAGCTAATTAAGCTACAATGGTTTAAACATCAACAATTATTTTTCACAATTACCATATTTATAACCTCAACCCAAATCACTATTAACAACGGTAAAATATTGGCAAATAAACCTCGTTTGACTACCTCATACCCTCGACCACTAATACTATCAATATCAGTTTAGCATTAACATATTTTTCCTCACTGACTTTACTATTTTCCATAACCACATCTGCTAACAACAGTTACCACAAGAGAATCCCTCATACCACAACCACAACTCCTACCACACCGCAAGGGTAGTGAACCCCACTCCACGACCCCAGCCATATTCCTCATACCACAATGATTCTCATAAGCCAATTCCACATAGAAAGCTAGGAAGTTGCATTTATTTGTAATTAATTCAACCACAATACTTTGCATAAATATACAAATGATGTATCCACAATGTAAATACATATGATCCACTGCACCCTTACCCAATAAGGTAAGAGTGTGCATCGTACTACGGCAATATATGATGCTGTACTGGTACGGTCGCGTCTATATGTAGCGACATCCACGATGCAAATGACATATCATGACATGAATGATTTGATAAACCTGATTCATAAGAATTTAACCACAAAGATCAGTAACATATTCATCATGAATAATTACCTCATAATCCACTTATGACTCAATAAAAACATCACCACACAATTCCCATTCAGTTTACCAAGATCAAAATCAATCTATTCAAAGGGAACACTACCACATGGGCCACAAATATTCATAAAGAATACTACTATTATAACCACAATATATTCTCTGATAGTACACCACCTCTAGACAACAATATGTTCAGTAAGAATACTACCATAAGACCACAATATTCTCGTAAGGAATATTACCATACAATCATATTTGTGTCATTAAGAATTATACCACATAACTACAATTAATCCATCAAGGCATAACCAATTGATATGCTAAATTGCTACCACATAGACCATGTCAAGGAAGCATGCAACAATGACATAACATTTCAATTTAAGAGAATTAACTAGTGTGAATGTAGAATGATTAACGAGTTAAACAGTAGCACATCCGCTATGTTTACTTGTCTCTACCGTTGAAGCGAAGTGCTTATGCCCGGTCAAGAGCAACGACACCTGTTCAAAATTACCTCTCAGCACAAAACTACAGCAAGGTATTCGCGACTTAAGAAAATAAAGACGCTATTATACCCCAAACCCGATAATCCCCACTCTATTCGATGATCCTACGCCTAGCCCACTGTAGCAACACTGCTATTTTTGTACCTTTAAAACTATTAAGCCAATTACAGCAAATGAGATATCTCTGGAAACTACACTGAAATATCTTCAATTTTTAAGTAGACCACTTATTTTTATTTTGCTGCTAACATGGTATAATTCAACGCACAAAACAGAGGACATACTCTGTTTCGGTAATCTGGCCAGTCGTCTTCTAACACACCCCACCTTCTGTACAAAGCTCTAAGATTCATGATTTTTTTTACAGCAACTAGATCACAAGATTTCCTAAAACTTTTGTTATTGTGAGAAAAAACATAAAAATCATCTACTACTCTGAAACTACACCCGAACAGCAATCTGTCTCGGACTACACCTCTGCCAAATAGCAAAGTTCCCGACTCTATTGCGCCCAAACCCCACGGCCAAACAATCTAGAAATATTACAGTAGATATTTCTCGTCGTCCTCTACAACTTTCCTTTTGGCCAGACCTGCATGAAAAATCGTTTCGATGCCCTAATATGCACAAACAGCCGCGTTGCGCGAATCAGCATACGTGCAAACAGCAGAAAACCCTAATCGGTTAATTCCTCCATTAGAACTCTACTAATCCCGTGCCAAGAATCTTAAAAAAACCTAAAACAGAGATAATTGAGGATAATTGAGGTGAGAAAAATTACCTTGGTGATCCCTCAAGATCACCCTTCTTCTCTCTTCTTCTTCCTCTTTCCTTCCCTCCTGCTCCCTTCTCTTCCTCCCCTTCTTCCCTTCCTCGTTTTCTTCCTTTCTTTATAGCCATGGCAGCCATGGGGGGGAGAGCAGGGAGGGGCGCCACAAGGGGTGGGGAGGGGTGGCAGCTAGGGTTTGAGGGGGTGGGAGGGGGAATATAAGGGAGAGGGGGCTGTTGGGCCTGGTGGGCTGCTCTGGGCCCAAAAGTGGGAGGCCTCCCTTCGTCTAAAATAGCCCACAACTCTTTTATTATTAATAATAATATTATTTTCTCTTTAGAAAATTACCGTCTCCCACGATTCACCAAAAAACTGAGAAACTCCGTGATTCCACTAAATATTCCCAGGGACGCCGTATAGACGTTTAGGACATTACACAATACCTCTTACTATCCGCTCAGATATGTAAGCAAGTTTAGGATTTTTTAGAAGTATAAAACTAAGTTATCTCGACATACCAGCCATTTCCCTCCAATGCTGCCCAAAAACTAATATGATGATTGAAAATTATGATAGAGCAATTTAATGCCTCTGTATTTAAGAAAGACTAAGCATGGTGCTTAAATACAACTTATAGCTAGTATGGCTACCATTAAATTTCTAGGACGACAAGGGTTATATGATCAATTGTCCAAGGTGTGGTGTATACTAATATAAGATTGTTAGGCATGTATCTATGACCTTAAGACAGAAATAACTTTACATAACAAACAAAAGCATGCAATATGATAATTTAAACAAATATATCCTTACCCTTAGTCGCTTGCCTTTGGTAAGATATGGCCTCAGCTTCCGCTTTCACTTTCTGTAACGTAACATTTGGCTCGATCAGCTCATTATGCAAACTCTACCCGATATGGAGTTTTTAAACTCTAATTTGTAGTATAAGTGTTTATAACACTACTACACAAACACTATAAGTAGATGCAACATCACAGACGGTTTTGTGAAACCGTCTGTGATGTATACTATCACAGATAATTTTAATTTAGAGACCGTTTATGTTGTTACCATTGATAAAAACCGTCTGTGTAAGGTTAATATCAAAGATGGTTCTTGCCAAGAACCGTTTGTAATACTAGAAATATTGTAGACGGTTTTTAATAAAAATCGTCTGTGATAATCCATGAATTATCACAGACGATTTTTGATAAAAAACCGTCTGTGATAATCAGCTCATCACAGACGATTTTTATTAAAAACCGTCTGTGATAATTCAGCTATATATTGATTGCGCCACTTAGAACTTCATCTGTCTTCAATTCGATCCAGATCTAGGCCGGTGCTCCACCTAGAGGAGGCAAGGCTTTCAGGCTATTTAATTTGGTGGAAGGAAGCTAGCTATTTGGTAGGAGAGATTTGAAGATTCATCAAGTTCATGGTTGCCCTAGATATGGTTAGTAATGAAATTTATTTTTCATTGCATCAAAATTTAGGTCGAAATCTTGGTGACTGTTCTTCAAGATGGTTTGCATCTACTTGACCAGACATGATCAGTTCCCATCATATGGGAGGCCAAATTTATCCAAATTGTTAGTTATAATTGATTTCTCGCTAGGAAAATAGTTGTTGTGTTAATATTAATTAAGCTAGCAAAGCTTCAATGCATGTGGTATATATGTAGTACTAATTAATTAATTAATTTAATTTTTAATACTAAGTTGTTATATATATGCATAACATAGGACCGAAGCTGGATGTATGCCGCGAACTGTGTGAGTGAAGAGTACATTAATCGTGTGTCTGCTTTTACAAGAGCTGCCGAGGAGGATATGTTGAATAAGGGGGGTGGAATATATGTACTGTCTATGCATTGACTGCGAGATTTTAAAGATGTTTAAGATCCGAGAGCATATTGAAGTGCACTTGATTCGGAGGGGTTTCAAAAGGAGGTATACAGGTTAAACCAGTCATGGCGAAGTCAATGATATGCTACCAGATGACATCGCTGGTGAAGTCAAATGATATGCCGCCGGATGACGTCGATTGTGGTTTGGATTCGGATAGGCTGCATGATGATAATTTGGATCAGATGCTTCGCGATGTAGAAGAGAACTATGATGAGAGAGAGTATGTTAAATTGCGGGGCTTGATGGAGGACTCAGAGAAACTTTTGTTCACGTGCTGCAAGTCAAAGTGTACGAGGTTGTCAGTCGTGCTTGAACTATTGAAATTGAAGGTAAGCAACGGTTAGTTCGACAAGAGTTTCATGGCTCTGCTAGGTCTTTTAGCGAACATACTTCCGAAGGAAAATGAGTTATCTAAAACCACGTATAAAGCCAAAAAGGTTCTTTGTTCATTGGAAATGAAAGTAGTAAGAATACATGCATGTTCGAACGACTGTACCTCTACCGTAAAGAGTATGCAAACATACATGTATGTCCAATGTGCAACATATCCCAATACAAACGTAACAATCAATCAGATGACGGCGAGAGAATAGAGATGAAGAAAGGACCTCCTGCTAAGGAGGCATGGTATCTTCCTATAATTCCCCATTTGAAGTGGTTTTTGCGAATCGAAAGGAGGCAAAACTGCTGCGTTGGCACTTGGAGGAGTGCAAGAAGGATGGAATTCTAAGACACCTTACTGATTTCGCCCAGTGGAAATACATCGATGAGAGGTTTGCAGATTTCGATGCAGAACCGAGGATATAAGGTTTAGATTGAGTATAGATAGAATGAATCCTTTCAGTAGCATGAGCAGCCGACGTAGCACTTGGTATGTGACTCTCTGCATCTATAACCTTCCTCCTTGATTATGTATGAAGCAAAAGAATATTTTGCTATCGATACTTATCCAAGGGCCAAAACAATCTGAAAATGATATTGATGTGTACTTAGTACCATTGGTAGAAGATCTAAAAGTACTGTGAAATGAAGGGGTACAGGTATGGGATGCATACAAATGAGAGAACTTTACTTTGTGCTCCTTGTTGTTCTACACCATAAATGATTATCCTGCCTTTGCTAACCTATCGAGCTAGAGTACAAAAGGTGCCAAAACATGTACTCACTGCTTAGATGGTACTGAGAGTGTGTGGCTAAAACACTCATGCAAAATCGTGTATATGCGTCACCCCTGTTCCTTCGAAGGGCTTACCCATACCGCAAGATGAAGAAGCAATTTGATATAGAGAAGGAAGACGGTTAAACTCCAAGGCATTTAAGCAGAAAAGGTTTATAATATGGTTAAAGATTTAAATGTTGTCCTCGGAAAGGGACGTAAATTGAGGGCTCATGAGAAGAACATTTGGAAGAAGAGATCAATATTTTGGACTTACCTTATTAGGAGTACCTAGATGTTTGGCACTGCATCGATATCATGCGTATAGAAAAGAATGTATATGATAGCTTGATTGGTCTCTTACTGAATATTCGTGATAAAACAAAGGATAGCGTCAATGTACGGCTTGACTTGATTGATATGGACATTAGGCCTAAATTAGCACCGGCAAAAACAGATAATAGACGAACGTACCTTCCTCCTACGTGTTACACTCTATCCAAGGATGAGAAAATAGAACTATGCTAGTGCTTGCATGGTGTCAAAGTTCCGTTTGGTTACTTCGGCAACATAAAGAAACTTGTTTCGATGCAAGATTTGAATTTAAATGGCATGAAGTATCATGAATGTCATGTGCTGATGACACAGATGCTCTCTATTGCAATTAGAAATATTTTGCCGATCAAAATCCAAGAGACAATCATGAGGCTGTGTTACTTCTTTAACACAATTGCTGAGAAGGTCATCAATCTCGAAGGACTAGATGCTCTGTAGGACGAGGTGGTGATGACTCTATATCTTCTTGAGATGTATTTTTCTCCTTCGTTTTTTGATATCATGGTCTATCTCATTGTTTATATTGTGTGGGAGATAAAAATATGCAGGCTCATATTCCTATGTAGCATGTACCTGTTTGAGAGGTTCATGGAAATTCTCAAGTTCTATGTACGGAATCAATCACGGCCGGAGGGCAGTATCGTCGAAGGTTATATAAGCGAAGGGGTCATTGAGTTCTGTGTCGATTATATGGCTCAGATTGAATCGATAGGTGTGCCTCAATCTCGTCATGAGGAGAGGCTCCTTATGTCGACCGACACAAGAATGTGCTTTGGCAATAGAATCCGGAGCGGCCCGATGTTTGGATTATGAGACAACACAACAGTCGGTTCAACCAATGATTGAAGGAGCAAATCGCTAGGAACTCGTCAAGTGAGATGCTGACATAGTTGGCAAAAGGGCCAACATTCATAGTTGTGATATGAGAAGGATATGACATAAATGGGTACACATTCTACACACAGGCTCAAGATGTAAAGAGTACTAACCAGAACAGCGGGGTACGCATAGATGCATGCAGTATCGATGGGTTAAGAAACTCGTATTATAAGTTCATAAAAGAGATTTGGGAGCTCGACTACGTGGTTTTCAAGATCCCCTTATTTCGGTGCCGTTGGGTGCATCTCCCACAAATGAAGGTTGATAAGTACGGTGTTACTACTGTGGACCTCCAATGTGTCAGATACAAAGATGAACCATTCGTACTCGCTAAACAAGTTGTTCAAGTTTTCTATATAACCGACCAGACAAATAAGAAGTACCATGTAGTTCTTCATGGAAAAAGGAGAATTATCAGAGTAGAGAATGTAGTGGACGAGGAAAAATACAATCAATTTGACGAGTTACTCCTTTTGAAAATGGCATAAGGGTCGACAAAGAACAACATGACGAAACAAGTTACATACGCGTTGTCGTCATAAAGGGCTAATTTTTAAAGGAAATAAGCATGTGGAATGAGAATGTGCGATATATATATATATGTGTGAATTTGCATTTATGTATAAAAAATTCATGTGTTATGTATATGTGAATTTGCAATATGAAAATGTGTGATATATAGGTGAATTTGCATTTATGTATATGAGAATGAGTCATACATATGCGATTTTACATTTATGTATATTTATCTGCATTGCGCGGTTGTAAAGAAACACAGTTTGTGAGGTCTTATTACAATGCTCTCTGCTGGTTGGTGTAGCTAATAACTCTAGTACGCGCAAAACAGCATGCTGGAGGGGGCTTGTTGTAGGGGTGGCCCCCACCTAAACCCAGCTAGCCTGTTAGGAGATTGCAGACCGAAGGTAGACATGTACATTGACATAGTTGCCCTTGGGAATGACACTTGTGAAAGGGTACAATTGTAAAGACACTCGCTACGAGGATGTATATATATACGTGACGCAAGCTCTGGGAGGACCCAACAGAGAGCATTGCTCACCTAACTCTCCACTTTCATACACCCTCTCTCTCTGTTTGGTCTGTAACCACAACAGTTGGCACCGTCCGTGGGAACGACAAGAGCAAGCCTCAAGATCTTAGGAAGGATGGCACCGAAAAAAGCTCCGTCATCGGCGGCGAAGAAGAAGGGAGGGGTCGCGACGGAGTCCCGCGTCAACACCAGGGCTTCGGCATCGGCGGCCGCGGCTGCGGCAACCGCGAGCGTCGATGCTCACCATGCAACAATCGACCCCGCCACCACCGATGGAACGATTGACCCTGCCACCACCGATGCAACGATCGACCCCGCCACCACCGATGCAACGATCGACCCTACCACCACCGGCGCACCCCCGCGAGTACCGCCCGGCCCCGCCACTGGCATCACGGCCGATTCCAGCGGTACCGGCTGGGTACCAGCGAGCAGTAGCGTCGGCGCCCGTGGGTGTGCACCCACCGTCCATACACCCGGCGCGGGAGCGCCACGCGGTTCAGGTGACAACGCAGTCCCCGACACAGACAGCAGAGTCCGTCCCGCCGAGGTGGCGGGCAGCCCGGAAGCACAAGCCATGGTCACCATGGCCCCAGCGGCCCAGCCAGGTATGCCGATCGCCTCGACCACACCGACAGTGGAAAACGCCCTGCTGGCTGCTCTTGGTACGCTCCAGTGGGAGCTAACGGACCTCCGTGGAGCCGTGCGGAGTATGCAAGAGGCTTGGAGTCCACAGATCCCGCCGATGACCGCGTCGGAGCCCACGCTGGAGCGGGCCGACAGCCGCGATGTTCCTACATCTAGCTGCGTCTCGCTGCAACGCGTGGACCTGGAGTCCCCATTATCTACGGGCTTGCAGCAGGCAGCATGTCCAGAGGACTTCAAGTTCCCTAACACCATGGCGTCGTACAAAGGCGATACGGACCTCCGGGAGTTTGTGTGTGTGTACGAGACCGCCATCGAAGCGGCGGGCGGGGAAGACACCACGAAGGCGAAGGGGCTCCCCCTCGCGCTCCACGGGGTGGCGCTCTCATGGTTCTTCACCATAGAGCCTAACTCCATCTATGCGTGGGAGCAGATCCACGACCGCCTCTACAACAACTTCCAGGGGAACTACGTCAAGCGCGTTCACGCGGATCAGCTCTTCGCGGTCAAGCAACAGCCATCGGAAAAGCTTCAGGAATACTTCAAGCGCTTTGCCAACGTACGTTGCCAGGTCAAGGATGTCAACGAGACGACCATCATCAACGCAACAATACAGGGTCTCCGCCCGGGGCCCCTGGCCGAATACAATGTGCGAAAGCCAATCAAGACGGTGGCGAAGCTCTTCGATAAGATGGAGGAGTACGCCCGGGCAGAAGAAGACGCACGGCGAAGTCAAGGCAACGATGCCGACGCCGGTCCAACGGAGGACGCGCTGAAAGAAGATGCCTCGCGGAGCAAACGCAGGCAGGAGCCGTCGAAGGACGCCTCCCAGCACAAAGGTGCGACAGTTGACATGCCTAAGCGTGGCCATCAGAAGTCTCGGAGAGCCCGCTACGTCCTCGACATTGAGGGCGGCCCCGAAGACACCGCCCCATGGGCCGCGGAGGCAGGGCCCACCAGCGTCGGGGGTGAGGCCGAGGCCCAGGCCGCGATAATCAGGCTCGCATGGAATATGGCGACCAGCACCATGCCTAGTGGTGCGAGGTGCATAGCTATGGTAATCATGACACGTGCGCATGCACAACCATTGCCGCGCTTCGGCAGAGCGTCGCAAGGAATAGAAACCTCGAGGCGCGGCTGTCTGTCGTGGCCCACGCCCAGCGACCCCTCGACGGCTGTCTCCGAATTTAGGATCAGGAGATGCAGCATCAGGAGGGCCTCTGGCGGCTCCAAGCTCACGTGCAGCAGCAGCAGCCTCAGGAGAGCCCCCTGCGGATCCAAGCCCCGGAAGGAGCCCAGCGTAGGATCATAAACGTCATCTCTGGGGGCTCCTCACTGGAGTTCGCGTCGGCGAGGCAGCAAAAAGCCTACGCTCGGAGACTACACCATGTGGCGACGTACCCAGCACGGGCGCCGCCGGACTGGGCACAGCACGAGATCACATTCGGCCCCGCCGATGCCGAAGGTGTGGAGTTCCCCACCAAGACCCCCTGGTTATCCAGGTCGCTATTGCCGGATGCGACGTCCGGCGTATTCTCGTCGATGGAGGAAGCTCCGCGAACGTTTTATTCGCGGAGGCCTTTGACCAAATGGCGATCCCCTGGAGTCGCCTGGGCCCCTCAGAGGTCCCGCTGCAAGGCTTCGGAGGTCAGCCACTTAGGGCGTTGGGCCAGATCTGCCTACAGGTCTCCTTCGATCAAGGCGACAATGCGGCGAGCAAGGATGCCACTTTTGACGTCATCGATATCCCGTATCCCTACAACGCCATATTGGGGCGACCAACCCTCAATTCCTTTGGGGCAGTCCCACACCACAGCTTCATCTGCATGAAGCTCCCGGGTTCGCGAGGTATTATCACCACTCACGGCGACCAAGACACGGCTCGACGTATAGAATTCAGCACCCGAGGCCCGTACAATGACGCCCACAGACACTCCTAGGTCAGGCGCGCCGACACAAGGGCGCTCGCCGCCTCAGGAGGCACACCACCGGGCTCTCCGGTGCACCACTTCGACAACAAAGGCAACAGAGGCTCCCTACCAATGGTTAGTCCCCGGCCTTTTTTGTACTCGCTCACTTGCGCAAACGGGAATTTAATAAAGTTCACCGTTTGCAAAGACTGGTCGCGTTTCCTGCACACACGTGCAGAGGCTCATCCCCGCACGCACTCTACCGAGTATAAACAAGACGTGGAGTTCCGCGCACGCGTTGGTGCTACTACCACGTGTACTCTTTGGAGTATAAAGACGTGGTCGATGTTCCCACGCACTCTACGAAGTATAAGTAAGACGCAGATGTTGTCCCTGTGCACTCTATTGAGTATAAACAAGACGCGGAGTTCCGCACACGCGTCGGTGCTACTACCACGCGTACTCTCTGGAGTATAAAGACGTGGTCGAGGTTCCCACACACCCCACGGAGGTCTGCCTCCGCACACGCACCCCACGGGGGTCCTTCTCCGCACATGCACCCCACGGAGGTCCACCTCCGCACACGCACCCCACGGAGGTCCGTCTCCGCACGCACTCTATGGAGTATAAATAAGACGTAGCATCGAGGTCCACCTCTGCACACACTATACGGAGTATAAATAAGACGTAGTATCAAGATTCGCCTCCGGACTATAACATTCCGAATTTTGGACCTTCAAAATTTCAAGGAAATTAAAATTTTAGTTGCATCTTATGGGCATTCCAATTTCTTTTGACAATGTTAATCGAGTTTTCCAAAATTATGTCATGCAAATCGGAGCATAACTCCCAGATGAGAGTAATAAAAATAAAATAATTTAAAATACAATATATGAAAAGCAAACATGGATATAAGCTAGTAAAATAAAAGGGTTAAATCAGATCCAAAGGTTAAGAATGAAGTTTCAAAATCGAAACTAATATTCCTACCTCCCATCTAATTTTTATGCGTAAAAGTTCAAATCCCAAAAATTGGAGACTACCTTGCGGAACTCGACGTTTCTGAAATTTAAACCGTGCATCCGAAAGGAAATTTAAAGGGATTCGAGCTAAAAACTTTATTACAAGAATAAATTAAATAAAATACAATACATTCCAAATTGTAAATCAATTTAGCATTTAACTAATGGTTAAATTCGAAAATCTAGAATTTCTTGGGGGCAGATTTCCTATTATTTTCTTCTCTTCTAATTTTCTTTCTCTTCCCCGTGGGCCCCACCTTCTCTTTCTTCCTTTCTCTTTCTTTTCCTCCTCCCCCTCACTTCCTGCACGGGCCCACTCGGCAGTATCTCTCTTTTCCCCTCCTATTTCTCCTCTCTCCACCGAGCAGCCCACTGCCCTTCTCTCCTTTCCTTCTTTCTTCCCCCCAGCGCCCTGCCTTCTTTCTTTTTCCTCCGAGCCTCCTGCCCATACCGACTGCTCCCGGTTTCCCTCCTTCACCCCCTGCGCTTTCCACGTCACCCCCATGCGTGCGTCCATGCCCAAGCCGCTCCCATACCCGGCTCCCCTCCTTGACGCGTCACCTCCCACGCGGCCGCCATGCCGCGCCCACACCCTCCGCCCATACCGGCCGCCGTCAGCCACAGCACCTGCATAGTCCCCTCTTCCTCGGCTATAAAATCTCTGCGCTCGTCCTTGCCCCTGCGCTCTCCCCATTCCGTGCATCGATCCCCTTCTTCTTTCCCTTCCCACTCAATCTCCCCGTGCGCGTGCTCCCACGCCGCCGCCACCATTTCCAGCCGCTCCGGTGAAGCTCCCCGCCGTCCACCTGCGTCACAGCGCGCCTCTCCCTCCTAGGCACCTTCCCCAGTGACCGATTGAAGATCCGCGAAGCGAGCTCGCCGCACGGCCCACCTTCCTCAACTCCGGCCAAAACCGCCGCCGCCCTCGCTGTTTCTTCCTTAGCCGGTTTCACTTCGATTCCCTACAGCGAGAGCATCCCCACGACGTCCCCTAACTTCTACGACCGTCACCCGAACCTCTTGACGCCCGAGCTCCTCCCTCCACGTGAGCATCCCCGCCGCCGCCCCAGGCTCACGTCGCCGGCCTCCCTGGGCGCCTCTCCAGCTCGGCCACTTGAATGGTAATCTTCATGGTGTGTCCCTCCCACTCGCGCTCCTTCCCTTTTTCCCCTTTCTCTGCCGGTGCCGCTGCTCTCCGATTGGCCCCGCCGCCAGTTGCTTGAGCTGCCGCCGATGGCTGCCGTTGCCGCTCCGAAGCACTATGCCACCACCTCTAGCTCCACCACCTCTCTGGGAACCCATTTTACCCCTCGCTGTTGAAGCTCCGGCCTTGCCTCACCATCGGCGTCGGCGCCAAGACTTGCGCTGCCACCTCTGTCTTGCTCGGCCGAACGCCACTTCCCCCTTTTCTCTGTTGTCGGCCGAGAACTCTTACCCCATGGTTGGCATGCTTCTCTGCTGAATGGAAAAGGTAGTAATTGAGCTATATGAGTATATGGCATGTGACAAACCATTTAGAGATAATCCAGTAAGCAACTTGTCACAAACTATTTTGTTCCTGAAGTAAAAATATGCCTTGATTATACAAAATGTACGCTTAGGTAATTAAAATCTAAATGGTGAAAGCCCTTTTTAACTAACAAACAAATGGCATAAGCTCAAATGAAAGCATAATGGATACAATCTACTTATGATTATACATAGAAGCATATATGTGTATGTGTACAAGTATGTATGATAATCAATAGGAATAAGTTGTTAAAAATCAAATAAGCTTCATTGTTAGCAGAGCTAACTAGGTTTGACAAATAAACCAGAATACTAGGAGGTATCTTGTAACTAGTCTTGAATGTAGTTATAAAATCAAATGTTGCATAAAGAATGAATTGCAAATGAGTGGAGGTTATAGGATGTGAGATTTAAACCATAACCATTGTCTTTAGAACTTAGAGTTTAAGCGAAAGAAGTATGACAAATTTATCTTTTAAAATGAAAGATATACCTTATCTATGCATTGTGTAAATCATGTGCAATAAGAATTTAAAACATCATGAAAGCTCTTTTAAAAAGAGTAGCTAATATAAATAATTATCATAAACCCAAATAAAAGTACAATGGCATATAGTCTAGTTATATGGATATACGTGTGATAATAGGAGTAAATTTGTGAAGATCAAGTAAGGTTCTAATAAAATAAAAATGGAAGAGCTAACTCTGAGAACTTGCATATCCAAATAGCTCGGTAAGTAGTAAGATGTGTTACCAATATTTACCTTAAATTATAAAGAATAATGAGTTAGTTCTCACATAAAAGTGAACTAAGCCAAATCATGCATAGACTGTTCTTCCGGATGGCAAGTCTATTATTTGGGAAAGAATAAGGTAAATAATATATATATATATATATATATATATATATATATATATATATATATATATATATATATATATATATATATATATATATATATATATATATATATATATATATATATGCTCTTGTAAGATTGAAATCCTAAATCCAATGAAAGGTCGTTCCCGACGATCATAGATAGGCCTCGACAAACTAAAAAGTAAAAATCACCCAAATAATAAATTAAGTCTCTCCCCAATTTGAATGTTCGACATATATTAAGGATCTTATGGTGTATCTATTTAAAAATCTCCTGAGCGTCGATAAATAAAATAATCTGTGCCGGCGGTATTTTAATAAACAAATTAAAATTTAGACTACATAAAATAATATGTCGTCAATTACTAGAAATATAAATTATAAGACTAAATTGGGTAAATCAGAATAATCATGTACCTTATATATGTAACACATACCTTAATTCGTAAATGCTAATCCCGACAAAATAATGTTCAGCCAAATTCATACATCTACCCTAACTCATGGAACTTCCTTGATAAATATAAAATTATAAATAGAAGATTATTAAATAAAGTGAGACGAGCCGTGATATTCTACGGTCTGCTATACCTAGCCAATCTTTTATTCCGGCAAACATTCCCCCGCCATAATCAATCCTTTTCCTTTTCGCCATCCATCGTTCCGCTCCAACTTCGTTGACTCCTTCAATTCTCTGCATCCGATCAATCCTACCCAAAAGTCACCCTTTAAGTTATAATAAAGTAAAATTGATTTTATTTGAATTTTACTTGGATCTTTTTGAATTATTCGAGTTTATTGGATTTTATTATTTAGCGCGTAACTATAAACTGGAATCATGAAGAGCCAGAGGACCTAGCGAAACCATAAGATGATGAAGGCCAGAAGCTCGACATCAACAAATGAGAAAGCTTCTAAGTGAGCTCAAGACCGCGGTAAAACCGCGCCAGGCGAGTCAATACTTTGATCATATTTGAATACCCATTTTTGCAAGTTATGTAGATTTAAATTATCAAGTGCATGCTATTATTTTATGTACTAATTCTATGTCTGTTTTAGTACATAGTTAAGCTGTCCCATTTAATGGATGCCACTATTATAACTCTTCGGCATATTATTCTGTCAACCTTGTTAACCCTAGTGATAAATACATATGTACCTATTTTCAAAATGGATAATTTGTTTATGTCGTATGGCTTAGAGATACTTAGTTGTCATGAAAGTTGGGAATACCCCAGCATCATATGCAAAAGCATAGAGTGATTTTGGGAGAAGTTGTAGATGAGAATGGTCGTGTATTTCTGAAATGACTATTTTATATACTCCCAAAATCCCCAAATTGCTGGGTGTGTCTGGGCGGATGGTTCGGGGGTGTGGTGCATCGGTGTGCATGAGTGTGTGATTTGTGGTAGAACCGTCCAGATGGTTAAAGGACCGAATCGGGTCATGACCACCCATTGTAAAATAGTACAACCATAAGTCTGCAAAGTGCAACTTGGCTAAGTAAATCCTACCGAACTTCGGACTCATCTCACAAACTGGGGGAGAGAAGGCTATGGCAAGGAGGGGCTGAAGGGACACCAGTGGTGGGTGATTTGTTTCTCAGTCTTACTAGCACTATGGGGAGTGGAGCCTGGAGGTGCTAGTAATAGTGATTAACATCCCGTGCAAACGTATGGGTCCCACTGCAAGTGGGGTAGACCCATAGGGTAAGATGAGACCCTGAAGCTCGGTAGTGTTGAAAGGTTACTGTGATAATCTACTCGACTGCATGACCAAGGAATCATGCGGGGCAATGGGCGGATTATCTCTTGTGGTGAAAGTGTACAAACTCTGCAGAGTCAAAACTATTCGAATAGCCGTGCCCACGGTCAAGGGCGGACATGGGAACTTAACTCTGATATAGTTCTATTTCAAAATGATTTATACAGTTGGGTCTAGAATGGGAAAATGGAGGACGAAGGAATGTCCTGGTTTGAGTTGTCCTAGGCGTCGTCCCAGTGGTAAGTTAAGCGGCTATAACGCCGGAAACTGGCTTGTGGTACAAACAACCTGGGTTGATGGATGAGATCTGTACTTATTCAATAAAATCTTTTATTCAAAGGTATTATAAATTTTGGTCCAACGGCTAAGTTTAGGAGTATCTTATACTTAAACTTAAGTCTTTCAAAATGCAATTTTTAGCAAATAAAATAACCCGAGCCTACCTTTGTCAAGCCATACATGTTATACAATTGCATTCTGTGTATTGGCTCGCTGAGCACGGTGGTTAGTGTGATCACACTCACATAACAAAATCCAGAATCAGGAGTCGAATCGCTACACTTCAGCAATACGCCAAGCCATGACGATGAAGGGGACAAGAAGGCCAAGAACTAGGTCGCGAACCCCTCCAGTCGGCTGCCTGTGGGCATGTGTTGTAGGTCCCATCTGTGTACTTCATTTCCGCTGCTGTATTCGTTGTCTTCGGCCTGATCGGCCCATGTGTAAGTATCTTAGTATATTTATGCTTCCGCTTGATATGTACTTTGATGTTCAGTAATCTATCTGTGAGCACTATCTACTGATCCAACGAATAGTGCGGTGGAAATCACAGAGGATTCTGGATTGAAAATCCGGGTCCGACACGCACGCACTCTACGGAGTATAAATAAGACGTAGCATCGAGGTTCACCTCCGCACGCACTCTACGGAGTATAAATAAGACGCAGCGGGGGGACGTCTCCGCACGCACTCTATGGAGTATAAATAAGACGTAGCGTCGAGGTCTGCCTCCGCACGCACTCTACGGAGTATAAATAAGACGTAGCGTCGAGGTCCACCTCTGCACGCACTCTACGGAGTATAAATAAGACACGGATGTTGTCCTTGCGCACTCTACTGAGTCTAAACAAGACGCGGATGTCCCGCGCGCGCGTTGGTGTACCCTCCCGAGCCTAGCTAGGTCATGGTTGATAGTCCCACGCGTGCTCAGGAGTACAAACTAGTCGCGGATGTCCTCCCTGCGCACTCTACTGAGTCTAAAAAAGACGTGGATGTCCCGCGCACGCGTTGACGTACCCTCCGGAGCCTAGCTAAGTCGTGGTTGATAGTCTCACGCATGCTCCGGAGTACAAACTAGACACGGATGTCCTCCTTGCGTGCTCTACTGAGTCTAAACAAGACGCAGATGTCCCGCGCACGCGTTGGTTTTGTCGCCACGCATACTCCCCGGAGTATAAATAAGACGTGGTTGACATTCCCACGCACTCCGCGGAGTATAAACAAAGTACTGCAGAAGCGGGCCACCGCGCGCATTCTGCGGGGCGCGGTTAACATGCACCAGAGGCTTGCCCCCACGCGTTTCTAGAAAATATACAGAAGCCGCCAACCCCGCCAACACGCTACGCCGAGCTTGTAGGGCGGGCGACGCACCTAACACTTGCGAACAGAATGGGGACCAGAGGCTCCCCGCTCTCTCCAAGCCGCGCGCCACGCCGTAGAGACAGTATGCCGCGGTTACACGGATGCGACGCCTCACCTACAACATTTCCACATATATACATGGGTGTTGTGGACTTCCTCAATCTGGAGACCTGGGAAGCGTCCTCCTAGCGCCATAACTCGGCCGCAGCATCTTGCAAGACGAGCTGGGCTCGGGCACCGTGGCCAAGGGGGCGACGCATGAACTCAATGGCCCACCCTCCTGAAGAAAAGGTGCAGAGCCGAACTCGCTCGTCGAAGGCGCCCACATGGGTGCGGGCTCCTGGTACGTGGCAGTGCCGCAGCAGACGCCTGGAATCGCGGGCGTTCGAGCTCGTGTCGCGGCACCGCCCCAATGAGCCGACACAAGCTTGATATAAGGCCTCCATTACCAGCCAAGCCGACGGAACGGGCATGCCCGTTCAAGACGCCCCCGAGGACGTGTCGCCCCGAGCTGGAGAAGTCAAAGTCCGTCTTTGGAGCAGCACGGCTCCTTGCAGCACCGCAAGCGACAAGACCCCCCCACCCCACCCACCCTCGAGAGCAACCTCAAGCTAGGGAAGGAGACTAGGGAGAGGTCGGGTGCCTACGGTGGGCATCCTTGGCGGGGCGCGGCCTCGTTGCCCGGAAATGGACATCCACTCCCACAGCTGGACGTTCCCCTGCTGAAGTACAAGTGAATTGCCCACCGCCCCTCGCCAGCCGCGACCCTTAGGCGCGCTGGCAAAGGGACCCCGCAATGCGGTATCTCATCCACCCCGTGTGGATGAGGTGCTCGACCCCGCAGTCCTTCCAATGGCATCAGCCGTGCTCGGGAGCCTCGTCACTATTGGCACCGGTCGGCACACACTCGGGAAGAAGCTAGGGGCAGAGTGGGGAACTGCGAGCTCAGGGCAGGAAGTTGCAAGCGCACACAAATGTTTGGGAAGGCGAGTGGTGCTTCCTTTGGCCACTCGCCCTTTTAAAGAAACCCGGGAGCACGACCTTGTCCATTGCGCCTCAAGCGTCCCATCGGCTGCTGCAAGTGCACGTGATGCAACAGCGCCGCCACGCTTCAGCTGCAGGGCTCCGCCAATTACGCTTCAGGCGTTCCCTTCTCCTGGGGGACCCCCCGAAGCAATGGATAGGCATTGCATCCATCCCCTCTCAGCGGTAAAGCGGCATGAGCAGAGCTCCGTTCAGTCTGCCTTAGCCGTCCCGTCAATATCTAGGATTGCGGGGAAATAGTTGCGCCCGTGAAGTCCCGCATTGACCGCGGACGACGGGGCCTACTTTGTCCTTATCACAGGACAATCACAAAGCGAGTATTCCCAAAAAAGCCGGTGGGGACGAGCGTTCTGGCTTCTCCACCGCGTTAGTACAAGTGCTTACAAAGGTCATGGCCGATAACATCCCTTGCTACACTATATAATATCGGCCACCTGCAAATGCTACTCGTTCGGTTCCGCCCGGACGACTTCCTGCGTCAAAGCCTCACCGGTCGAAGGTTGCTTCGCCCAGAAATCCAGCGAGTCCTCTGCCCGCTACCAGCGCCGCAAATGGCGCCGGGTTATGGCGTCGAAGATCAGCAGCCGATCCCTCTCGGGCAGCTATTTCAAACCCAATGGCATGTTGGTCAGAAGGGAAGCAATCTCTGCTTTATTCACAGAAGGGGGTGAGTATACAACGCACTCCACCACACAAGAACCCTAGGGTCACACCTGCCTCAAGCCGTCGGTGCCATCATCGTCACACCGGGGAACTTCATCCAGCCATTCGTCAAGGTTTTCCTCGCCGTACATGGTCCGCCGCAGCTCTACCTTTGTCGCGGCCTCCCCGATGTACTCCCAGATCTGCTCGTGAAAAAACTGAACGGTGGGGCGAATAGCGCACACTGCACCGGACATCACTCTGGCCCCGATCGGCATCTCTAGTCGCGAGTCGCCCAATTCCTCGACATGACGGCAACCCCGGTGCTGGAAAAGTGCACAAGCCAGGCATGCGGTCGTCCTTAGAGGAATGCGCTCCTCCGCCGTGCGAAGAGCTCCTTCGACGACGCGCAGTCGGTCCTCCAATGCCTCCCACTCACGAGCATGGGCCGCCTGCAGTGCCCGACCAAGGGCGAAAGTCTACACGATAAAGCAATGAATACACCTCTGAAGTTTCACGCGCTGCGAAGGGTCAGATCCTCACCCTTAATTCGAAGATCTCCAGCACCCTACCAAGGAGTCCCGACCCACAAGTCTGCAGTGCCTGGCAGTCTAGGCTCGCAGCCGCGCTATCCGCGACCCCCTGCCACGCTGCCAACACCTCTGGTCGAGGGATGAAGTCCGCTAGGCTTCGTGCGGCATCCACGGTGATAGCTTCGGTAGCGCCGGATGTCCCCTCCAAACCAACATCCTTGTGTTCCGCAGGGCGCCCACGCTCGGGGACGCATGTTGCTGCAAGGGGACATGGTTGTCAGCCCTGCGAACGCCTAGCGGGATCACACCAAGCAATGTAAGCTTACATTCAGCCCCGTTAGGAACCGCAAGGGGACCGGCGTCCCCCGGCGAGCCCACCCCGCCGGGCGGGGAGGCCTCCGTGTCGAAGCTTAGCTCCACTGGGCCCCTGCCCCAGGCAGCCGTAGACCCGGAGGTGACCGCAAGGACACCGAAGCAGGCGTACTCGGTGTTTGAGTTGGAGTCCCATAGGGCCCCGACCTTCCGCGCTACAGCGAACCCCCTCGCCGAGCGAAGGGGCGATACCGCGTGGGGCCGCTTCGCCATCGGGGAGTAAGGCGACGACCCCACCTCGGTATCCACCGCAGGCAAGGATTCCACCCCAGCAGCCCCCATGAGCACCAGCTCCACCTCAACGCTGGCTAGCGGCGCAGAAGCTTCCCCCTCTGCATCGCCCATGCAACACTCTTCCTCCGCGCCAACGCCTAAGGGCCCCCCACTGCCCTCTGCACCCGCGTCCCCCTCCAAGTCGGCATACTTCGCCGAGTCGGAGCCTGTGTTCGCTGGTATTTCATTCCCCTTGGAGCCGTCTAGAGGTGGGCTCAGGGCTGGAATAGCGCGCTCCGGCACCCTAATGCCCAAGGCTTCGCACACACGGTTCGTTCGCCCCAGACCTGCCTCCACGGTCGCAGCCACGCGCAGGGTGCTTGATGGAGATGGGGTGCTCGATCTTTCGATGAGATTGATAACTATCGATTTGGTGGAGGTGACTCTCGCAATCCGACTACAACCGTACGACGTCGCTTGCGCCTTAGCAATCGCTGGACTAACTCCGAGATGTTATTGATCTTCTTTGGAAGCACGATCAACCTGAACCACAGTTCAATCCTGCAAGCAATCGAAGAACTAGCAAGAATAAGACGAAAGGCAATCTGATATTGCGAACAACAAAGTTGGTATTGAAAAACAAAGGTGGGATCTCGAAGGTAGTCTTGATAGGTGGTCGTCTGACACAACTGAAAAACCAAAGTTTACGCAATGGCTCAACCTAAACTCAACGAAATCCAAGTACTAGCAGGGGCGGCGGCTCCTATTTATAGAGAAACGACCAGGGGGCGCCCTAGGGTTACAAGGCCCATGGGCCCAAGTGGTGGTGACGCAACACCCTTTTTGACTCGAACTCAGAAACTAACGTGGATTGTTTTGATGATTGCGGTCGGCTCGGATGGAATTTGAAGATGAGGTTGGATTCGTTGGAAAGTAGACTTCATACGCTTTCCATGAAGTACAAGAACGCCCCAAACGGAGTCCGTATGAAGAAGTTATGCCCGTTTGAATGTGGTACCATCGCAGCAGTCCGACTCCGATTCCAGAACGTGTCCAACTCGGATTCTTGCTTGACTTGATCCCAAAGTGACGTGGTGACCTCCATGATTCCGTCCTTGCATGTCCATGACTCCATGTCCCTTTCCTTCATCCTTTCCCAGGTTCCTAACCACGATTAAATCACTTGCATTAGGTAGCGGTCTATTCTCAGTAATATATGAACCTAGGAATGAATTCACCTGGTAATTAAGTTGACGAGCACGAGCTCGAGTAAGTGGTCCCTGTTGTGGATGAGTTGTATCCATGGAAGGGATGTCCTCATCATCCTCCCCTTCTTGCATTTGAGTAGTCCTCGACTCAAGTTCATCTACTTCTCCCAAATATGGCTTCAAATCTGCAATATTAAATGTGGGGCTAACCCCGAAGTCTACAGGCAGATCAAGTTTATATGCATTATCATTAATCTTAGCTAATTCAAGTCTGAATGGGCCATCAGCTCTAGGCATTAACTTAGACTTTCGTAAATCAGGAAATCTATCTTTACGCAAATGCACCAGACTAAATCACCAGATTCAAAAGTTAAACACTTTCTACCCTGACTACCAGTAATCTTATACTTAGCATTCATGCGCTCTATGTTTTCTTTAGTTGTTTCATGCAATTTAAGGACAAATTCAGCACGCTTCTTAGCATCTAAATTCACTTTTTCAAAAATGGGGATAGGCAATAAATCAATAGGAGCACGAGGATTAAAGCCATATACTACCTGAAAAGGGCTCATCTTTGTGGTAGAGTGTAGCGATCTATTGTAAGCAAATTCTACATGAGGTAGACATTCTTCCCACGCCTTCAAGTTTTTCTTCAAGATAGCCCTCAACATAGTTGATAGCGTGCGGTTGACAACTTCAGTTTGTCCATCTGTTTGGGGGTGACAAGTAGTAGAAAACAGCAGTTTGGTACCCAATTTAGCCCATAATGTGCGCCAAAAGTGACTCAAAAACTTCGCATCTCGATCTGAAACAATGGTATTGGGCACTCCATGTAGTCGAACAATCTCTCTGAAAAATAAATCAGCAACACAAAAACACTATCTCTCCCCTTTTTTGTGCGAGGTAATCCTAAAACAAAGTCCATTGAAATATCCTCCCAAGGAATGCTAGGTACAGGAAGAGGCATATATAAACCATGTAGATTAAGTCGGGACTTAGCTTTGTGCGGAGTAGTGCAGACAGATACATAGCGCTCAACGTCGCGCCTCATCCTTGGCCAATAGAAGTGTTCAATGAGGATATCCTCCGTCTTTTGACACCAAAATGACCCATTAGTCCTCCCCCATGTGCCTCCTGTAACAACAAAAGACGAACAGAGCTAGCTGGAATGCATAGTTTGTTAGCTCTAAATAAAAATCCATCATTGAAAGCAAATTTATTCCAGCATCTACCATTTTTGCAATTGGACAGGGCATCTTTAAACTCATCATCAGAAGTGTATAGTTCCTTTATTGTCTCCAAGCCAAAAATTCTACAATCAAGTTGAGACAACATTGTATACCGTCTAGACAAGGCATCAGCAATCACATTTTCCTTCCCTTTCTTGTGTTTTATGAGATAAGAAAAAGATTCAATGAATTCAACCCAACGAGCATGTCTACAGCTCAGTTTAGTTTGACTTCTAATATGTTTCAATGATTCATGATCAGAATGGATAACAAATTCTTTGGGCCATAAATAATGTTGCCAAGTTTCTAAAGTTCGATCAAGGGCAAGTAATTCCTTATCATAAGTAGAATAGTTCAAACTAGATCCACTCAATTTCTCACTAAAATAAGCAACAGGTTTACCTTCTTGTATCAACACACCACCAATTCCAATTCCGCTAGCATCACACTCAAGTTCAAAAGTCTTACCGAAGTCAGGAAGTTGAAGCAATGGTGCATTTGTGAGCTTTTCTTTGAGAAGGTTGAAAGCTTCTTCTTGCGATTTTCCCCATTTAAATGAAACACCTTTCTTTGTTAATTCATTAAGTGGTGCAGCGATGGTGCTGAAATCTTTCACAAAGCGGCGATAGAATCCCGCAAGTCCATGAAAACTCCGCACTTGTGTGACCGTTTGTGGTGTTGGCTAACTTTTTATAGCTTCAATCTTGACTTCATCTACTTCAATTCCCTGCGGAGTAACAACATAGCTAAGAAAACAAACTCGATTGGTGCAAAAGGTGCACTTTTCGAGGTTACCAAACAAACGTGCATCCCTCAAAGCAATGAAAACAGCACGTAAGTGTTCAAGATGTTCATCTAGTGACTTGCTGTAAATCAATATATCATCAAAGTAAACTACCACAAATTTACCAATGAAAGCACGTAAAACTTCGTTCATTAATCTCATGAAAGTGCTAGGGGCATTAGTTAATCCAAAAGGCATCACTAGCCACTCATATAATCCGAACTTAGTTTTAAATGTCGTCTTCCATTCATCTCCAAGTTTCATTCTAATTTGATGGAATCCACTACGCAAGTCAACTTTAGAAAACATTGTAGAGCCACTTAATTCGTCAAGCATATCGTCTAACCTAGGAATAGGATGACGGTATCTAATGGTAATATTATTGATAGCTCTACAATCAACACACATACGCCATGATCCATCCTTCTTAGGTACTAAAATGGTGGAGCAGCGCAAGGACTAAGTGATTCACGTATGTACCCTTTATCAAGCAATTCTTGAACTTGGCGCTGAATTTCTTTAGTTTCTTAGGTTTGTCTGTATGGTGCGGTTGGGTAGTGATGCACCGGGAATTAAATCAATTTGATGCTCAATCCCTCGAAGCGGTGGTAATCCCGGTGGTATGTCCTTCGGAAAGACATCTTTGTACTCCTGCAAAATGTTAGTGACAGCAGGGGGCAAAGAAGATGGTATCTCCTCAAATGAAAACAAAGTGGTTTTGCAAACTAACGCATAGCAAACAGAATTACTAGCATCCAATTCAGTCATATCAGATTTAGTAGCAAGAAAACTAGCACCTTTCAAATGTATTTCTTTTTTATTCACATGAGCAGATTTCAGTTCTTTCTTCTTATGTTGCGCAAGCTCTTTTGCTATAATCTGATTTTCGCTCTTAGATTTCTCTAGACTCTTCTCTCTACTAGCTCTAGCAAGTTCATCTTTAACAATTTGTTCTTGAATCATAGGATGCAGCACAATTTTCTTTCCTTTGAACATGAGAGAGTATTGATTATTTCTACCATGATGCACACAATCGATTGTCGTATTGCCAAGGTCTTCCTAATAACAATGAGCAAGCTTGCATAGGTACAACATCATGATCAACATAATCATGGTAGGAACCCATAGAAAAGTGTACTTTCACCATTCGTGTTACCTTCAACTTACCACTGTTGTTGAACCATTGAATATGGTATGGGTGGGGATGAGGTTTGGTTGGCAAAGCAAGCTTCTCCACCATATCCATACTCGCCAAATTGTTGCAAATCCCACCATCAACAATTATGCGAACCGAGCGTTTCTTGACAACGCCCTTGATTTGGAACAGATTATGGCGCTGATTTTGCTCGGCCGGAGAAATTTGAGCACTTAGTACGCGTTGCACTATAATGCTCAAATACTTGTCGGCATCTTCGGCGCCAACATGTTCCTCATGATCCGATTCTTCTTCATGTTCTATAGGGTCAGTTGCAAGCATAGTATATGTTTCATCATCAAAATCACTAGCAGAGGAATACCCACCATCATCGCGTATAATCAATACACGCTTGCTTGGGCAGTCCCGCATCATGTGTCCATAGCCTTTGCAACGATGGCATTGAAGGTCTCTTGTTCGTCCGGTCGAAGCAACTGAAGATGAGGTTTTTGCAGGAAGTTGTGGTGCTGATTTGTGTGATTCAGAAACTCGTGGCGCAGAAATTGATGTAGTAGGGCGCTGCTTGTTGTTGGATTGTGATGGCGCCACAATGGACGAGGGAGCAGGAGTGCGCGGAGTCCATGAATTGGTGCGACCTGCAGAAGAATTAGATCGCATTCTCGTCTGGTGTCCCTGCAACTCACGTTCAGCTTTGCAAGCAAGATGAAACAATCTAGTAATGGAGTTGTAATATTTATAATCAAGGATGTCTTGAATTTCTCGACTCAACCCTCCCAAAAACCTAGCCATGATGCCTCCTCATTCTCAACTAACCCACATCGCAATATACCAATTTGTAATTCCTGATAATATTCTTCCACAGATTTTGCACCCTGTTGTAGACGTTGCAGTTTATTTAACAGATCACAAGCATAATATGATGGAACAAATCGATGGCGCATAAGCAATTTTAAAGCCTCATAGGTGTTAGGAATGTTATTGGGATTTTGACGACAATGTTCTTTCTACCAAACAGAAGCAAACTCGGTAAATTCACTAGTAGCAGCCCTAACTCGTCTATTCTCAGGAAATTCATGGCAAGCAAAATTTTGATCAACAGCTAGTTCCCAATTAAGAAAGCCATCAGGATCATATTTACCATTGAAAGAAGGCATAGTGAATTTAACCTTAGCAAAAGAATCGTCGTGGTCATGTACCTCACGCCGTGGGGGTTCCCTTCGCATACCTTGTCGGTTAAAATGCAATTGTTGACGAGCTCGATCGTTGTTGTGGTTGACCTTGCCATCGGCCTCAGAATCACCCATATGGTCGGAGTCATCTTGTCTCCCTACCGGCACAGCAGGGGGCACAGCAGAGGATGCTTGGGCAATCTCCTCAAGTGTTAGTGACGCCTTGCGCTTTCTCCATCGCAGCGAGTGTGGCATTTGTCTCAATCTGAGCGCCCTCAAGTTGAGCAAGTCGCTCATTCGTCACTCTGACATCCTCCTCAAGACCCTCTGCACGAAGGTTCATAAGGCGTAGAAAATGTTGTACAATTGCCTTAGTACAAGGAGTATGAGATTGATCCTCATCCATTGTATGACCTGCCATTGTTAGCAAAACACAAGAATATGCCCCTAACAACAACTACTAGGATGAGGAGGTTCAAAAAATCGCTCACACTCAAGCCTTTTATTGAACTCTTACCAATTCTTACCGGGGTGATCGGCTCCCAGCGATGTCAACGTATCTTTGAAGATTGGATGGAACGATTGCTAGGTGAAGCTCAGCTTGTACGGTGTAGGAGAGGTGTAGCTGGGAAGGCTCAAGTTTGGTAGCAAGGATTGGCAATAATCAAATCGAAGCATAAAGTGAAAAATCGCTAACGCCGGTTGGTCTGGTCTAGGCTGGAGCGTACTAGAGACGCGAGCCTAGAACACAAACGAGTACACCGCACAGAAAGAATCTAGATAACGTTGCCCGCAGAGTTCAGAGGCTCAGAAAAGGACGCCGTCTTCACGGGACACCTTAGAATCACTTGTAGAAGGACCCTGTAAATTTTGAGCGCATTCCGAGAAAGTTGACTTTTGTTGACTTTGCGGGCCCGTTTTGAATCCCTAAACGACCTTTTTTAGGGTCGAAGTCGCTGCGCGTATGCGTGGTGGCTTACGCGGATCTAAAATCTCCAGATTTTCCAGATTTTTTGGCTCTATTTTCCTGTTTCCTTTCCAACGGATCAAGAAACGCCTCAATCGGAGGTCGTATGCAAAAGTTAGGGGTTTCTCTCTCCTCTCTTTTTTGGCCGCGACTCTTTCTATCTGCGGCTGCCTTTTCCTTCTCGTCTATCTACTTTGCTCCCCGTGGATGACTCCAGATATGGTTCGGTCTACTATGATGTTGATTCGGACTCTAATCCCACCAACCGATTCCTATTCCGAGTCCAATTCTGAGTCCAATTCCGAGTCCTATTCCGAGTCCAACTAGGGCAAAGCCTCCCTAGAAACCGAGTCCCCCTCTTTTCCTTCTCTCGGCGTGGCGATTCGAAACCAACATAGCGTTGAAACCAAGGCGTGAATAGAACTCGAAACTCTAGAGGAACTAGGCACTAAGACCGACAAAGGACACAACGATGCAACCGAAAGTTCAACAATGCAAAGTACTGAAAAGAAAAATTGCGAGGCTAAGATTGGTTTGGATTGGGTGATCTACTACTATTTTTCTTTGGCTTTTTGTGTACTGTAGGTAATGAAAAGCAATCTAATCTATGAATAACTGGAAATTCTCACCGAGCAACCTTGAGCTCGATACCACTTGATAGAGGCGGGTGCGATCTTTCGATGAGATTGATAACTATCGATTTGGTGGAGGTGACTCGCGATCCGACTACAACCGTCGGCGTCGCTTGCGCCTTAGCAATCGCTGAACCAACTCCGAGATGTTATTGATCTTGTTGGAAGCACGATCAACCTAAACACGAAGTTCAATCCCTGCAAGCAATTGAAGAACTAGCAAGAATAAGACGAAAGGCAATCTGATATTGCGAACAACAAAGTTGGTATTGAAAAACAAAGGTGAGATCGATGGTAGTCTTGTGGTGGTCGTCGACACAAGCGAAGAACCAAAGTTTGCGCAATGGCTAAACCTAAACTCAACGAAATCCAAGTTCTAGCAGGCGGCGGCGGCTCCTATTTATAGAGAAACGACCAGGGGGCGCCCTAGGGTTATAAGGCCCATGGGCCCAAGTGGTGGTGACGCAGCACCCTTTTTGACTCAGACTCAGAAACTAACATGGATTGTTTTGATGATTGTGGTTGGCTCGGATGGAATTTGAAAATGAGGTTGGATCCGTTGGAAAGTAAACTTCATAAGCTTTCCATGAAGTATAAGAACGCCCCAAACGGAGTCCGTATGAAGAAGTTATGCCCGTTTGAATGTGGTACCATCGCAGTAGTCCGATTCCGATTCCAGAACGTGTCCAACTCGGATTCTTGCTTGACTTGATCCCAAAGTGACGTGGTGACCTCCATGATTCCATCCTTGCATGTCCATGACTCCATGTCCCTTTCCTTCATCCTTTCCCAGGTTCCTAACCACGATTAAATCACTTGCATTAGGTAGCGGTCTATTCTCAGTAATATATGAACCTAGGAATGAATTCACCTGGTAATTAAGTTGACGAGCACGAGCTCGAGTAAGTGGTTCTTGTTGTGGATGAGTTGTATCCATGGAAGGGATGTCCTCATCAGTGTGCTCCATGGCCGTATACAGTCCGAGGAACGCGTCCACCGCACGCTCCACGTCTTCCAAGAGAACACCTGTGCGTGGTGAGGGACATGATTTGAGGAAGCGGGCCCGATGGATAGCACAGGACAGCTAAGCTCCATCAAAGCTTACATGGACCGGAGGGCTTCTACAGCAATGACACGGACGGGCAGATGTTGTCGCGATGAAGCCTCCCAGGTGCAACACGCCACTCGGTAGCAAGTAGTGCTACGCCATACATGACGAACTCCTCAGCGAGGTCGCGCATGTTGAAGCAGGCGGTGATCCCCACAAGCCTCCGCGCCATCCGTTGGTCCTCATCATCTACCAGCACACTAAGCGTGGTGTTGAACGTCACCGGCCACCCCGAACACTCGAGGCCACTACCGCTTGCCACGCGGTGGTAGAACTACCACTGCATCCAGTTCGTTTCCCACTCTGACCGAGCCAAGTTCGCGGGGAAGATCTTCTCGCACCTCGACCGCAAGACGAAGTTGACGCAGCCGAAGCCAGGACACTTCCCGTCTCCCCGATCCTCCGGCTCACACTGTGTGTGCAAAAAGGCGAACAACGAGGCGGTTGGCCAGCACGCCTCCGTATGCAGTGCCGAACTGTACAGGGCAAGACAGGCTATCGCATTCGGCGTCATCTGCGCCAACTCAAGCCCAAAACTCCGCAGGACGTCCCCGACAAGCGGGGCGGCTGGAATGCGCAACCCGGCTTCGAAATAGGCGACGAACACGATCGCCTCCAACTTCTCAGGATGCGGTTCGGTCTCATCGCCCATAGGCAGTCGCACCTCCCGGCAGTCCGTTAGCTTCCCTTCGCGTAGAAGGCCACGAATCGTCTCTTTCGTCGCCAGCGTCGAGCCTAGGACAAGGGAGCACGGACCTCCTACCCTCTCCGTCGCCGCCCACCACTTGTCCGCCTGTGTGGAGTTGCGCCCCTCGAGTGTGTATTCCACCTCGAGCGGCGACGCCCGCCGGGAGACTACACTATCGCAGGTCGGTTGGGCGCGCTCTCTGTCATGTGCCATCGTCCTCCTTGGGCTACGTGACGATGGAGCCAACAAAGAGGCCACGAGATTGGGGCGTGCGGTCAGAAGATAGAAGGCACGTACCGCAAGTGGTGTTTAAAACCCTTACATCACCCACGCCACTGGTTAGGCAACTGGCGGAAGGCGAACCGTTTGCTTACCTACGATCGAGGCCAAGTGGCACAACTATCCACGTGCGCCAGGCCTAGTCAAACGACGGTCACGCGAAAGGGCCTGACAATGCACAACGCGCCAATACCGCTCCGCCACGCGTCTACTCGGGAATCTACGCAGACCAACTCCAGCCCCGCCCTCCACGAGGCCTTCGCATCGGCGGAACGATCCCGGCTCTGCCCTTGACAAGGCATTCGCCTTGGCGAGATGGCTCCGGCTCCGCCCTCAACAAGGCCTTCGCCTCCGCAGGGCAACTCTGGGCTCGCCTTCGGCTCCGTCATTTCGACGCGCCCCATACTTCGGTGACTCAGGGCAACCCCGGCACCTGCCGCACTCTGTATTTGCCATTCTTGGCACACGGACCCGTTTTCGTATCCTAATGTGTCCAACGTCTTTTTCGTGGCTACCAGGTCGCAGAGAGCGCTCGCGGGGTGGGTCAGTCGGCGGGAG
Organism: Melocanna baccifera; assembly: GCA_036346265.1. Taxonomy (NCBI): domain Eukaryota; kingdom Viridiplantae; phylum Streptophyta; class Magnoliopsida; order Poales; family Poaceae; genus Melocanna; species Melocanna baccifera. The sequence continues at coordinate 58,269 of JAYEVJ010000380.1, forward strand.
TCCACGTCGGTCACCGCAAAGCCAACCAACGGAAAGGGGCGCGCGATGGCGGTCCCCTGACCGCTCGTAGCGCAACATGCACCACTGCTTCGGGACAGTGCAGACATGCAACAACAGCGCCCTGGCCTTCCAAAGGTCGGCGTGATTCGCTTCGCCCGCCACTACTCGGCGACGTTGTGCGAGGTGGCCCCAACCTTAGCTGCTACCTCGGCGGCCAGCCTAATGCCGTGTACTCGGCACGAAGTAGAGTTCGACCGGTCGCCGCCCAATAGCCTACTTCTCCCGCGAGTGCGCCGTAGCTGGTGGTCACCAATATTGTGCTCGAAAATAGACCTCATTCAGTTCATCAACATGGCGTCGCTCCTCTGCATGTTCATGAACTGAATAAGGCCTATTTTCGAGACCAAGCTCATCTCAGCTCCGCTCCGGACGAAGACACCCCCTCGGCAATAGGCCCGACGCCTCCTCCTCGGCGCGGGGTGTTGTTCAGTCGACCGAAGACCAATGGTCCACCCCCTTCGAGGGGGATACGAATCTTTCTGCCAGCTCAAGAATGTACCTTCTTCCGTCCACAGGCATGCACAGAGCACCCTAACTGGCGCTAGCCCTACCGCATGCTCGTGAGCGGAAGAGGCATATTCTTGAGACAAACCGTCTCAACAATGCTTGATCACAACACTACCGCCGCATATATAGTTGTTTCTGGGAAGCACAACCGGCGGGAGTCCAACCGGCGCGGCCGCCCACGCGCGTGTAACCGCGGGGAGCCCAACCGTCGGGAGTCGAACCGACGCGGTCGCTCACGTGCACGCGACGTCCCAACTTCCCGCACCTGCCTGCTCATCCTACATCGACGAGGTCTCTGCCTCCGCAGAGCAACTAAGGCTCCGCCTACGGCCTCCCCGCGACGAGTCCGTACATGATTTAGACATCGACTCCGCCTGTGGTCCTGCGGCCCCGACTTCGCGGAGCCGCGATGGGCTACATGCGCCAAACCATCTTCGCCCAATATCACACAAGGTCACAGGCCATGGGGATAGAGGGGGCCAAAGGGCTCGGCAATATGGCTTTGGCCTGTGAAGTCCTTAACCATGAGAGGCTTCTGTTGTAGGGGGTGGCCTCCCCTAAACCTAGCTAGCCTGTTAGGAGATTGCAGATCGAAGGTAGACATGTACATTGACATAGTTGCCCTTGGGAATGACACTTGTGTAAGGGTACGATTGTAAAGACACTCACTACGAGGATGTATATATATACGTGACGCAAGCTCTGGGAAGACCCAAGAGAGAGCATTGCTCACCTAACTCTCCACTATCATACACTCTCTCTCTCTCAGTTTGGTCTGTAACCACAACAGGGCCTATTAAAGACGGTTCTATTTCATAAGTGTCTATGATAAATAGACGGTTCTATTTAAGAACCGTTTGTGATAATAAATATCACAACCTGTTCTAGTTTAGAACCGTCTGTAATAAGCCTTTATATATATGCCTCTTGCTAGGGTTTTGCGCGTACGGGAGTTATTAGCTACACCAACCAGCAGAGAGAGAACTCAGACTTAACGTCGCCGCTCTCTTGAGCCCATCGTCGCCTCCGGTCGTCGAGCCCGATGCCCTCCTCCTCCCCTAGCCCGGCACCCTCCTCCTCTCCCGAGCCCGATGCCACCTCTCTCGACTCTGGCGTCCTCCTCCCCCGCGAGCCCAGCACCCTCCTCCCTAGACTCCGGCGCCCTCCTCCTCCCCTAGCCCGGCACCCTCCTCCTCCTCTGAGCCCGTCGCTGCCTTCCCCGATCCCAGCGTCGGCTCCCTCGACTCCGACACCCTCCTTCCCCGCGATCCTAGCACCATCCTCCCCGACTTGGCGCCCTCCCATGAGCCTAGGTACAAGAATGAGTGATTTTGTTGTGGGGGTTCAATAATCAGCAACATAAATTTGTTTTATGCTGAAATTGAATGATTAACATTGAGCTCTAAATATTGTTACTACTATCTTTTCTCACTGATTGTGACTACATGTTTTTGGTATATATACTCTTTTGGTGATCATTGTTATTTACATGGTCTAGCTGATTTAAATGTTATATACTTATTCATATTTGCTAGCTGATTCAGCTTGAGAATGATTTGGTAAATTGTGGTTCTTTAACCTAATAGAATTTCAAGTCATTAGGCTGAATTCTTGTGGAATTTGGTATTCACCTTGTGATTTCTGTTTAGTTGACCGAAAGTATATTTTCTAAGATTTAGATCGATATTTAGAGCTAAAAGTTTCAATCTTCTTTTGGCATATTCAATTCATGAAGAGTATAAGACAATAATAGCGGGACGGTCAAGTTTTAACTTGTGTAACCCTACAATCTGAGAGCACTAATCACAAATTAATCAATTTTGAGCTTTATGCTAAATATGATGACTTTCTTGGTCTATTTGATGGGCATATGCAATATGGAATTGGCTTAAAAAGTGTTCATGCTTATGTAATAGCTAAGTTTTTTATATGTCTTTTGTACCATGCTGATGTCATTATTGATTATATTGGAATTAAATTTATGTATATGCTTATACCGCACTATTTACAACAATCCAGGTAATAATCAACATAAGACAATTTACGTTTATGCTTATACCGCATAATTTACATATATGATTAACAATTAATTAAGATTTATTTTATGTAGTTGTTTCATGTTTAATAATCAGCAACATAGATTTGTTTCATATAGTTGTTTCATGTTTAATATATAACAATGCAGTGTGATGTATATACTACATTTGCTTCTTAAACATGTAATTTCATGTCATTTATATATATATATATATATATATATATATATATATATATATATATATGCTACATTGTGCTTAATTTTCATATATGAGAAGGTCAACATGTCATCCACGCATTCTTCAACATCATCGCCGGATACGCCCGCTAGAAAATCCAAATGACAAGGGAAAGGATTATCTAAAAAGTTTGAGGGCCGATTTACCATTACAGAGGTCGATGGATCTGGGACCCCTCTCCTTGCTCGCCGAGCAGCGTGTGCATTTCGAAGAATGGTTGGAATAGTTGCACGAGAATGAATTGAGATCACATTCAATTTGTGGAAGACCATGATTGAGACTCGGAAACGTGAGTTGCTGATAGAAATTTTTGCATCGTTCGAGATCCCACAAGAACACCACGACTCCGTACAACGACATGCCTTGCTAGCGGTGTGCAAAGCATAGAAGAGCTTCAAGAGCCTGCTTGTCAAGTAGTACGTGGAGAAGGATCTAACTCCCTTTCATAAGTACTCATTCCTGGAATCACAATGGGAAGAGTTTACGTTGATGAAGACGACCGAAAATTTTAGAAGTGCAATTGCGGCGCACAAGGCCCTTCAGGAAAAAAACACACACCCCCATAGACTCGGCACAGCTAGGTCTGCAGGTAAAATCCCGTAGTAGAGGAAAGAGGACGAGCAGGCAATTCTGCGGAACACCACCCTGCCATTTGCCATGATCCCGGATGAGCGCGTTCGAAATTGGATTAGAGAGGTCATCTACTACGTCATCGGGAGACATCTCCTTCTGAAACCCTACAAACGAGGAAGTGTCTCACCGCCTGGTAAGATATCAAACTATGTAGCTTGTAATTACTTCACAACTTCGTAAGAAGTGAAATAACATGTCAGGCTCTTGTAGGAAGCGTTGAATGTAGAATCTTCCTAAGGATTATTCCTGTAACACCCTAGGACCCACATTACCCTGGCATGCCACTAAATCACTCTACAACTAGCTAGATTACAAGGTAAAAGTAAACCGGCAATATTCTCTAAAACAAAAGACATTTAAGCGGAAGCAAAACAATAGAGTGGGTGATGGAAAAATAATAAATAAGAAACATCCGCTAATAATTTTAACCAAATAAAGCGAACCACAGTCTAGTATTATTAATTAAAAGTGATCAACAATGAGGGAAATAGATAAATAACTAGAGACTCCTCCTATTTATTACAACATAAATCATAAAATGGTGTGTAATAGTGTTGTGCCGTTCTACCCTTCCCATGCATGCTTAAGGATCACATGAAAGGGGGGAAAACAAGAGTGAGATAAAAATCTCAGCAAGTAAAATGTTTAACAAGTTAATTAAACTATGGTTGATTAAGCATCAATAATTATTTACCACAATGACCGCATTTATAGCCTTAACCACAATTACTACCATCAACAGTAAAACATTAGCAATTAAGCCTTATTTGCCTTCTTCATAACCACAACCACCACTACTGCCAACATTAGTAAAGCATTAACATACATTCTTCACTAACCTTATTATTTTTCACAACCACATCTGCTATCAACAGTTACCACAAGAGAAATACCTCATGCCACAACCGTAACCCCTACCATACCATAAGGGGTGAACCCCACTCCACAACCACAGCCACATCCCTCATACCACAAGTGACCCTCATGAGTCAATTCCACATAAAAACTAAGAGATTGCATATGTATGCAAATAATTCATCCTCAACGCATTGCAAAAGTATGTAAATGATCCATCCACAATGAAAATGTATATGATCCACTGCACCCTTACCCAACAAGGTAAGAGTATGCATCATACTACGGCAATGTACGATGTTGTACCAGAACGATCGCAGCTATGTGCAACGACATTCACGATGTAAATGACATGTCATGATATGCATGATATGATATCAATGATTCATAACAATTTAACCACATGGACCTCAATCGATTCATAAAGAATACTACCCCATAACTACACTTGTTCCATTAAGATTAAGACCACATAAATCACATTCAATTTATAAAGATCACAAACAATTGATTTATAAAAAATACTACCACATAGGCCACAATTTATTCATAAAGAATACTACCACATAGATAATAATATCTTCGTAAAGAATACTACCCTATAACCACATTTGTTTCATTAAGTGTAATACCACATAAACCGGGTCGTACGAGAGGTCTTGGTCTTTATGTTCCTTGAAAACATGGTTTCTCAGATGACTCCGAATCGTATCGGAGTAGGAAGAGAACCAAAGCCGAGCGTGAGGCATGGCTACGAGAGGAGATCAAGGCATCTCTTAGAGAGGAGCTCGCTGATTATGTCAGACATAAAATGCAAAGATATACAGAAAATCAGTAGGCCGCCGCCGCCGCTCCTGTGCTAGCCAGCCCCCCAACCGTCGGAGCAGCTGCACGTCCAATCCTACAACGGAAAGCGAGCTCAGATTTCCTTGGATGACATGCTGATAATAATTATTATCTCTGGAATGCTTGATCCGTTGATAAGACTATTGTAGTAGCTAATTTTGTATCATTATGTAGGAGCCTACGAAGTGCAAACTCCAAGTGAGATATGCCTCCGTTCGGTAACGGGGCCATGGTGCATGGTGCACCTTTAGCGCCTTGCTTCGAAAAAGTGAATGTGGACGGTGTGTATAATAATTTTGAGGTCATCCCGCTACCTAAGCCCCCTAACGACGAGGTCGTGACTCTAGGGTAAGCCATTGGAACATTCATCCAGAGGCCCAAAAGCGCCATCTACCTGAAGGTTTCTTCACCGGTGCAAGGTCCACAAGGGCAATCCAAACTAGAGCTATCTGCATCAGTGCCATGTCTACAGGGGTCGGAGCTACCTGCAGCGGTGCCATGTCCATAGGGGCTATCTGCACCACCGCTACCTACACCGGTGCCATGTCCACGGGTGCTATTTCCACCGAAGCAACTTGCACCGGTGCTACCTTTATAGTCGACTACCATGAAGTCGACCTACAGCCGAGGCAGTAGGGGCAAATCAAAGAAGACTGATGATGATATCTTGTACCTGCCACTGGCCCACAAATTCAAACTAGGCGAGCCGATGATCGCCCTAGCAGTGTGCCTCCTAACCCTAGGACTTAGTTGCCAGAGATTACATTCTTGGTATATGGAACAGGCCAATAAGCCACATGGACAACGGCGCTAGAATATCATTGTCAAATTCAGGTCATATCATTTTGCAGCACGAAGTTCATGATTGTGTTTTCGCGGTGACCTTTGAGAATTTATTTGATCAAAATATCACATACAGTTTTAACTACAAACTGTTTATGATATTTGACTATCACAGATGGTTTGTAGTTAAAACCATCTGTAATATTTAGCTATCACAGACGGTTCTTAAGAAAAATCGTCTGTGATAATCAACTATCACAGACGGTTTGTAGTTAAAAACCGTCTATGATATTTACATCATAGACGGTTCGAAAGCTATCTGTGATATTTACATTACTGACCCATCAATTGAGACGGCTCACGAAACCGTCTGTGATGACGTTTTTCAATCGTCTATGGTAATATTTTCTGTAGTAGTGTAATATGATCCAGCTACATATTTGTACGCACTATCTGCTGATCTAGAGAATACCGCGGTACAAATAAAGATGGTTTCGGATTGCTAATCTAGGATCCGACCTAAATTAATTCAGATGGGGAACCATTTTCAAAAAAAGGTTAGATGGGATCATGGCGGTGGCAACCGATTCGATCACCAGGAGATGTTTATGTCTGAATCAGAGAAAGCCAGAAAGGTTGCCTTATTATATTGTTGGCTACAGTAGTTGCATAAATATATACCATTTGTTCATTTCGAGTAGCAGTTTTAAAGTTTATTGGTCAAGTTTATTCGTCAAATGGAAACCCCAACCGGACTTTGGCAACATGTTTGCGGCGAGGATTGAAAAGCCACACACTTGTACAGCACTGCTGCAATATTGAAATAACAGATATGCTTGTCAGTTCAATTTGATTAATTGCATTCACATGGCTCTTAGATGTTCTAAATAGATACATGTACAAGGCATGAGGCAGAAGTACCAATTTTCTATACATAAAAATACTCTATTCTACATACCCTTTTTTTATGTAGGTCGTATGTGCTAATTGCACTAGCTAGAGAAATTGACTAAGCAACCCTCTAACAGTGCTCATTATTTTGCCAAACCACCTCGTAATCTCTCCCTTCCATGTGACGAATGCATGGCTCTCTCAAGCATGAAGTTAACACCAATTCCACATACTGACGCCTTGCACTTTTCTTGTCATGCATCAGTTAAAGTGGATGTAAGTGATGGCAGCCAGGGAAAACTCCGGTATTTCGGTTAAAAATTTGTTCAAATGTTTCAAAAGGGCATTTGAATTTTCCACAAATTTCAACCAAAATCAAAGAAATTAGGAACAAGTCCATGCAAGAAAGTTCTTTCTAGTAGGCAGGACCACATGTAGAAAGGAAAATACTTCGACTAGACGATGTTACCTTCCTTTAACCAGATTAATCAAATCGATGACAAACAAGAACAGAATAAACACTCAGAGTTCCTTCTTTCAAATTTGTAAAAACTAGAAAAAAGGAGTTGCTCCTGTCGCCTGATTGGTAGTCATGCAAATTGCTCATCATACCGAAGGTGATTCTTGTACTCAAACCCCAGATACATCACTGAATCATTTCATACATAACGTAAATCATACTATTCATTAATAATACAAATCAAAGTATAAATAGATTGCATCAGGTCGAGCTTGTAATAAGGGCCAATCTAGCCAAATACTTACATTACGAAAGCTGAAGCGATAGCAAAAGGGGAGAGCATATCATGCCACAGGCAAGTGGCTACGGGTAAAGGGATGCATTGCTATTCTTGCTGGACCCAAATTTTGCCATTCTGAATCCTCTATGATCATGCTGCACCATTCCCTAGATCAGTAGATAGTGCTCACAGATACATGAATGGACCATTTCATACACGATACATTAATATTACAAATTCAGAGTCTAGATAGATCCATGCGGGGATCAGTCCTTACATACGGCCGTTAGGCCAAATAGTTACAATACCAAAAATTTCAGCGGAAATGAGAAATAGGAAGGCTCAGTCCTTCACATACAGTGACTGGGGATAACCCAAATGATTTCGATATTTGTTAAGGCATAACTAATATTGGGCTCATTTGACAGTTAGAATGGTTGACTGCACTGTGGAGGAGGGGCGAGAATACTACTAGCTAAGCCTAGTTGCCATCATTTTCTCCTCTGTCGTGGCCTTGCTCCTCGTAGAAGGTGCACTGTTCTTGGTTTTCAAATTCCGGGGAAGGATTGAGAGCGAGGGTGAGCACATGTAACTGTGCTCCGCGAGCCAACAAACAGAATGCAATTATATAAGATGTATGGCTTAACAAATGGTGGCTCGGGTTTCTTTAGTTGCGGAAAGCGACATTAGCAAATATTATTAGTACAATAAAAATCAATGCTAGGTTACATCCACCGATTATATGGTTCTGCTTAGACAGGTTAAGCAAGTTTTGAGGTTTTGAGAAGCATAAGATAAGTTGTATCAAATTATCAATCACTTTCCTCTCATGACTACCCCAAACAAGATTTTGTGTTTTAAAAGAGATGATGATGTGCAGGGTATCTAAGACCCTGGTTTCTAACTTGGCTTAGCATGGCTTGTAATTAGATTTATTTACCAGGTTAGACGTAGTATCTAGGGTGACAATGGTAGCAGTTTATCAATTAACAAGGAGAGTGTAGCTAGGTATTGCTACTATAACAATTCGGGTATTAGCTAATGTATAGGTAATATATCATTGTACATAAAATAACGTATGCATGTTGAATATCTTTAAATGAACATAATTTGTATAAAACATAGGTTCAAAATGATCAAAGTGTTGACTCGCCTAGGTCTGTAGCTGGAAAGTCTTGAGGATCTGAACGTGCGTTGTCGGACCCGGATTTGAAATCCAGAATCCTCTATAATTCTACCGCACTATTCCCTGAATCAGTAGATAGTGATCACAGTACATTGCCGTATCAATTCATATATTGCAAGACATTCATTAAGCCATAATATTATACATTAGAATTTAAAATACACCAGATCGGGTGACAATTTACATAGGGCCTGACATGGCCAAATATTTACAAGCCAAAAGATAGCAGCGGAAAACGCGAACAAAAGTAGGACCAATAGCTACAAGCAAGCGACACAGGGGTAAATGTGTGCAAACTATATTGCCTAACCCTAGGTAATATAGACGCACATCCTTCCAGCAAGTCTACTTGCCTAGGACTAGACATTTTCAAACTCGCCCTAATTGCTGTCATCTGCTCCATGTGTCGGGACTGGTGCATCGTCGTAGGCATAGTGGACGTGGCATCCTGCCTCTGGTGATGAAAATGCGAGGGTGAGCACAAATCCACCGTGTTCCATGAGCAAATTGTGAGACCCGGAGTAAAAACTCCTAGACCTCCAGTGTATTACTGTACTAGTCCCAGAGATCAATGCTAGTACACACAGTTCAAACAGAAAAGATGATACATTGCCAACAACGCTTTATTACAATAGTAATCAAGTTTTACAAAGGCCATTGCCTTACTAAGGTTCACAGAACCTCAAGCAAAAATAAACACAATGAAGCAAATGAAGATAAGCGATCGACCCATCAATGCGCCACGGGCAATTGACTGGAAACGAATCCTAGGCATCCGAGAATAATCCACCGCATCCACATTCGCGCGAAGTCATACTCTCCAGCTTGATCTTCTTCATTCTCTGCTTTTATATTTATAGAGCAACAGTGAGTACAAAATGTACTCCGCAAGTCTTGGAAAAATGCATAGATGTAAGGTTTCACAAAGGAAGGCTATATGGTTTATTTGCAAAAATCAGCATTTTATTTCAAATCTACATAATTACTTTAAAAGCCATTTTGTAAACAACTTGTTTTTAATAATTGAAATTGGATAAGTACTTTAGTGAAGGTTAAACTACCAACACTAATACCTCAGACCATCACAGCCAATTTTCAAAACCTCAGGTTACACCCCCTGATCTGAACATCACGAGAGTTATACTACTCCCGAGTTTTTCTCCAATTCATTTTGTTTTGAAATCAAAACCAAAACTTCTACCATGTGAATGCATTCCTTGCCCGCCCTTGACCGTGGGCACGGCTATTCGAATAGTTTTAACTCTGCAGAGGGTGTACAACTTTACCCACAAGAGATAAGTCATCCTTGCAGTCAACATGCTTCCTTTGGCATAAGACTCAGATAAATTATCACAAAGCTTTTCACCTACTCCAGTATAGTTTAAATACCACCCGCTAAGGTTTCACCACAACTCGAATCCACGAGTTGGAGCCCCCTCTTGCGCCATGTGAGTACAGTAAACCCTGTTTCTCACTATGAGTAACCAGTATACCCTGGCACCCAATACACCACTGGTGATATCTAAGCTAAACTTTTATAGGTTAGTTAGCTAGGTCGAACCCATATGGACTTGTGGTTGTACTGTTTTGCTCAGTTTGGACAAACACAAGCGTCGGTCCTTAATCGACCAGGGTGGCTCATTCACAAACCCAACAATTCTCGTGCTAACTGCACCAGCCAAACCTTCCATCCACCCTTGTCAACTTTTCCCTTTGAAATTCATTTTTTTTACTTTTAAATTAACTGTGGTAACACCCATTACCACTTTTCAAACAAAGCATTTAACAATGGTAACAACCATTACCAATGTTCAAACAAATCATTCATCAAAACATTTGATAAACATGCTACTCATTTGAGTATTAATACATTAATTTGCTACGCTAAGCATTTGCTAGTATTTTAAACATTCAACCAATGTAATGCTAACTCATTATTGAGTTAAAGGGATATCCTAAGTTGACAATGGTACAAGGTAAACAATTTTCAATGGAAGGTATAACAAATTGGGTCTTTAACTAAATTTTCTAAATCAAATTATCACTTGATATAACATAAGCATGCATTAATTTAAAATAACTACCTAAACATTTTTCCAAATCATTTGAGCAAATTGATCAAAGGAAACTTGCAAAACATGGGAGCAAAATGTTCAAAGGAGACTTGCCTTCACGTGTCTGGTTGAAATCTTCCACAACTTGCTCTTGCAAATCCTCTGACAATTCGGTCTCTACACGTAAATCGAGAAAACCAAATAAATAAAATAAAATAAAAATTCAAAAATTGAAAGTAAACATACCAATTGAAAGATTGAAATTTTAGATGAATTTAGAAATTTGAATGGATCAATTTGGAGTTAAAATGAGAAAGATATGGCTATTTGAAAATCTCAGATTTAAATAAATCCAGAAATTCGGAAATCTCTGACATGTGGGGTCCACTGGTCAGCGATTTCATTTAAAATGAGTCTCGACGTATGGGACCCATGGACTCGGGACCCACTTGTCGGTGAATAGCGCAGAGGGGTGGTCGACGGGTGGGACCAGTGTCGCCGGATAAAACGGAGAAACTCAACCTCGCGCGCGGAGCGGGGCTCGAACGCGCGCCGAGGGAGTGGGGAAGAAAGAGAGCGGCTCTAGCCAAGTGAGCGGGGAGGCACTGCCTACCCCTAATGGGTAGGTAACCCTCTTGAGGGTTATCTGCGGGGAGGCCGGGCGGAGCGGGCGTGGCATCCACGTGGTGCCCACGTCGGGTGCCACGTCACCTCAACGTGCAGACGTGGCCGGGCATGAACGAGGTGGCAATGGGGCGCCTGCGTGGCCGAGTCGTGGCGCCCGACTGGCGGCCACCTGGCGCCACGCGGCTGCCACACGCGCGCAGTCGCCTACGTGGCACGGTCGCCGGAGGAAAGGGGCCCGGGACCCGAAGGTCGCCGGCGCTCCGGCGGGCGGCGGCGCCAACCGGCGTGCGCAAAAGCGAGAGGGAGGGAAGGAGAATCTGCTGGTACCTCGCACGGCGCCTGAGGATGACCGGAGAGGGTGTGCGACGGCAAGGGGCGGCGGCCTGAGGAGGTTGATCGGCGGCGGGGCGCTCCAGTGACTGAGAAGCTCGGGGAAGAGGTGTTCGAGATGCGCCTCGCCTCACTGGTGCTCGGAGTGGCGGTGGCGCGGCACGGGGTGGCTTGAGGCAGCGGCAATTGCTCGCCGGAGTACTTTCGTTGGCGAGGAAAAGTTGCAGGCGGCGGTGCTCTGGCGCGTCGAGCCGAATTGAGTGAGGGAAAAGGTGAAAAGTGGGAAGGGAAGCTCGGAAGGATTTTATAGGCGGTGGAGGGGTAACGGACGCGCAATTCCTCGCGGACTTGAAACAGCCCGAGCATCAATTGGCTTAAAGCGAGGTGGAGGAGAGGGTAACGCCGGCTCGGGTGCGGTGGAAGTGGGGAAGTTAAATGCGCAAGCGCTCGGACGAAGATGATGGGAAAAACGAAGTGTTAAAGTTCGGTTTTGAAGCCTTAATGGCGGCGGAGAGGTTTCGGGAGGAGGAGATGGGGAGGAAGACGGGCTAACGGCGGGCCCCGTCATCGGCGAGAGAGGAGAGGAGAAAGAAGCAGCGAGCGGACGGATGTGCGACAAGTGGCGAAGAGAGAAAGTGCGGGCGTTGGATCTCGTGAACGGTAAGTGGTTACTGGCGGCGGATTCAATCCGACAACCGAGGATATATCCGGGGCCGTTCGGTGCATCAAGTAGCGGTGGCGCGAAGGCTGCGATGCTGTCACGGCAACAGCGAAAGGCCCGATCTTGCCACGCGTCGCCAGAGAGAGAAGAGGTAGGCGGGCGGCGGTAAGTGTGGGTGGGCGGTCGGGATTAGAGGGGCAAGGGCGTGGGATGGTCCGATGGGTGCCAAGTGTCGATCAACGGGAAGGGAATGGCGGGTGAGGAGTGGACGGCGCGATCGAGCGCCGGGGATCGGACGGCCCAGGAGGAAGGCACGTGGCAGCCCGAAAGGAATTTTGAATTTAATTTTTCTTTTGGTTTTCAGAGAAAATACTAGGAGGCTTTAAAATACTCGGAAAAATACCAAATAAATTTTAAAAATTACAGAAAAATTCAGATAATTCACTGATAATGTTTTAAACATATTAAAAATATTTCCAACTTATTTTGATATTAAATTTTCTTTTCAACAGAAACTTTAAATTTTGAAAATTCAGATAATTGGAAATTATTAATTTAAAATTATTTCTTCAAAATAAAAGCAAAAATTGGGATGTTACAAACCTACCCACTTAGAAGGAATCTCGACCCTAGATTCGGAAGAACTGAGAAATAGATTAGGAAACTCGCTCAAGATCCTCTTCTCGCTCCTGTGTTGCTTCGATTAGGACGGTTGCTCCATTGCACTTTACAGAATTTGATAGTCTTGTTTCTTGTGCAGCGCTCTGCCTCTTCTAAAATCTTGACAGGAAATTCTGAATATGTCAAGTCCTCTTTTAAATCAACATCCTCAAAAGGTATCAACTCCTCTCGTACTCTCAAACACTTTTTCAACTGTGATACATGAAATACATCATGTACACCTGACAACTGAGGAGGAAGTTCTAGCTGATAAGCGACTTCACCTCTTCTTGCTATAACTAGAAATGGTCCAATATACCTTGGGGCAAGCTTACCACTGACTTTGAATCGACGCATCCCTTTCATAGGTGACACTTTCAGATACACATGATCGCCTGGCGTAAATTCCAACATTCTTCGACGATTATCAGCATAACTCTTTTGTCTGGTCTGTGCTGTTTTCAATCGTTCTCGGATTAAGCGAACTTGATCTTCTGCTAACTTCAAGACATCCGGTCCGAATACTTGACTCTCTCCGGTCTCTGACCAATATAACGGTGTTCTACATTTTCTGCCATACAAGGCTTCAAACGGAGACATCTTTAGACTAGATTGATAACTATTATTATATGAGAATTCCGCATAGGGCAAACTTTTATCCCAGCTGGCTTTATTGGCTAAAGCACATGCTCTCAACATATCTTCCAATATCTGATTTACCTGCTCATTCGACCATCTGCTTGAGGATGATAAGCAAGATCGAAATTTAAATTGGTGCCCAAAACTTCATGAAGCTTCACAAAATCTTGAGGTAAATTGTGTTCCTCTATCTGACACGATCCTCTTTGGAACTCCATGCAAACACACAATTTTTGACATATAAAGCTCTGCCAATCTATCTCCCGAATATGTAGTCTTCACTGGTATGAAATGAGCAACTTTTGTTAAACGGTCAACTATAACCCAAATTGAGTCATAACCTAACTTGGTTCTTGGTAGTCCCGTTATGAAATCCATTCCAATTTCCTCCCATTTCCATTCAGGTATATGCAGAGGTTGCAAAAGACCAGCAGGTCTTTGATGCTCCGCTTTAACTCTTTGACATATGTCACACAAGGCTACATATTCTGCAATTTCCCTTTTCATACTGTTCCACCAGTAACTTTCCTTTAAATCCTGATACATTTTTGTACTTCCAGGATGAATTGAATATCCTGATTCATGAGCTTCTTTTAAGATTAAATCTTTTATTTCCTTTTCTCTGTACTAGTATTCTCTTTCCAAACCAAAGAGTCCCTTCTTCATCTTCTGAAAATCCAGGCGCTTTACCTTTCTTCATATTCTCTTTAATTTCTTTAACATATTTATCCTCTCGTTGGGCTGCCTTGATCTGATCTTCCAAGGTAGAGTGAACCTTCAATGCAGACAGAATACCTTCGTTAACTATTTCCAAATTTAATCGTTGGAATTCCTCATGGAGGGTTAACTGCTTATCTGGAATTGACAGATTATTCATATGACTCTTTCGACTCAAAGCATCGGCTACTACATTAGCTTTTCCGGGATGATAGTGTATTCCCACATCATAATCCTTTATCAATTCGAGCCACCTTCTTTGTCTCATATTAAGGTCAGGCTGGGTGAATATATACTTTAAACTTTTATGATCTGTATATATCTCACACCGATACCGATTAAGTAATGCCTCCATAACTTTAGAGCATGCACAACCAGCAGCTAGTTCTAAATCATGAGTGGGATAATTTTCTTCATGCGGTCTTAACTGCCTTGATGCATAAGCTACCACCCTTCCTTCTTGCATTAGTACACAACCAAGACCTTGTTTTGAAGCATCACAAAATATCTCAAAATCTTTTCGAATATCGGGTAACCGCAGAACCGGTGCTGAAGTTAACCTTTTCTTTAACTCTTGAAAACTATCCTCACAGGATTTACTCCATTCAAATTTCTTCTCCTTCTTTAACAGCTGGGTTAAAGGTCTAGCAATCTTGGAAAAGCCTTCAATAAATCGACGATAGTGGCTAATCCTAAAACTTGGATCTCGGTTACCGTCTTGGGTGGAGTCCAATTTAATACATCCTTAACTTTTCCAGGATCCACAGATACTCCTTCTGCTGAGATCACATGTCCCAAAAACTCAATTTCTTTTAACCAAAATGCACATTTGCTAAATTTGGCATATAACTGGTGTTCACGGAGTCTTTGCAACACTATCCTTAGATGACCTTCATGTTCTTTATTATTCTTCGAATAGATAAGAATGTCATCTATGAAAACAACAACAAACTTATCTAAATAATCCATAAAGACTTTATTCATCAAGTTCATGAAGTATGCCGGTGCATTTGTCAGACCAAAAGACATCACCGTATACTCATATAATCCATATCTTGTGGCGAAAGTGTCTTTGGTATATCTTCGTGTCTAATCTTCAATCGATGATATCTCGACCAAGATCAATCTTGGAAAAGACACTTGATCCTATGAGTTGGTCAAACAAATCATCGATCCGAGGTAAGGGATACTTATTCTTTATAGTGACTTCATTTAAAGCTCGATAATCAACGCACATCCGCTGACTACCATCCTTCTTCTTTACTAGAAGCACCGGGCTCCCCAAGGCGAAGAACTTGGTCCGATGAATCCTTTCTCATACAATTCTTGGATCCGCCTCTTGACTTCGCTAAATCATCACCGACATCCGATAGGGTCTCTTTGATATTGAGCCGCACTGGGCACCGATTTATAACAAATTCAACTTCTCGATCGGTGGTAATCCGCAAATCTTCGAGGAATACATCGGGTATTCGCGACTATTGTCACATCTTCTAAGCTTTTTCCTTTTAGACTGGTTAACATATCGTCCTTCCCGGAATGCATAACGGACTCATGTCTTATCCGAATTCCATCGAATTGGTAAGAATAATAGCACGATTGGCACAATCGATCGCCCTTTATACTTGGTCAACCAATCCATACCAAGTATTATATCTAGGCCATCGAGTCTATTATAATAAGGTTCGCTAGGAACTTTACTCCGCTTATAATTATGGTTGCACTAGGGCTAACCAAATTAGTTCTCAATTCTTTTCCGTGAGATTGACTATCATAAGGTCCTTTAGCAAACAAATTTTCCAATTATTCTTTCAACAAAAGCCTTTGTTACGAAAGAATGTGTAGCTCGTAATCAAATAATATAATTCTTTGATCGAGTTCACTAGAACTTACCTAGAACTACGCCCGTGCATCTTTTTGCCTCTCGCGATGACATGGTTGATACGCCTCGATTAATGTTTTGTGGAGTCTTGGGAGTTTGAGGGCTTCCACGCCCTTGACCATTGGTTGGAGCTCTTTGGTGTAGGGTCAAGATTGAAACGAACCGAGTTACCGCTGACGCTTCGTGGACGATTGCCGCATAGTGTCCCATATTCTTGCAATTGTAGCATTGCACTCCTGCAGCCTACATTTTGCTTTGCCGCAGCTGGGCTGCATTTCCAGTTCTAGGAGCTTGAGGTAAAGGACGAGGTGCGAGAAATCGTGTCCTTATATGACTATGTACGGAGGTCGGTTGTACTTGTGGTGGCGTGAATCGTGAACCGCCGCATCGCTGAGCTTGGAACTTCCTCTTCCGGAGTCGAAGAGTTGGCGTTGAGCATCTTCTTGCAATAAAGCTTTATTCACTAGATGCTGAAAAGTAGGGTAGTCATTGGAGACTAATTGAACCTTGAGGTTGGGGTCTATCCTCCCATGAACCTCCAAATCTTTATGCATCGCCACATCTTCCGGGGCATATCTAGATAGTGAATGAATTTGCTTAAATAAGCGGAAACGCTCAGTTTCCTCGCAGATGATGGAACTCCTTCCTCTTCATTTCCATAATACTCATAGGAATATGAGCATTACGGAAGGCTTCCAAAATTCTGCCCAACCAATGTTCGGGCATCCGGTGTGCTGTGCAGAAATTGTCCCACCAATTGGCAAGAACTCCTTGGAGTTGATGAGCAGCGTATATAACCTTCTCATGTTCAGCACATTGAGCTAGATTCAGCTTCCTTTCCACTTCCTTGATCCAATCATCCGCCTCCAACGGATCGGCAGATCTGCGAAGGTCGGAGGTCGGGTCCTCATGAATTCCCGAGCTTAGATCATGTGGTTGAATAGGTACTTGTTGAGCTTGATTTACTTGATTTTGGGCCAAAGCTCAAGAAGTTGAAGTTGCATGGCCATCATTTGTTCCATGTTGGGAGCTTGGGTGGCGGAGGTGGAATTGGGGCTTCATTGTTGTTGGGTGCTGGTTGTTGTTGATGTTGCTTCTCGTGTTCACCATCCAAGCTCCATCAAGAAAATCTGAAAAAGAGGGAAAAGCATAGATGAGAGACGGGGCAATTTATCATCCCAAAACAACACACAAGATTAACACAACAGATTGAGAAAACTCAACTTTTGAAATTCAAATTAACTTTTGAAATGGCTGTACCACAAATGCACAAGGCTCGGTACAATCCATTTTATTACATCATATCATTATAAAAGCGTTCTAGTATCGATAAACAACTGAAAAAGGGGTAGTCTATCTAACATCTAATTGTCCTCAACGATGATACGCTCCTCTGGCTCCTCCTCGGGATCCTCCTCTTGAGTCCGACGAGTGACTTCGCCCACAACCACGGCAGCTTGTTCGCGAACGCGACCGTGATCGGCTCGCTGAAAGTAGGTGATCCGAACAGGAAGCGCCGCGCGCCTCGGCCGATCCGCCGATGTCGAGGTCGGGTAGCGGACTGGGGCGTCGCACACTCTTCCTTGCAGTGAGTCTAGTGCGAGGTCCTGAGAGTCTGACCGGAGCAGCAACAGGAGCTGGTGGAGTCGGTGTAGTGGTGGCAGCTCGAAGACGCTCCACCTCTCGCCTCAAGAGCCTGCCTCGCCTATACAGGCGTCGGCGTGGGCGCCTCACTCTGGCAGCCGTGCTCGAGAGTGTCGGAGTGGTCGTAGCTCGACGCCGAAGCATCCGAGAAGTCCTATCTCCCGCCGAGCTCGCGTAAGTCGCGATGATGCTTGGGTGAATCGCACTGATGAGACAGCGGGTCGCCCACCACGACCGAAAGCCTCGGGTGGGTCTGTCCCGCCCGTAGTCGGAAAGAAGCGTAGGGCGATCGTCAGAACTCCTCCTTGTGCCTCCCGCACAACTCGCTATCGCCATCTTGGCCGCATCCTCGATAGCGCCCGCATAAAGGTCCGAGGGTGCTCAATCCTCGCAGAGACGGGTCAAGCTGCCCATCCGAGCATAGATGAATACTTCCATGGTCCATGAATCCATAGTCATCACTCTAGTGTTCCGCCCTCAAAATGGGTTGTTGAGTATATTTCAGATGCTGCATTAATCGTCGAGAAGAGTCGCAAAGCTCCTCACTCTCGCCATGAGAATGGTGATCCCATGGGGTCAAGACGACGAAGAACCCGCCATCTATAAGTTTGAGAATAAGGAGAGATCAAGAAAGATTTTTAAATAATGAGAGTAGGACAAGAACAAGATACTAAGTAAGAAAAGAGTAGAAGCAAAAGAAACTTATATTTTTGTACATAAATTTTTATTAAATATAAATCCTTAAAGCTTCCCAAAACCTAGGGCTCGTCCCTACATACCAAGATGGCTCGATACCACTTCGTGAGACCCGGAGTAAAAACTCCTAGACCTCGTATTCTGTACTAGTCCCAGATCAATGCTAGTACACACAGTTCAAACAGAAAAGATGATACATTGCCAACAACGCTTTATTACAATAGTAATCAAGTTTTACAAAGGCCATTGCCTTACTAAGGTTCACAGAACCTCAAGCAAAAATAAACACAGCGGAAGCAAATGAAGATAAACATGACCCATCCTGCAAAGAGCGGGGTCAAGCTGCTCGATACCACTACAGTGAGACCCGAGTAAAACTCCTAGACCCCTTGTGTATTATCAGACTAGTCCTAGAGATCAATGCTAGTACACAGTTCAAAGAGAAAGATGATACATTGCCAACAACGCTTTATTACAATAGTGGCGAAGTTTTACAAAGGCCATTGCCTTACTAAGGTTCACAACCTCAAGCAAAAATAAACACAGCTGAAGCAAATGAAGATAAATCGACCCATCAATCGCCATGCAATTGATGGGAAACGAATCCTAGGCATCCGAGAATAATCCACCGATCCACATTCTGCAGAAGTCATACTCTCCAGCTTGATCTTCTTCATTCTCGCTTTTATATTTATAGAGCAACAGTGAGTACAAAATGTACTCCGCAAGTCTTGGGAAAATGCATAGATGTAAGGTTTCACAAAGGAAGGCTATATGGTTTATTTGCAAAAATCAGCATTTTATTTCAAATCTACATAATTACTTTAAAAGCCATTTTGTAAACAACTTGTTTTTAATAATTGAAATTGATAAGTACTTTAGTGAAGGTTAAACTACCAACACTAATACCTCGCACCATCACAACCAAATTTTCAAAACCTCAGTTACACCTCGATCCAACATCACGAGTTATACTACTCCCGAGTTTTTCTCCAATTCATTTTGTTTTGAAATCAAAACCAAAACTTCTACCATGTGAATGCATTCCTTGTTCGCCCTTGACCGTGGGCACGGCTATTCGAATAGTTTTAACTCGCAGAGGGTGTACAACTTTACCCACAAGAGATAAGTCATCTTGCATAGTCAACATGCTTCCTTTGGCATAAGACTCAGATAAATTATCACAAAGCTTTTCACCTACTCCAAAGATAGTTTAAATACCACCCGCTAAGGTTTCACCACAACTCGAATCCACGAGTTGGAGCCCTCTGCGCCATGTGAGTACAAGAAACCCTGCTTCTCACTATGAGTAACCAAGATACCGGCACCCAATACACCACCGGTGATATCTAAGCTAAACTTTTATAGGTTAGTTAGCTAGGTCGAACCCATATAGACTTGTGGTTGTACTGCTTTGCTCGGTTTGGACAAACACAAGCGCCGGTCCTTAATCGACTGTGGTGGCTCATTCACAAACCCAACAATTCTCGTGCTAATCGCACTCACCAAACCTTCCATCCACCCTTGTCAACTTTTCCCTTTGAAATTCATTTTTACTTTTAAATTAACGTGGTAACACCATTACCACTTTTCAAACAAAGCATTTAACAATGGTAACATCCATTACCAATGTTCAAACAAATCATTCATCAAAACATTTGATAAACATGCTACTCATTTGAGTATTAATACATTAATTTGCTACGCTAAGCATTTGCTAGTATTTTAAACATTCAACCAATGTAATGCTAACTCATTATTGAGTTAAAGGGATATCCTAAGTTGACAATGGTACAAGGTAAACAATTTTCAATGGAAGGTATAACAAATTGGGTCTTTAACTAAATTTTCTAAATCAAATTATCACCTGATATAACATAAGCATGCATTAATTTAAAATAACTAACTAAACATTTTTCCAAATCATTTGAGCAAGTTGATCAAAGGAAACTTGCAAAACATGGGAGCAAAATGTTCAAAGGAGACTTGCCTTCCTGTGTCTGGTTGAAATCTTCCACAACTTGCTCTTGCAAATCCTCTGACAAATCGGTCTCTACACGTAAATCGAGAAAACCAAATAAATAAAATAAAATAAAAATTCAAAATTGAAAGTAAACATACCAATTGAAAGATTGAAATTTTAGATGAATTTAGAAATTTGAATGGATCAATTTGAAGTTAAAATGAGAAAGATATGGCTATTTGAAAATCTCAGATTTAAATAAATCCAGAAATTCGAAATCTCCGACATGTGGGGTCCATCGGTCAGCGATTTCATTTAAAATGAGTCTCGACGATGGGACCCATCGACTCGGGACCCACTTGTCGCTGAATAGCGCAGAGGTGATCGCCGACGGTGGGACCTGTGTCGCCGGATAAAACGGAGAAACTCAACCTCGCGCGAGCGGGCTCGAACGCCGCCGAGGAGTGGGGAAGAAAGAGAGCGGCGCTAGCCAAGTGAGCGGGAGGCACCGCCACCCCTAATGGGTAGGTAACCCTCTTGAGGGTTATCTCGCGGGAGGCCGGCGAGCGGGCGTGGCATCCACGTGGTGCCCACGCGGGTGCCACGCCACCAACGTGCGCACGTGGCGGGCATGAACGAGGTGGCAATGGGGCGCTCGCGTGGCGAGTCGTGGCGCCGATCGGCGCCACCGGCGCCACGCGGCTGCCACACGCGCGCAGCCGCCACGCGGGTACGGCCGCCGAGGAAAGGGCCCGACTGGCGGTCGCGGCGCCCGGCGGCGGCGGCAACCACCGGCGGCGCAAAAGCGAGAGGAGGGAAGGAGAATCTGCTGGTACGTGACGCGCGCCGAGGATGACCGGAGAGGGTGTGCGACGGCAAGGCGCGGCTCGAGGAGGTTGATCGGCGCGGGCGCCCAGGATCGAGAAGCTCGGGAAGAGGTGCTCGAGATGCGCCGCCTCACCGGTGCTCGGAGTGGCGTGGCGCAGACGGGTGGCTTGAGGCGCGCAATTGCTCGCCGAGTACTTTCGCTGGCGAGGGAAAGTTGCACGGGCGACGGTGCTACGCGCGACGAGCCAATTGAGTGAGGGAAAAGGTGAAAAGTGGAAGGGGAAGCTCGGAAGGATTTTATAGGCGGCGGAGGGGGTAACGGACGCGCACTCGCGACTTGAAACAGCCCGAGCATCAATTGGCTTAAAGCGAGGTGGAGGAGAGGGGTAACGGCTGCCGCCAAAAGTGTGGAAGGGAAGTTAAATGCGCAACGCTTGACGAAGATGATGGGAAAACCGAAGCGTTAAAGTTTCGTTTTTGAAGCCTTAATGGCGGCGAGAGGTTTCGGGAGGGAGGAGATGGGGAGGAAGACGGGCTCGACAGCGGGCCCCGTCTCACACGAGAGGAGAGGAGAAAGAAGCGAGCGACGGACGGATGTGCGACAAGTGGCGAAGAGAAAGTGCGGCCGTTGGATCTCGGCCAACCGGTAAGTGGTTACGCGCGTGGATTCAATCCGACAACCGAGGATATATCCGCCGCTCGGGTGCATCAAGTAGCGGTGGCGGCTGCGATGTTGCACGGCAACAGCGAAAGGCCCCGATCTTGCCACGCGTCGCCCAGAGAGAAGAGGTAGGTGGGGCGAAGCGGTAAGTGTGGGTGGGCGGTCGGGATTAGAGGGGCGAGGACGTGGAATGGTCCGATGGTCGCCAAGTGTCGGCCAACGGGAAGGGAATGGCGGGTGAGGAGTGGACGGCGCGATCGAGCGCGGGGATCGGACGCCCAGAGGAAGGCACGTGGCAGCCGAAAGGAATTTTGAATTTAATTTTTCTTTTGGTTTTTCAGAAAATACTAGGAGGCTTTAAAATGCTCTAAAAATACCAAATAAATTTTAAAAATTACAGAAAAATTCAGATAATTCACGATAATGTTTTAAACATATTAAAATATTTCCAACTTATTTTGATATTAAATTTTCTTTTCAACAGAAACTTTAAATTTGAAAATTCCAGATAATTGAAATTATTAATTTAAAATTATTTCTTCAAAATAAAAGCAAAAATTGGGATGTTACACGAATACACAATATGCAATTTAATTTAACATGCATGGCTTGCCAAGGAAGGGCTCGGGTTGTTTTATTTGCCAAAAAATTACTTTTTAAATGTAATATAATACATAAAAATCTCCTGAGACTAGCCTTTTGAACTAAATCATAGTGTTTGTAAAGGAAGTGTGTGATAATAATAATGGCACATATTTCATCCACCTTTACATGACACCTGCACTTCATGCTAATCCTTTAGTGTTATAGTCGCTTACATTATTACTGGGCGACACCCAGGGTAACACAAACCTAAGGCTGTCCATCGCCCCTCATTTTCCTTTCCAAGTCCCTCCCCCCAATTTTTTTGAAATAGAACTATATCCATGTTAGGTTCCCATGTTCGTCCCTGATCGTGGGCACGGCTATTCGAATAGTTTTGACTCTACAGAGTGTGTACACTTTCACCACAAGAGACAATCCGCTCGCTGCTCCACATGATTCCTTAGTCATGCAGTTGAGTAAATTATCACAGTACGCTTTCAAACTACCTGGCTTCTTGTTTTCATCTCACTCTGTGGGCTGCTCCCACTTGCGGTGGGTCCCATACGTTGTGCGGGATATTAACCACTAGTGCTAGTGCATTCGGACTCCACTCCCCACAACGCTAGCACGACAAAAAAACTTCACCCTCTATTCGGTGTCCCTTTAGCCACACCAGGCCCTTGCACTACCTCGCTTCCCTCCTGCTTGTGAGATGAGTCCGAGATTCGATAGATTTATTTAGCCAAGTTGCACTTTGCAGACTTATGGTTGCACTGTTTTACAATGGGATGTCCTGAGCAGATTTGGTCTTGAGGGTTATCTGGCGGTTCTACCACATTCCACATTCTTGTGCATTTACCGCACCACACCCCCGAACCATCCGCCCAAATAGGTAAGCAAGTGGAGGTATTTAGGGAGCATAAAATAATGGTTCTTACAAAAATACATGACCATTTCCATTTACAAATTCCCAAATTAGCTTCTTGAAATTGAATATGATGCTCTGGGGTATTTTAGTACCCCGGGTATCTAAGCAGTGCTAAGCCATATGTATAGCGTAACTTATTTTTGAAAGATTATAATTATAATTTTTCTTAGGGAAAGACAAGGCTCACTGGTCAATGTGCTACGGAGATATGTACTAGTAGCACTTACTTAACGACATTAATTAGAATATTAAAACAGACATAGAGTTACACATAAAATAATAGCATGCAATTTAATTATTTAAATGTAAATAATTTGCTAAAATAAGAGGTTCAAAATGATCAAAGTATCAACTTGTTTGGGTCACAGTTGCCCTGATCCTGCTAGTCCTGGCTTGCTTTTACCTCGGACTCCTCCTCTTACACTTCATACGCTATTTTTCGTTAAACGAGAATTTGAACAGAAATTAATACAACCAAATAAATTCACACAAGAATTCAAACAAGCTCAAAAACTCTTGATTTTAGTTCCATTGGATAGACGATGAATTTAGACGAATTTAGAAATTTGTTTCACTTTATTTGGAGTTAAATGAATTAGTTATGATTATTTGAAGTTTTCAGCCCTATTTAACTTGAAATAAATCAGAAATCAATAAATAATTCTGAGGAGAGAGAGTGTGCATGTGACTAACAGGTGGGGCCAGCAGGTTTTATTATTTTTCTTTCTCTCTCTCTGACAGGTGGGACCCACAGGGTTTATTATTTTCTTTTCTCTCTAGACACTGACACGTGGGACCCACTGTGAGTTATTATCTTTTCTCGGTTTCACTGACAGGTGGGGCCCATGGGGATTACTGTTTTCTGAGCCACTGACACCAGGGACCTACTGACATTTTAATTAAAAGGGGGCCGTATCTCAATGACTATTTAAAACTAACAAATGTCATGTAACATCCCAAAATTTTATCTCTCCTTTTTAAGAAATTTATTGGATCTTATTTGGATTTTCTTGATTTTATTTAAAGCCTTGAATTGAGAAAATTTAATTTTCTATTTTATAAAGGTCAAAATAAATGTATTTCATTTTCCTAAGTCATTTCTGTATTTATAGAAATTTTTAGAATTTTCTAGAATTTAAAAACTCCCTGTTAAGGCTACTTTGTGTTTTTACAAAAAACTAAATACTTTCAAAAGTCAAAAATATTTTTATTAAGTCTAGGATAGTTCCAAAAAGGTTCTCTGAATTTTTTTTAAAATTTTTGAATTTTATTTGGTATTATTCTGAGTATTTTAAAGCCTCCTAGTATTTCTGAGAAAACCTGAAAAAGCAATTAAACCAAAACTCACCTCAGGCTAACACTTGTCGCACATCGGAGCCGATCCCCGCTGCCGGATCTAATCCTAGCTGCCCAATCTCACTTAAACCCCTTCCCCGCCTTCCTCTATCCTTAGGCCAACATGTGTCGCGCATCAGACTGGCCCACTCCCCTACCGATCTAATCTCATCCACCCACAGCCACTTTCCGCTTTTCTCGCCTTCCTCTCCCCTCAAGCCGACAGGTGTCGCGCGCCGGTTCAATCCCTTCCCTCGCCCGATCGAATCTCAGCTGCACCCACTCACTTACCCCTTCACCCAAAACTCTAACGATCCAGGTTGAATTCCCCTTTGCTAGAACAAATCTCGACCGTGTTATTTCACTTTCCTCTTCGCGTGACATCTTACGGTTTCGTTCACTCCCCCTTGCCACTTGTCACAAATCCGAGCCCCCCTTCCCCTTTCCTTCTTTTCTCTTTCGTTGACAAGCGGGGCCCGCTTGTTAGGCCCGTCGTCCCTGCCCCCTTCTTCTTCCTCAGCCCGCGACACCGCCGCCATTACCACCCCCACCTAGCTCTGTTATTTTCGCCCCTCGGCCGTTACTCCCTGCCATTGTTGTCCGTGAGTGCTCCCCCATTCACGCGCCATCAATCCCAGTCGTTACCCTTCGGCTTAAAAGCCCTTCCCGCCAGTTATGCGCCATTAGTAGCCGCTTCAACTCCGGCGAGGCATTAAACCCCCGTGCACGCCCCTCAGCCGATTTAAACCCCTCCCCGATATTCCCCTCACCACACCACCCCTCTTTCCCATCTCAATTGCACTCGAGATCGCCCGTAGCACCGCCGCCCCGCGCAACCTCCCCCTTTTCATCGGTGAAGACTTCGATGAGCAATCGCCGCCGCCAACAGCTCCACCGAGGCCCCACGCACCTCCTGTCCGGGCCAGAAGACTGTCGGAAGATCCCCGCCGCCGTGAGCCTCCTCCGACTGTTGCCCTTCTCCGTCGCCAGCCCTCTCCGGCCACCCTCGGGGTCCGCACCAGGTACCAGAAGGTTCCCCTCACCTTTCTCTTGCTTTTTCGCAACTCAGCCAGCACCGCCACCCACCGGAGCGCCGGCGACCATCGGTCCCCGTGTGCCCCTCCTCCGGTCGGTGGGCCACGTCAACAGCCGCGCCGACGTGGCTGCCAATCGAACGCCATGCGTGCCTTGGCCCTGCCACGCACGCGCCACATGCGCACCGACACCCCCGCCCGCCACCTCAGCCCCTTCCAGATCCATGGACCCAGTCCATCGTGCACCAGGCCCACTTGTCTGTTCTTAGCCGATTATTAAATTGCCAGGGCTGACGTCATGCTGACATCACAAGCCCGAATTTTCAATTTAAAATTAATTCGGCCAAAATTTAATTATTGTGCTGACGTCATAATCTTAGTTTTCCTGACATCATAAATGGCTTGCTGACATCATAAATCCTTTAGGGTATAAAAATAATTCCAGAAAATGGTCTTTTTCTTTGTATTTAATCTTCCGGAAGCCATAACTTCATTTTAACTCCGATTTGACCCGTTCAAATTTCTAAATTTTTTCTAAAATCATGAACTATCCATTTCTGGAATTTTCTAAAATCATCTTTTTGAAAATTTTGAATTTTATTTGAATTTTGTTTTTGAATTTGAATTGGATCTTCACGTATAGATTTTGACGATTCGAGAGAGTTTGACTTTGACGACGTTTTGCAGCAGGTCTTCGAGCAAGGCAAGTTACACCCTTGACCATATTGATCCCATTATTTTAAAATTATTTATGTTGTTTTACTGTATATGCATGCGTAATTTTATTCAAGTGTAATTTAAAGACGATTTAAACCCTAGTTAATACCCATATTCCTTTGTATGGACAAATTTGATTCTCGCTATCACATACCTTGTCACTTAGACAAAAAAAACTAGTTGGTACAGTAGTATTAACTAGAAATTTTTAGCGAATTGTCGAGCACGTTGTGGATTGCATCATGTTAGGTGGTAGGGTGCTGGCATGCATCGTGTTTGGTGACATGTTGTGGATTATCGAGCACGAGAATTGTGGTTGCGCCTAAGTCAAATTAAGGACCATTTCTGTGAACTATTTTACAAAGCCACCTCGTACTACCACAAGTCCGGTATGGGACGGACCTGGCTAAGTAATTTGTGACATTGCTATAGGCTGAATATAAGCGTGGCATAGGCCGCGAGAAGTCTCACATGGTACAAGAGGGGGCTCCAACTCGTAGATTCGAGTTGTGGTGAAACCTTAGTGACGGCGTGGCTATTTTCGCTATGAAGCATTGTAACAGCCTTCTCGTGAACTCCTCACCGCACACCTAAGGCAGTGTGTTAATCGCGAGGCTCAAGTGAGAGAACACATCTTCTGGGTAAAGTTGTACATCTCTGCAGAGTTTTAATCTATCCTGAATAGGCATGTTCACGGTCATGGACATGCTGAGTAGAGTTTTCACATATTAGACTTAGTTTTTACAAAATTTGGTGTATGGACAAACAACAATAGTTTTGATGGTCCGGGTGGGATACCCGTGGTTAGGTTAGTATAGGTTGGAGCCTGCGCTAATGATAATACTTTGTTAAAATATTGTTTCTTATGATGTATTAAAATTCAGCTTTTGTACTTATGTTTTTGTATTTAAATTCAGTATTGCTTTTCCGCACAAATAACCATATTAAGCCTTTCTTTGAAATTCCTTATGCATGCATTCATTCTGTTATAATTCCTGGTGTAACTTGTGGAGTACTTTAAAGTACTCACCTTGCTTAAATCTGTTGCCAGAGTATGACTCTGACGACTTCGGTGAGGAGCTTAACGAGTAGGCCGCGTCTTACAGTCATTCGCCTGTGGGTAGGCAGGATGGGCTGTTCTTCTGTTATTTATTTTTCGCTGCTTTTATTTTAGTTGACCATGTTGTTCTGGGTCCCGACAGAGATGGTATCAGAGCATTAATGACCTTAAGATGCGACCATAGATAAAATAGAAAGGAATCCAACTTTAAGGACATATTTTGATAAGTAAAAATATTTTGAATATCTTCACGTCTTAACTCAGTCTTTTGAAAATTATTTACTAACTCTCCTCCCCTTTTCAAAATTTTAGATGGAGCGTCCTACCCGCGTCACCCATGGAGTCTTAGTCGGACACCTAGCCGACTACCTTTTGAGCCTTCTGCAAGAGCTGAACTTCCGACCGCACCCCCTTTATCAAGGATACCTGGGTCAATATGGAGATCAGGAGCGTTCGACTGTTGAAGTCAGGATCTTCGCTAACTTTGGAGATCAAGCAGCTTTCCACACCTTCGACACCCCCATACCACGAGAAACCTTTCTCTCTAGTGTCAAAGATGCAACTCTCAAAGCCATTCGATAACTGAGGGACATCTACACCAAGGGATCAGCTCGGGCTGTGGAAGCTTCAACCGAGGGTCGGGATGGCATCGCCAAGCTCTAAGGGTGCTCTTGGTCAGTAGAATTAGCTTGAGGTAGCCTCAATCAACGGTGAGCCCGTTAGTTGGAGTTGGGGAAGAAGGGGTCGCCGGCGAGCTACGAGGCATGGGCGACAGATTGCAGGCTGTGGGAGGAGAGGAAGGTAAGGAAGCGATTGGCAGCTTCCTTGGGCCTTTATAGGTGGTGGAGCGAGCTGTCTGCACAGAGCGGTTGGGGCGGCCAAGGCAGTGACGCAGGTGACGGCGTGGCTATAGGATAGTGATCACGACTTTCGCACTACAAGTGACGAGCGACAGGCGAGTGCAGTGACTAGCGAGAGCGGGCGTCACCAGCCCTTTTACAACGTGGGGGGGGGGCGACAGTGGCCGATGAAGAGGTGTGGGAGCGGTAGTCTTCTCAGTGCACAAAGGGGATGGGGAGGCTAGGGGAGTACCACGGCGGGCAGGTGATGACATGGGGCTGAGGTGCATGCCGACGACCGGTGGTCCGAAGGGAGAGCGAGGGTGGGGGCCGCGTTCACAGGATTTCGGTGGAGAGGGAGAAGGGCCACGGGCATGCGTGAGTGAGCAGAAGGAGAAGGGGGAGAAGGGAGAAAGGAGAAGGGGGCGAAGCCGTGGGCCGGGCCAGGCCAGCCGAAGCCTCCCTCCTTCTCTTTTTTTATTTTCACATATATTTTCTACATAAAATTTCAAAGATATCCATTTCAGTATTATTACTTTTCTTTTTATATTATTCATATTTTGCATGTCTCCTCTTTAAACTTTATTGTTATGTTACTTTTGGGAATTTTGGGCAAATTTTGGATCATCTTTTCATATTCGTATTTTGATTTAAAATTTTCTTCTATTCAATATATCTTCTCTTTTTGGTGTTCCCTTGTTTATTTTATACTTTAATAGCATTGTTTCTTATTTTTCTAGAACTTTAATCAAAAACCATAAAAATCTACCAAATTAAAATAACCAAAAATGCAAAAATTCAGAACATGTCCAAATTATTTATATATATATATTCCAAGATCAAATTTTAGGACATCACAAGTTTACCCCCTTAAAAAGGAATCTCGACCTCAAGATTCAGCCTAATCCAAGAATAAGTAGGGGTAATCCTTCCTCATCTGGTCTTCATGCTCCTAGGTAGCTTCCTTCTTGGTACGGTGGTTTCACTGTACTCTGCACATCCGAATGGTCTGATTTCTTGTTTTCTTTTCCACAACATCGAGGATTTTGATGGGAGGCTCCTAGTAAGTTAAATCACTCTCGAGTTCTATTGCCTTCAAAGGAGTTTGGTCTCTGGGCACTCTAAGACATTTCTTAAGTTGGGATACATGAAATACATCATGTATATCCGCTAGATTCACAGGTAGCTCCAACTGGTATGCGACTTCTTCTTTCTTGGCCTTGATTGGGAATGGTCCAACATAACGTGGGGCAAGCTTATCTTTGACTTTGAATCTTCTAACTGCTCTTAGGGGTGACACCTTCAGGTATACATAGTCTCCAATCTCAAATCTTAACGCCCTACGTCTCTTGTTTGCGTAACTCTTTTGCCGGGATTGAGCAGCTTGCAAATGATCCCTAATCAGGTGGACTTTTTCCTCTACTTGTTGTAGAGCCTCTGGTCTAAAGATAGCACTTTCCTCTAACTCTGACCAGTGTAAAGGGGTCCGGCATTTTCTTACATATAGGGTTTCAAATTGGAACATCTTTAAACTAGTTTGATGACTATTGTTATAGACAAATTCGGTGTAGGGCAGGCATTTGTCCTAGTCCATGGTAAAATCTAAGACATAGGCCCGAAGCATATCTTCAAGTATCTGATTCACCCTTTTCATTTGGCCGTCTGTATGGGGGTGGTAGGCAATGGTAAAGTCAAGATAGGTGCTGAGGGCTTCGTGAAGGCTAGCCCAGAAGTGCGAGGTAAACTGAGAACCTCAGTCTGAGACTATCCTTTTCGGCACATCGTGTAGGCACACGATGCGAGACATATACAACTCTGTCAGCTTGTCACCTTTGTAGGTAGTTTTGACAGGGATAAAGTGGGCGGCTTTGGTTAATCTGTCCACTATAACCCATATAGAGTCATACCCTACTTTGGATCGGGGTAAACCTGTGATAAAATCCATTCCTACCTCTTCCCACTTTCATTGAGGTATTTGAAATGGCTACAACAATCTGGTTGGCCGTTGATGTTCAGCCATTACTCTTTGACACACATCGTAGTAGGCAACATACTCGGCAGTGTCCCTCTTCATTCGTGGCCACCAGTACCACTGTTTCATGTCTTGACACATCTTAGTGCTCCCCGGGTGAAGGGAGTATGCGGAACTATGTGCTTCCCTCAGTATCAAGTCTTTAAGGTCCTCTTGGTGAGGGACAAAGAGACGTGTTTCATACCCCAGCTGTTTATTACAAAAATTAAAAAAATTAATTTAATTTAAAATAAAATATTTAATTTTGGTTGCTTAAGTTTTTAAAATTTATTTGCCTGATTTTCTGCTTTTAAAAAAAAGGGTTTTTCTTAAGAAAAGTAATTTAAGTAATAAAATAAAATAAAATTATTAAATAAAGGATACTTTGAATTTCTATATAAAAACTAATTCAAATTAATTATTTGAAGTCATTTGCCTTTTAGTTGGACTTTCTGTGAATTGCGCGGTTTTAAAATTTTAATTTCAAAGTTAAATAGTATTTTATCTTGAAAGCTAAATACCAAAATAAGTTAGAAGTATTTTCCCTAAGTCATTTTATAGTTATAATAATTTTCAGAAATTTCTAGAAATTAAAAACTCCCTTTCTAAAGTTATTTTGTGTTTATATAAAAACTAAATGCCATTATGGGTTGAAAATATTTTATTTAAGTCTAGATTAGTTCCAGAGAATTCTATGAATTTTTCTATAATTTTTGGACTTTATTTGGTATTTTCCAAGCATTTTTGAGCCTCCAAGCTTTTCTGAAAATCTTAAAAAGAAATTAGGCCGAAAACTCCCTCAGGCTGACACGTGTTGTGCCTTGGTCAGATCCATCCCGGCCGGTCGAATCCCCGTCGCCCATCCTCACTTACCCTTCACCCGCCCTCTCACCTCCTCGGACCGCCACGTGTCGCGTCCGAAGTTCATCCCCACCCACCACGTGACCACTTACCTCTTCGGACGCCTCCTTCTTCCTCGGGGTGACACGTGTCATGCTCGGATTAACTCCTCCCTCGTCTGATCGGATCTAGGCCACTCATCGTCACTTACCCCTTTGCCCTTTCTTGAACGGTTCCGATTTAATCTCAGATGCCGATCGAATCTCGGCCGCACAGAGTCACTTACCCCTTCGTGCATCATCCAACAGCCCCGATTCCCCTTAGCACCACTTGTCGCAAATCCGACTGCCGCCTTCCCCTTCTCTCTTTCCCTCCCTCGCTGACACGCGGGGCCCACCTATTAGACCCATCCCCTTCCCCGCCTCCTTCCTCCCCGAGCCGCCACTGTCGCCATTAAAGGCCTTAACCGAGGTTTTAAGACTTCGGTTCCTTCCGCTAATCCCTCCTGTGCAAATGCGCATTCACTTCCTCCACTTTCGCCGCACCCGAGCCGACCATTTGCCCTCTCCCTTACCTCGCCATTACGCCAATTCAAGTGCGGGGGCAATTCAAAACCGGTGAGCAATTGCGCGGCGGTTACCCAAACCATGTCCCTATAAAAAGCCCCCTCGCCGTCCATGAGCTCAAGTACACCTTTCCCCTCACCCAATTGCCCTTTTCTCTTTTCTCTGCGTGTAAGCCCGTCGCACCATGCGCCTCCTCGTTTTCTTCGTCGGGGAGCTCCGGCGAGCAATCGCCAGCGCCTCAGGCCTCCTCGTGCGATGCTGCCACCTCCTATAGCATCACGGAGACCCCGCGCACCTCCTCCGCCTTTTGTCCGAGCTCGAGAGTCACCGGAGCGCCCTGCCACCGATCGCCTCCCTCCGACCGCTGCCCTGCACCGTCGCCAAGTCACTCCGGCCACCCTCGGGATCCGTGCAAGGAACCACCGAGCTCCCATCGCCACCCTCTTGCTTTTCGCACATCGGCTAGCGCCGCAGCCCGGGGGAGCACCAACGGCCATCGGGCCCCGTGCGCCTCCTCCGACCGGCCGAGCCATGTCGGCATGACGAGTGTACGTGGCAGCCACGTGGCACCAATGTGGTGGCCATGTCCACCTCGGCCACAACACATCGGTGCCACCCCGCATCCCTGTCGGCCGCACGCCACCTCAGCTACCCTCTTTTGTGTAGACTCGGTCCACCGAGAACCGGGCCCACATGTTAGTCTCGGGTTTGAATTTTAAAATGCCAGGGCTGACGTCATGATGACGTCATAAATCTGATTTTCTGTTTAAATTTAATTCAGCCGAAATTGAATTATGTTGCTGACATCATAATCTCATTTTTATTCAGAAAAATAATTCATGCTGACATCATAAATGCTTTTTCAATATAAAAATAAAACCAGAAAATCAGCATTTTTCTTTTTCTTTGTATTTAAACTTCTGGAAGCTCGTATTTCTTCGTTTTAGCTCCATTTGGACTCGTTCAAATTTCTAATTTTTTCTAAAATCATGAACTATCCAATTTTGGACTCCTTTTGAATTTTTGAATTTTATTTGATTTTTGTTTTCAATATTATTTGGTAATCCCAAGATTTAAGTTTTAAATTATAATTCTTAGTTCATTTTTAACCTCAATTCCTTTCCAAATTTTCAGTTCACATCCAAAATTCAAATTCAAATCTTGCAAAAATTCAAAATCTCCATAAAAATATTTGTTCTATTTTTTTCTCTCTGAGTTCAAATATTATTCTGGTATTTCTCTCTTTCAAAACAAAATAAAAAAGAATATGGAGACTTGCCCCAGGCCAAAATCTTCTTTTATTTAAGCACGCTCAGCTAATAGTTCTCACCTCATCCAGTGCCATAGATCTTTTCCTTTTCAGGTGTTTGGACTATTCTCTTTTATCCTAATATTTATTCTTCCCTCCCTCGCTGTTCATCTTCACGCATCCGACCAACAAACAATCTGTTTTTCAGCTAAAGCCACCATGAGCAATGCATGCATGCAAAAAAAAATCAATTCCCTCTTATCAAATTAATTTGCATGCAGCAAGAACACCTTTAGTCATTGCCAAGCATCAATTCCTTTCAGTTTTTATCCATTAAAATTTCGGTTTCTTGCATGTAAAGTTGAAACCGGCATTTTATTTATTTTGGCCATTACTTTGGCATTCAATTCCGGCCATTCACTTGCTCCTCTCCACCTATAAATTGAACCCAGCATCTTCACCTCATTCCCCACTTGTTTTGCATTCTAGAAAACCAGAAACCCAGGCAAGAAGAAAATTTAGAAGACTATTCCTTTAGTTGGATTTTTCTAATAATTTCCTTTCCAACCGATCTTCCGACGACTCGTTCTCCGTCGTCCGAACTCCAAATTTGGTGATTCAAATTCCTAAATTCATCTCAATTAATATTCTATTTTCTAGTTTATAATTTTTTGGATTTTATTTGGATTTTATTTGAGTTTAGCTTATTTTGGCTTTTTGCGTGTAGACTACGACTATTCCAGAGAGTCTAACCTCGACGAACCTCAACAAACTTCGAAGCAAGGCAAGTTACACCTTTGATCATGTTGCTCCCAGTAATTCAAATTATTTATGTTTTTTTTAAAATTATTATGCATGCGTACTTTTATTTAAATCTAGTTTAAATTCGATTTAAATTCTTGTTATACCCAAATCCTTTGTGTATGGCCAAATTTGATATTGAACTTCCTTATGCCTTATCACCTTTCATGAAAACCTAGTTAGTACAATATTGTTGACTAAAAATTTTATAGAATTGTTTAGCCATGCTTAGAATGATTTAAGTGAAAATATTTGTTTTTCTTGGAAACGATGATTTTCTAGAAAGCTATTCTTGACTTTAGTGAGTCAAGAAGATATATGAATGTTTCAAAAGAAAATATAAAAACTTGGTTTGGACCTAGGCTAATGGTTAGGTAGTGGGTGCTGGCATGCATTATTGTTCGGTGATACAATGTTGATTGTCAGGCACAAGGGGTATGTGAATTGAGCCTAAGTCAAGTTAAGGACCGGTCTGTGAGCTACTGTTGCAAAGCCATATTATACTACCACAAGGCTGGTATGAGACAGTCTTGGCTGACTAATTTGTGAGGTCCCAACTTTGGTCTCGCTATAAATTGAATGTAAGCATGGCGTAGGCCATGAGAAGTCTCATACAGCATAAGAGGGGGCTCCAACATGTAGATTCATATTGTGGTGAAAACTTAGTGGCGGCGTGACCAAGTTGAAGGCTTAGCGCCGTAAAGGCCTTGTCATGATCGCCTAATCGCACACCAAAGGAAGTGTGTTTATCTGGTGGCAATATGGGATGATCATGTCTTGTGGGTAAAGCTGTACAACCTCTGCAGAGTGTATAATCTATCCTGGATAGCCGTGCCCACGGTCATGGGCATGCCGAGTAAAGTTTTTCTGGATTAGACTTTGGTTTTCAAAATGGTTTCTGACAATGCTTATGGATGGATGAAATCCATAGGAGATTTTAAAAAGCATATGGATGAATGGAATCCATGTGAAATCTTTTGAAAAAGATGGACCAGGTGAGATACCTGTGAATAGGTTAGTATTTGGTCGGAGCCTGCACTAACGATATTATTTTGTTAAATCGCTGTTTCTATCTATTGTATGAAATTTAGCTTTTGAATCTATTTACAGTATTTACTTAAATTCTGCTTTATGCTCAACTAACCCTACTATGCCTTCCATTGTCAACTCTTATGCATGCATTAACTCTGTTAAACCTCTTGGCGTAACTTGTGGAGTACTTTATGTACTCATATTGCTTCATTCACTATTTTTAGAGAAGGACTTCATCAACTTCGGTGAGAATAACGACGAGTAGGTCACGTCTTACAGTCATTCGCCTATGGGTAGACGGTATAGGCTGCTGCTTTATTGTTCTTCTTTTGTTGCTTATATTTATTTTTGGTTTATGAACCATTGATGTAAACTTTGGCCATCAGGCCCGTATTTAGTTAATGAATAAATGTTATTGTGCATGATATGAATCTTTCTTATCCATTGTGTGCACTAGCTTGATCCTAGACTAGTGCGATTTACATAGAGGACCTAGGAGTCATTGCTCCGGGGTCCGACACCTTTCCCTTGACCATTTGGCTCTTCATTCTTAGGGCAATTGAGTTCTCATTTTGGGCAGCTATGATTTGCTCTTCTATACTTGGTTAGATCTCCATGGCTGCTATGATACCTTGCTCTATTATCTCTAGGTTGAGGGCCACCAACTCCTTATGAAGGTCAGGCTGCTGTTTTTGAACCATGAGGTTACTGCAATAGACCTTATGACTTAGGGCATCTGCTACCACGTTAACTTTACTAGGATGGTAGTGAATGCCTAGGTCGTAGTTCTTAATTAACTCCAACCATCTTCTTTACCTTAAGTTGAGGTTCGGTTGTGTAAAGAAATACTTAAGACTCTTATGATCAGTATATATATCACAGTGGTTACCGATCAGGTAGTATCGCCAGATCTTTAAGGCGTGAATCACTGAGGCTAATTCTAAGTCATGGGTTGGATAGTTCACTTCATCACAGCAGCTATCTTGATGCATATGCCACAACTTTACCTCCTTGCATTAGTACACACCCAAGGTCTTGATGGGAGGCATCACAATATATCTCGAAGTCCATGCGTATGTCTGGCAGGGCTAGGACAGGAGTGGATGTTAGCTTCTTCTTGAGCTCCTGAAAGCTTTCTTCACAAGCCTTGGTCCATTCATACTTCTCCTTTTTGAGAAATTGGGTTAGCGGCTTCGCAATCTAAGAGAACCCTTCTTTAAACCTTCTATAATATCCAGCTGGCCCAAGGAAACTACTTACTTCTGTGACAGTAGTGGGCTGTTTCTATTCTACCACGGCTTCTATCTTGGCTGGGTCAACGGATGGGTCACTATAGTGGTGCAACACGCACTTTAGTGGTGCAACACACACTAATGGATGCAAATTAGTTAGCTAGGTCATACCTATTATAAACTTGTAGTTGTACTATTTTACATTAGGTGGGTGCTACCACAAACTATAAATTATCTTGTTACATCCACACCAATACCTCTTAGTATCTACTCAGATATGTAAAGCAAGTTTAGGGTTTTCAGAAGTATAAAATTAAGTTATCTCAACATACCAGCCATTTCCCTCCAATGGCTGCCCAAAACTAATTTGATGATTGAAAATTATGATAGAGCAATTTAATGCCTCGGTATTTAAAAAAGACTAAGTATGGTGTTTAAATACAACTTATAGCTAGTATGGCTACCATTAAATTTCTAGGATGACAAGGATTATATGATCAATTGTCCAAGGTGTGGTGTATACTAATATAAGATTGATAGGCATGTATCTATGACCTTAAGATGGAAATAACTTTGCATAACAAATAAAAGTGTGTAATTTGATAATTTAAATAAATATATCCTTACCCCTGGTCACTTGCCTTTGGTAAGGTATGGCCTCAGCTTTTGTTTCTCGCTTCCGCTTTCACTTTCTGTAATGTAACATTTGGCCCGATTGGCCCATTATGCAAACTCTACCCGACATGGAGTTTTTAAACTCTGATTTGTAATATGATCCAGCTATGTATCTGTATGTACTATCTACTGATCTAGAGAATACTGCGGTACAAATAAAGATGGTTCCGGATTGCTAATCTAGGGTCCAACATAAATTAATTCAGATGGGGGACCATTTTCAAAAAAAAAAGTTAGATGGGATCATCGAGGTGGCAACCGATTCGATCACCGGGAGATGTTTATCTCTGAATCAGAGAAAGCCAGAAAGGTTGCCTTAATATATTGTTGGCTACAGTAGTTGCATAAATATATACCATTTGTTCATTTCGAGTAGCAGTTTTAAAGTTTATTGGTCAAGCCAGCGAGCGGACCTCCCCCAGTTGCAAAGGGGAGATAATGGGAAACCCCAACCGGACTTTGGCAACATGTTCGCGGCGAGGATTGAAAAGCCACACACTTATGCAAAGATCGCTGCAATATTGAAATAATGAGATATGCTTATCGGTTCAATTTGATTAATTGCATTCACATGGCTCTTAGATGTTCTAAATAGATACTTGTACAAGGCATGAGGCAGAAGTACCAATTTTCTATACATAAAAATACTCTATTCTACATACCCTTTTTTATGTAGGTCGTATGTGCTAATTGCACTAGCTAGAGAAATTGACTAAGCAACCCTCTATCAGTGCTCATTATTTTGCCAAACCACCTCCTAATCTCTCCCTTCCATTGGACGAATGCATGGCTCTCTCAAGCATGAAGTTAACACCAATTCCACATACTGACGGCTTGCACTTTTCTTCTCATGCATCAGTTAAAGTGGATGTAAGTGATGGCTGCCAGGGAAAACTTCAGTATTTCGATTAAAAATTTGTGCAAATGGGCATTTGAATTTTCCTCAAATTTCAACCAAATTCAATGAAATTAGGAACAAGTCAGCGCAAGGAAGTTCCTTCTAGTAGGTAGGACCACATGTAGAAAGAAAAATGCTTTGACTAGATGATGTTACCTTCCTTCGACTAAGTTAATCAAATCTTAAAATAGAAACGAGAACATAATGTTAGTGATATGCCCTAGAGGCAACATGGAGATGTTGTATATATCACATACTATGTTTATGATACATTACTTTGTTCCTTGGAATAGACATCATCATTATTGATCAATGAGTATGTGACTTATTCATGAGACTCTTAAATACTAAGATGTTGCTATTTCTAAATGATCCCTGATCGTATATCATATGAGGAACAAATATAATTCAAAGACAAAGATCAGCATATGTATTGATTGATGATCATGTCTCATGGATCATGGTATGGTGATACCAAATCAATAATATGGACATGTGTTAGTGAACATATGTTGGATAGACTGCCATGAGACACCGCAGAGATTCCATGTGTCATCGCTGGTCTCAAGTAGTGTTTATGTAGAGTCCTTAGACTTGAGATCATCATGGTTCCCAACATGAGTAGTAGCTTATTTTGGGACTACTAAACACTACTCCGTGAATCGGGTAGTCATAAAAGTAGTCTTCGGGTTTGCCATGAAACATGTAGTGGGATGTGAATGATCAAGATAGAATTTGCTCCTCCTTATGGGAGAGATATCTCTGGCCCTCGATGTAATGGATTATGAAAGTGCATGGCCATGCCAAGGTGATCGAGGAGTTAATCACGAATTTATAATCCATCACGGAATCGAGAGAGTGATTGAGCTATTAAGAGGATGACACAGTCTCGCCTTGAGCTCAATCTATATCGTGAGGCAAAGGGATTCGTACATGAGAGAACATTACGAGTTCAACCGATATGATCTTTACATATACTTTGGGGTTAATATGTCTTACTAGAGACCGCTATTAACATGGTAACGGAAAGGCGTTTCGGTCACGACCAAGTATACGTGAACCTCTGTGGTCGCACGCTTAACGGGTTAGAACACTAATTCGAATATGATTCGGATATGGGCTCAATTCGGATAGAGATCCGAATAGACTCCTATTGGGCCTCGGTCCACGAGGCCCACGTGAGGAGGTCTATATATGGAGGCGAGGCGGAGGGATTTGTCCCGATTAACATCTAGCAAAACCCTAGCCGCCACCTCCCGAGCCAAACCCTAGCGCTCACGAGTGCTAGTACACTCGCGATCGGCGTTCAGCCCCGGACGTGTGGATACCGGTGGAGGCGCCGCTCGTTGCGAGGCTGATCGGCGTGCGTGGAGGAGACGATCTGTTCGGGACGATCGGCTACTTCCACTACTACCTCGACGCGCAAGATTGGATCGGTTTCAATTTTTTCACCACGCTGCTGGCGTCTAAGTGGTAACGATCCATGATCCTTCTTTAGCATGATGTTCTTGGGTGCGCGGTAGAAAAGTTTTGTTTTCTGCTTCCGTAGCCTACGCGTATTCCTTTAGTGGTATCAGAGCCATCTTGCTTAGTTTGCAATCTGGATCGCGATATGTTGATATGCGATAGTAGTAGATTGGATCTATTACGTCTAAATCAGGTAGCACGGGTTGATGAGATCAATCGGTCATAAGGGGTTGAAATAGGTATGAGTTGATAGCATCATAAGACCAAAAAGATTAGTTCGTGCTCCTTCTTTGATGTACGCGCGACTTGCCCCTACCGGCTGGAATCACCATCGGGGCTAACTGCGCGCACAATCTGTAGATCGAGCCAACAGATCGAGGTCTTGTGTTGTGGTCTCCTCAAGTATACCGATCGCGATGATCAATATGATTGATCTAATGAAAATTGAGATATTTTGAATGGCTCGAATTTGGGTTGATTTGATCGGCTCGATAAGATTTTCATAGCGATTTTCATAGTAGCGGGACCGCCGTGTGTATCCCCCCTTGTATAGCGTCTTGGGTTCACATCGTTAGGTAGAATGCGATTCTACGTCTAACTTGTTTTTGCAGAGAATGATGTGAATAGTATGGCCCTATAGCTTATTTGAATGTATGTGATGTATGTGATGCATGTAACATCTGCTCATGGCTGCGTGTCATGATTATTTCAGCTATTGTTAGCTGTATATATTGTATTTAACGACCTGCGTGTCGACCTTAATGCTTGAATCTATCTTTGTAATCTTCAATTTCTAGCTATTATAGGTAGTAGCCTAGTTTTGAGGTTACAAGCTTTTAAGCATGGTGGCCTAAAGGAGTGATGTGGAGGATGGAAATCGTCTACACCTACTTGGAGATGGATATCACCATTTTTGGGCCATACTACTTCACGCTTAAATGTGTTTATCTATGATGTTATCTATCTTATTCTTATGCAATGATATATATGATATGTTGCTTTGGTAGGATAGAATCCTCTTAAAATTAGGTGTTAATGCCCTTCCATATGTTGCACTAAAGATAATGATCACCGCATGGTAGGTCTACCAAAGTAGAGTGCCATCGGTTATCATCATCATTTGGGGTAGATGTCGGACATCTACATGCGGAAGCATTTGGTTTACTTAACAAGGTTATCAAAATAGTTTTGGACCTTGGGGCATAGATTGGGGCCGAGGCATACTAATGTCACCCAAAGTAGAGTCACATAGGGATGTGATTAGCAAAGTGTTACTTACCCATGTCACTAGTTTTCTAGCCGTGATGCCAAAGCTCACTAGGAATTAGTGAAATGAGGATCTTTACCCACTATGTAACTTAGAGGAGTTTTGTTGCAAAACTCATAGTGGGAGTCTTTTGCTAAATAGTTTAATAAAAGATGAACATAAACATAGTGCTAAACTTTGCATATTCTTGTGTTGTAGATCATGTCACCTAACGCCGCATCCAAGACTTTTAATTTGCGATCTGTTCTTGAGAAAGAAAACTCAATGGAACAAACTTTTGGATTGGTATCGCAACTTGAGAATTGTTCTCAAGCAAGAGCGCAAGGAGTATGTCCTTGAGTCTCCTTACCCAAGACTTGCTCGATAATGCTACTGTGGCTGCACGGAGAGCTTATGAGAAGCAAACGAATGATTGCCTTGATGTGAGTGTCTCATGCTTGCCACAATGTCCTCTCGAGCTTGAAGCAATATGAGAACACAGATGCCTACAATATCATTGTGGGGTTACGTGGTATGTTTGAGAACCAAGCAAGGGTGAGAGGTTCAATATTTCAAAGTCCTTATTTGCGTGCAAAGCTTGCGAGAGGGAATCCGTCGACCCTCATGTGATTAAGATGATTGGCTACATTGAGAGTCTGGAAAAGCTTGGTTTTCCCTTAGCCAAGAGTTGGCTATCGATGTGATTCTCCGCCGCTTCCCCGAGCTTTGAGCCATTCATAATGAACTTTCACATGAACAACTGGACAAGACCTGGTGAGTTGCATGGGATGCTAAAATCTGCGAGGAAAGCATTAAGAAAAGCAGCAATCATGTGATGATGATGCAGAAAGGCAAGGGCAAGCCCTATGTCAAGAGAATCGCGGTCAAAAGAAAGAAAGCTCCGATGCGATCGCGAGCGGTTCTAAGGCCAAGAAAGATAAGAAGGGCGATGCTCATCTCGATGCGATTGTTACTACTGTAAGCAATCGGGACATTGGAAAAGGAACGCCCAAAGTACTTGGAGGATCTTGAGAAGAAGAAGGAAGTACGACTTCCACTCCGGTATAAATGTTATAGAGATCAATCTTGCTACTTCATCAACCGATTCTTGGGTATTTGATACCGGATCGGTTGCTCACATTTGCAAATCGTTGCAGGGGCTAATAAGAAGTAGAAGTTTGAGGAGGAGCGAAGTGGATCTTCGCGTTGGCAATGGAGCAAAAGTTGCTGCGGTAGCTGTTGGCACCATGCCATTGTCTTTACCTTCAGGATTAGTTTTGGAATTGAATAATTGTTATTGTGTTCCATCTCTTTCAAAGAACATTATTTTGCTTCATGTTTGCAAGCAGAAGGTTATGACTTTAAATCTATGGACAATGGTTGTTCTCTTTATTTCAAAGATATGTTCTATTGTCATACTCCATTGGTGAATGGGTTATACGTTCTTACTCTTGAAGGGTCACCGGTCTATAACATTAATGCAAAGAGGCAACGTCCGAATGATTTGAATC
Organism: Melocanna baccifera; assembly: GCA_036346265.1. Classification (NCBI taxonomy): domain Eukaryota; kingdom Viridiplantae; phylum Streptophyta; class Magnoliopsida; order Poales; family Poaceae; genus Melocanna; species Melocanna baccifera. Next base: position 100,434 of record JAYEVJ010000380.1, read on the forward strand.
CCATGTTTATTTGGCACTGTCGCTTAGGTCACATAAATGAGAAACGCATGCAGAAGCTCCATAGAGATGGTATTCGCACTCATTTGATTTTGAATCATTAGAGACATGCGAATCTTGTTTACTTGGCAAGATGACAAAGGCACCTTTCACCGGTCAAGGTGAACGGGCAAATGACTTATTGGCACTTGTACATACTGATGTATGTGGACCAATGAGCTTAACAGCCAGAGGTGGTTTTCAGTACTTCATAACTTTTACTGATGACTTTAGTAGATATGGGTATATCTACCTGATGAAGCATAAGTCCGAATCCTTTGAAAAGTTCAAAGAATTCCAAAATGAAGTGCAAAATCATTTAGGCAAGACAATCAAGTTTCTACGATCTGATCGTGGAGGCGAGTATTTGAGCCATGAGTTTGGCAATCATCTAAAGGATTGTGGAATTGTTCCACAATTGACTCCGCCAGGAACACCTCAATGGAATGGGGTATCGAACGAGAAATCGCACCTTATTAGATATGGTGCGCCCATGATGAGCCAAAGTGATCTTCCGTTGTCTTTTTGGGGTACGCTCTTGAAACACCGCGTTCACACTAAGCAGGTTCCATCAAAATCAGAGAAAAGACACCATATGAGATGTAGACAGACAACGCCCTAGCTTGTCTTTTCTTAAGATTTGGGGATGTGAGGCTTATGTAAAACGTTTACAACTGATAAGCTCACTCCTAAATCTGATAAATGCTTCTTTATCGGGTATCCTAAGGAAACAAAAGGATATTACTTTTATAATCGAGGAGAAGGCAAAGTGTTTGTCGCCCGGCATGGTGTCTTCTTAGAGAAAGAGTTTCTCTCAAGAAGGGATAGTGGGAGCACAGTGCAACTTGAAGAAATTCAAGAAACACCTGATAACGTTTCAGCTCCTACAGAACCACAACAGGATGAACAAGCGTTGAAGAACTCATTGTGGACACACCAGCACCACATAGGTCGAAGGTCACGTCGTGCACCTGAGAGGTACATGTTCTTGACTACTCAACAACGGGACATATTGTTGTTAGACAACGATGAGCCTAAGACCTATGAAGAAGCAATGGTGGGACCAGACTCTGAGAAATGGCTTGAAGCCATGAGATCCGAAATTGAATCCATGCACAGTAATCAAGTTTGGAACTTGGTTGATCCACCTGATGGTGTTAAAACCATTGAATGCAAATGGGTTTTCAAGAAAAAGATAGACATAGATGGAAATGTTCACATCTATAAAGCGCGACAGGCCAAAGGTTTCAAACAAATTCAAGGTATTGATTATGATGAAACTTTGTCGCCCGTCGCAATGCTAAAGTCTATTCGGATCATTCTAGCGATTACTGCATATTTCGACTATGAAATATGGCAAATGGATGTCAAAACAGCTTTCCTTAATGGAAATCTAAGTGAGGATGTGTACATGACACAGCCCACGGGTTTTGTCGATCCGCAATCAGTTGGAAAGATATGCAAGCTCCAAAGATCCATTTATGGATTAAAGCAGGCATCTCGGAGTTGGAACATTCGTTTTGATGAAGTAATCAAAGGGTTTGGTTTCATCAAGAACGAAGAAGAGCCTTGTGTTTACAAAAGGCTAGTGGGAGCGCACTCGTATTTCCGGTCTTATATGTGGATGACATATTACCGATCGGAAATGACATTCCTTTGCTCGAATCATAAGTCTTCATTAAAAATAGTTTCTCTATGAAAGACTTAGAGAGGCAAGATATATTCTGGGCATCAAGATCTATAGAGATAGATCAAAAGGCTAATTGATTAAGCCAAGATACGTACATTGACAAGGTGTTGAAAAGGTTCAATATGCATGATTCCAAAAAGGTTTTCTACCTATGTCACATGGTATAAATCTTAGCAAGAATCGGTGTCCTAGTACACCGATGAGCGGGATAAAATGAATGCGATTCCATATGCTTCGCTATTGGGTCCATTATGTATGCCATGCTTTGTACACGCCCGGATGTTTCGTATGCTTTAAGTGCTACGAGTAGATACGTCTGATCGGTGAAAGTCACTGGATTGCCGTAAAGAACATCTTGAAGTACTTGAGAAGAACTAAAGATGTGTTCCTTGTCTATGGAGGTGAGGAAGAGCTCGTTGTAAATGGTTACACCGATGCTAGCTTCCAAACCGACAAAGATGATTTTAGATCGCAACTGGATTTGTGTTCTCACTGAATGGCGGTGCGGTAAGTCGAAGAGTTCCAAGCAAAGCAGACGGTTCTTGATTCTACAATGTAAGCCGAGTACATAGCAGCTTCGAAGCCGCCAAAGAGGCCGCTTTGGATCAAGAAATTTATTTGAGCTTGGTGTGATGGCTAGTGCCTCCAGCCCAATGGACCTCATTTGTGACAATAGTGGGGCCATTGCGCAAGCCAAAGAGCCTAGATCGCACTGTAAGTCCAAGCACATTTTACGGCGATTTCATCTCATCCGCGAGATAGTGAGAGAGGCGATGTGAAGATATGCAAAGTACAAACGGATTTGAACATTGCAGATCCGTTGACAAAGCCGCTTCCCACCAAAGCATGAGGCTCACACTAGGGCAATGGGTATTAGATACCTACATGGTTGACTCTAGTGCAAGTGGGAGAGCTGTTAGTGATATGCCCTAGAGGCAACATGGAGATGTTGTATATATCACATACTATGTTTATGATACATTACTTTGTTCCTTGGAATAGACATCATCATTATTGATCAATGAGTATGTGACTTATTCATGAGACTCTTAAATACTAAGATGTTGCTATTTCTAAATGATCCCCGATCGTATATCATATGAGGAACAAATATGATTCAAAGACAAAGATCAGCATATGTATTGATTGATGATCATGTCTCATGGATCATGGTATGGTGATACCAAATCAATAATATGGACATGTGTTAGTGAATATATGTTGGATAGACTCGCCATGAGACACGCAGAGATTCCATGTGTCATCGCTGGTCTCAAGTAGTGTTTATGTAGAGTCCTTAGACTTGAGATCATCATGGTTCCCAACATGAGTAGTAGCTTATTTTGGGACTACTAAACACTACTCCGTGAATCGGGTAGTCATAAAAGTAGTCTTGGGTTTGCCATGAAACATGTAGTGGGATGTGAATGATCAAGATAGAATTTGCCCTCCTTATGGGAGAGATATCTCGGCCCTCGATGTAATGGATTATGAAAGTGCATGGCCATGCCAAGGTGATTGAGGAGTCAATCACGAGTTTATAATCCATCACGGAATCGAGAGAGTGATTGAGCTATTAAGAGGATGACACAGTCTCGCCTTGAGCTCAATCTATATCGTGACGCAAAGGGATTCGTACATGAGAGAACATTACGAGTTCAATGATATGATCTTTACATATACTTTGGGGTTAATATGTCTTACTAGAGACCGCTATTAACATGGTAACCGAAAGGCGTTTCGGTCACGACCAAGTATACGTGAACCTGCTGTGGTCGCACGCTTAACGGGTTGGAACACTAATCGAATATGATTCGAATATGGGCTCAATTCGGATAGAGATCCGAATAGACTCCTATTGGGCCTCGGTCCACGAGGCCCACGTGAGGAGGTCTATATATATGGAGGCGAGGGGCGAGGGGATTTGTCCCGCTTAACATCTAGCGAAACCCTAGCCGCCACCTCCGAGCCAAACCCTAGCCGCTCACGAGTGCTAGTACACTCGCGATCGCGCCCACCCGGACGTGTGGATACCGGTGGAGGCGCTGCTCGTTGCGGTGTTGATCGGCGTGCGTGGAGAGACGATCTGTCGGGACGATCGGCTACTTCCACTACTACCTCGACGCGCGAGATTGGATCGGTTTCAATTTTTTTTCGCTGCGCTGCTGCCTAAGTGGTAACGATCCATGATCCTTCTTAGCATGATGTTCTTGGGTGCGCGGTAGAAAAGTTTTGTTTTCTGCTTCCGTAGCCTACGCGTATTCCTTTACATAATAAACACTCAGAGTTCCTTCTTTTAAATTTGTTCTATTTTTTCTTAGTTTAGTAAATTATTTTGAGCTGATAGCAAGAGTTAGAAACAGTACGACATTAGGAAGCTCCATTTAGTGGGTTAGACCACGTGCAGAGATGCAGAGAGGAGAGACTTCAACTTGGGATGTTTCCTTCTCTGATCAGTTTGAACATGTTGACTGTACCAGAAGTGATCGAACAAACTTAAAAAATCTCTACGACAATAATGATTGAACAGACTGAAAACTTTATTGAAAGAGTAGAAAAGTCATATGTAGAATTTATGCAATTGGTTGATATTTCAAGGGTCTGAGAGAATATGGCCATCTTCCATGTTCCATGGCATGTCATACTGAGCCTGGTCGTGTAACTTGGGGGAAAACTTGTTCTGATTATAATGGGTTTGAATTTTTTAAAAAACCAAGTCACCTATAGCAAGGTTGCGAGGTTGAACCTTATGATCGTAGTATGTATGCATGGCTTGTTGATAGACTATTGAATGGATTAAAGCTTGATTCATCGTCTTTTCGAGTAGGTTGATGCCATCTACTCGAAGTTGCTCTTGGTTGGAGTTATCGAAGTTCTTGACCCTTGTCGACCGAATCTTTAGTTCTAGAGGAAGCACGGCTTTAGGCCCAAATACTAGGAAAAAGGGAGTTTCTCCTGTCATGTAATTAGTAATCGTGCAAATTACCTATAATACCAAAGGTAATTCTTGTACTCAAACCCCCCGAGTGCTTGACAAGTTGGCCATTTGCTCTTTCGAATGCCCCCGTTGCTTTGAGGATGGGTGACAGAGGCATAACATAACTTGGTACCCAACTCCTCGCAAAATTGTTGGAATTTTGCACTCAAGAATTGCTTACCATGGTCTTCAATTATCTGACTTGGGACTCCAAATCGAGTAATCACACTCTTCATCATGAACCTCTTAGCGGTTTCCGTTGTTATCCTAGTGACAAGTTCGGCTTCAATCCATTTTGTGAACATATCAATAGTCATAAAAAGGAATTTGAAGCCCCTTGGTGCTTTTGGGAACGGTCCTAGGATGTCAAGACCCCAAGTCAGAAAAGACCAAGATAAAGGAATCGTTCGAAGAGTCTGAGCTGGTTGGTGTATTTGTCTACTATGAAACTGGCATTGTACATATTTCTTAACTAGCTCTTTGGCGTCATTGAGAGTGGTTGGCCAGTAAAAATCTTATCGAAAGGCTTTTTCTATTAGTGTTCTATAAGAAAGCTGTACTCCACAGATGCCCCCATGTATGTCATGAAGGAGTTGTAATCCTTCTTTCTGCAATATGTATCGCATGAGAACCCCTTGAGTACTCTGTTTATAAAGTACCCTGTCAACCAAAGTACACATTTTGGCATTGTGGGATAAATGATCTGCTTTGAGATCGTCATTGAGTATAGAACCCTTCTGAAGATACTCGTAGATGGGTCCTATCCAGATATCCTCGTACTCAAGAGAGGTTTTCTTATTAGGAGTTGTTTCTAGTGTTTCAACCAGAGATAGCTTCTGGATTGCTCCAAGAAAACTCCTGTTGGTACTTGTGATCAAGAAAAAGCCATTCGAGCTAACTAGTCAGCAAGAAAATTATCCTTTCGAGAGATATATTGTATCTCAAAGCTGAAAAATGCTTCTCAAGCTTTCTAACTTCCGACAAGTACTCAGACATGGTTGAATTAGAGCATTGGTAGTCTCCTCTCACGAGTAGTAGATGAATACCGAGTGTTTTTGTGGCTTATATGCCAGCCAACAAACCTTCGTATTTAGCCATGTTATTAGTGGCTGAAAAGTTTAATTGAATGACATGGTTTAAGGTCTCTCCTGTGGGATATTCCAAGACCACCCCAGCTGTCGAGACCCGAATATGCAAATCCGGACTCCCTGTGTATTCTGCACTAGTCCCAGGATCATGCTAGTGCACACAGTTAAACATAGATGTCATCACAACCATATACACGATAAAATAAAGGAAAAACTCAAATATCGATAAATCTCAAAAGGTACGACCTTATGGTCAAGCTTACAATAAACTGGCTCGAAGGCTTAACAAGAGTAGCAGCGGAAATCCAAAATAAAGCGTAGTGGCCAATCGACAAGTCCACAGGCTATCGAGTGGAGAACGGCCTAAACCGCGAAAGTCGCCAAGTACTCTCCTTCCGAACCTCCCGTGGTGAAACTCCTCTTCCTCAACTAACCAACATTGGGCATAAAGCCGTGAGTACATTGGTACTCAGCAAGTCGTTTGTAACAAATGAATGCAATATAGTATGCAAGGCTTACCAAAGGATGGCTGAAAGGTTAATTTGCATAAATGACAGTTGAAGATAAATACAGTAAATAGATTGAAAGCGAACTTTAAGTAAAATAATAATAAATAATAAATAATCAAAGGAATTGACATACCACTTGCGGACCTCCTATCCACAAGCTAAACCAACCGCTTATGGACCTCCCATCCATAAGCTAAACCAACAGTGAACACCTGTCCACTTCCATTCACAAATTTTCAGAAAATAACTACCCCTCGTGTGAAATCACCAAGTATTGTCCATGACCGAGGACGCGGCTATTCGAATAGTTTTACACTCTGCAGAGGTTGCACAACTGTACCCACACGATGTGATTAGCCTAGGCCTAAGGTAATCACAACAAGGCCTTTACAAAGTTCAATTACAACTTAATCCGCCAGGGTTTCGCATCACACTCCCCTTGCGCCACATGGAAATCAGCAACCATGTTCATCTCAATGGCAAGATTAAAGTTGAAACCTCCCAAATTAGTCAGCCAGATCCGTCCCATACCAGACATGTGGTTTGCACGGTAAAGCTCAGATCAATGGCGCACAAAGTTAAGTCCTTAACATTACCCGGGCGAGACTACCACATCCCCCAAAGTGCACCTGCACTTCCCCCTTTACTGCACGATCACTCGCCCGAGTGCAAAACCAAGTTTGTATAACCACCACCGATGACGCACCAACGTCATGGCACAAATTTTAGTACACGTGGCACCAACCACAGTTCCATATCTCATTAAGTCAAATTTAAAATTCACATGTGATGATAAACCTAATCGTAAAAATAAGCAAGGCTAAGCATCTAATCGTACCAACCCTTGTGACAAATATCCTAACATCACTAGTATGTTTCCCAACCTATGGTGACAAGGGTATCATGGTGTTCAAAGTTATCAAGGAGGGATGAATTCAAAAGAGACGATAACTACCAATGATGGAGACAGGGTGCCCGATCTTTCGATGAGATTGATAACTATCGATTTGGTGGAGGTGACTCTCGCGATCCGACTACAACCGTACGACGTCGCTTGCGCCTTAGCAATCGCTGAACCAACTCCGAGATGTTATTGATCTTGCTGGAAGCACGATCAACCTGAACACGAAGTTCAATCCCTGCAAGCAATCGAAGAACTAGCAAGAATAAGATGAAAAGCAATCTGATATTGCGAATAACAAAGTTGGTATTCAAAAACAAAGGTGGGATCCCGAAGGTAGTCTTGACAGTGGTCGCTCGACACAATCAAGAACCGAAGTTTGCGCAAAGGCTAAACCTAAACTCAACGAAATCCAAGTCCTAGCAGGGGCGGCTCCTATTTATAGAGAAACGACCAGGGGGGACGTCCTAGGGTTACAAGGCCCATGGCCCAAGTGGTGGTGGCGCAGCACCCTTTTTGGATTCGGACTCAGAAACCCACGTGGATTGTTTTGATGATTACGGCCGGCTCGGATGGAATTTGAAGATGAGGTTGGATCCGTTGGAAAGTAGACTTCATAAGCTTTCCATGAAGTACAAGAACGCCCAAAACGGAGTCCGTATGAAGAAGTTATGCCCGTTTGAATGTGGTACCAATGCAGCAGTCCGAATCCGATTCCAGAACGTGTCCAACTCGGATTCTTGGTTGACTTGATCTCAAAGTGACGTGGTGACCTCCATGATTCCGTCCTTGCATGTCCATGACTCCATGTCCCTTTCCTTCATCCTTTCCCAGGTTCCTAACCACGATTAAATCACTTGCATTAGGTAGCGGTCTATTCTCAGTAATATATGAACTTAGGAATGAATTCACCTGGTAATTAAGTTGACGAGCACGAGCTTGAGTGAGTGGTCCTTGTTGTGGATGAGTTGTATCCATGGAAGGGATGTCCTCATCAACCAATTTCAATGGTTGAATAAAAATAGCGATGCAATGTACTTTAAAATAAAATAATTAAATAATAGATTGCAAACTGGGTTCAACATGATCAAAGGACACGACTTGTCTTGGTTATGCTCAGTGAGGTACTCCTGGTCTTCGAGCGTAGAACCTGCTCCTCCGGAATCCGAATCTAACGGCTGATGTGGCGTGCCACGTGGGTAGGGCTGACGTGGCACGACGCGGGCGCTAGCGGCGGCGGCGGGATCCGACGGCTGAGGGCAAGCCACGCGGCTTGATCTGGGCGGCCGGATCGGAGGGAGAGATCGACGGCTGTGATCGAGTGGCGCGGAGGCGGGAGACGAGCGATGGCCGATGCGTGGCGGCGCGTTGCGCGAAGCGTCGCGCAGACGTGGCGCGGACGCGGGCGGCAGAACCGAGGGGCGGTGTGCGGGCGATGGCCGGGGCGGTGTCCGGCGCAGGTGAGCGCGGGCGGTCCGGCGAGGCACGCGTGGGGCGGGCGAGAGAGACGACGGCGGGGTTGTCTCCGGCGACCACCGTGCACGGCGGAGGGTCAGCGGCGGCGGTGCGGCTTACCGGTGGAAACGACGACGGCGGCGAACTTCGCCGGCAGTCGGAGGCGACGAAGCGGCGGAGTCTCCGGCGGCGACGGGGCGAGCGCTCGGCGACGGGGTCTCCGACAACGGCGGTAGGGTGAGGTGCGCAGGCGGAGGCGACGGCGCATAGCGAGGGGAGGCGAGGACCGACGGCGGCGACGGTGGAAGCATGCGAACTGAGGGGCAGCGGCTTTTATGGCACGCACGTCGAGGACATCCGGATCGAACGCGGCGCGGGCGACGACCGGATCGGAGACGACGACGGGGAAGCTGCCACGCGGCAGATCGGACAGCCATGGAGGAGTCCGGGCACGAGCCGCGCGGGCGCACGGGTGATGGGCGACGCGTGGCACATCGGGCGGCAGCGCGGGCGCAGCTTAGGTTAGGTTCACGCGAGCGACGCAGCGCGCGCGCGAACGGCGTGGATGTGGCGCGGCGATCGAGCGGCGCAGGCGAAAGCGCGGTGCGGCGGGTGGTGCCGCCGCGTGTTGACGCGGATGCGCGACGCGTGGACCGGGGTCGCGATCCGACGGCAGCGCGGCGGCGGCGTAAAGCGGGAGAGCGGGAGCGGCGCGCGCGCTCGGATCGGCGGCAGTGGCGCGGGGATGCAGCGGGTGGCGGGGATTGCGAGGACGGCGCGGGTTGGGCCGGGCCGAGCGGGCGCGCGCGGGAGAGAGCGGATGCAAGCCAGGTGGCGGGGCAGCGCGATCGGACGGCGGGGAAGGGAGGTAGGCGGGAGCGAGCGGGGGGAGGGGCGGCTGGGATTGCCGACACGCGGAGGAGAGAGGATCGGACGGCTGGGAACATTTCCCGAATTAATTTATTTCCTGAAAATCCAAATAAAATGCCAGGAGCTCTAGAAAATAGCAAATAAATCCCAAAAATTCACCAAAAATACCAGAAAATTCCTTGAGACCTGAAGAATCCAAATAAAATATTTTTAACTTATGTTGATGTTTATTTTACCTAGATTAAATCATTTTAAAATTCTAAAATTCATTTGAAACTTAATTTAATTTCAGAAAATTCCAGAAAATTTCTTATGACACAAGGAACTCAATTAAAATATTTTCAGCTAATGTTGAGGTTTAATTTAATCACATTAAATTATTTAAAATTTTGGAAATTCAATTTAAGCTTGATTAAAATTCAGGAAAATTCCAGAAATTTATTTTTAAAATTCAAGATTTTAAAAATCTCTGAAAATCAGGATGTTACACCAGCACCCAAGTCACTAAGCGTAAGTGACCCATCAAAGTACATCATCCACTAGTCATGGAAAGTGTATTAGGGATCCTGAACAAATTTAGGATTTATCCATTCAGTGACAAAATCTACCAAGATTTAGGATTTAATGGTCATTCAGGACACAAAATGGAGGTCAAACTCTCTAAGTTTGAGTAAGCATTTTGCCATGTGTCCCGTTGCTTCCTTGTTCTGGAGGACCTCTCCTAAGTGAAACTCAGACGGCACAATAATTTCATGTGCTTGAAAATAATTCCTTAGTTTCCTCGAAGATTGAGGAGGGCATATAAGAGTTTTTGAACCTGAGGGCTTGTGTAAGACTTCACTTATGTAGTAGACCAGTCATTGGACACCCTTGTGTTCTACGACCAGTACTACGCTTACTGCCTATGGCATGTGAAAATATCTAGACTTCTAAAAATTGTTTTGGTAACTAATGACGATATATGAATATAGGACTAACATGTTTATTGAGTATTTGAAAGATTTAGTCCTTGTGATGAATGTAACAACATGGAGATACATGTTGAAGGCTAACATGAAGATCAATATGGTTTAAGACAAATGTATAAGTAGTCTAGGATCCCTTTTAGATTTTACTTATCTTTGGAGAAAAGGATGGAAGACCAGATTTTAGGTTAGATGTCGTACTATTAAGAGATATCATAACTAGTTGCTTGATAGCATGTTCTTGTGCCATTTAGATCAATATAGGATCATGAATGCACTTAAAATTTAAATTGATAGCAAACTGTACATTCTCAGAAATATTGGTAGTACCAGAGTTTACATGGCGGTACTACCGCTGTGCGGTATGACTGGAAAGGTAGTGCAGTACTATCACAAGCAAAAAGTACCAAGTTTTAGTTGGTGGTGCATTTTTTCCAGAGAGAAACCTTTTGGAACATGTTTGCTTCTCTGGAAAATGATAGTACCAAAGTTTATGTGGTGGAACTAGTGTATTGCAGTATGACCACAACTCTTGAGTGATACTACTGCACACCAGAAGTTTCGAATATATAGGCAGTACATTTTTTCTTCTAGAGAGGACCATTTTTTGTTCTCAAGACAAACGATAGTACCGCACAAGAATCAGTACTACTGAAACATCAGAACTACCACACTTACAATGTCAGTAGTACCACACCGCAAATTCAATAGCTAGTATAGAGGCATTTAATTTGTCTATTATAGCCATTACTATGCAGTTGGTGGAGGTGTGTAATACTAGAGTTTGAACGGTGATACTACCACTCATGCTGAAAAATTCTAGATTTTGCCTGCAATGGTCAAAATAGTTGGTGGGGGTATAAATACTCCACCACCTCAAGGATGCCGGGCCCCGGAGCGATGTCTCCAACCACATGGTAGCCCCGGAGTGGTATAAATACAATAAGTAGATTAAAAATTGCTAAATTTAATACAGAAAGTAAAGACTATAATTCAAAATAGTAATGTTAGTGCGGGCACCGACTTAGCACTAATCTAACCACTGGTATCCCACCCTAACCATCCTTCTACATAAAGATACCATATTTCCAACTAAAACTAGCCTTTTTATGAAAAACAAAGTCTAATATATGAAAAACCTTACTCAACATGCCCTTGACCATGGGCACGGCTATCCCAGATGGTTTATACACTCTACAGAGATTGTACAACTTTACCTACAAGATATGATTAACTCATTGTGGTAGCCATTACATGCTTCCTTGGGCATGCGACTGAGTAACCATAACATGGCCTTTAGGAAGCTAAGCCTTCAACCTGGCCACGCATCCACTAAAGTTTCACCCCAATAAACAATCCACCAGATCAGGGCCCTTCTTGTGCCATGTGACACTTCCTATAGCCTACGCCAGGCTCACATTCAACCTTTAGCGAGGCTCAGGTTGGGACCTGCTAATTAGTCAGCCAAGACTATCCTATACCATTCTTGTGATAATACAATTGGGCTTTGTAGCAGTAGTTAGCCTTTATCCATATCCCCCTTGTGCCTAATATCCACATACTGGTCCTTAATTCACTTAGCCTTTATCCATATCCACCTCATGCCTAGCATTAGTCAGCAAGACTATCCCATACTGGTCCTTAATTCACTTAGCCCTTATCCATATCCCCCTCGTGCCTAGTATCCACGTTGAGCCACCAAGCTATAATGTATATCAGTAAGCACCCACCACCTTATCCATGGCCTAAATCTAAACCATGTTTTATATTTCATTTTGAAATATTTCATAGACCTTCTTGACTCACCGAAGTCAAGAATACTTTTTAAAAGCCTACCATTTCATGTGAAAAAGTTATACCAATCCATAGTTATATAATTGCAGGTCTAAGCATTTTCTACAAAAATTCTCTAGTTATACTAGTGTACTAACCAGAGTGTTATTCTAGGCTGACAAGGTATTCAGGAATCAATGTCAAAGGAGGTAATAACCAATAGGCATTAACTAAATTTTAAAATTAGAATTGAAATACATTGAATAAAATTATGCATGTAGAATGATTTGAAACAACATAAATTTATTTTTAAACTAGGATCAATGTGTGACTTGCCTTGCTCTGTAGTTTGATGTGAATCGTCGTCATAAAATTCTTTGGAATCATCACTGTCTACATGTGAAAGTAACTCCTCAAATTTAAATAAAATTAAAATGAACTCTAAAATTTGAAAACATTGCATATTTGGATAGATCTTGATTTTAGATGAAGTTAAAAATTTGAACGGGCTTTATCGGAGTTATGATGAAGGAGAACGAGCCTCAGAAAGTTTAAATTCTAATTAAAAAGAAAAATTGGAATTTTTGGAATTATTGTTCTACTAAAAAAGGGATTTGTGATGCCAGTAAGGATTTTAGGAATTATTTTTCTAAAGGAAAATTGGAATTACGATGTCATGCTGACGCCAGCCCTCGGTTGACCGAGTTTGACCGGTGGGCCTGGTCCACGGACCATTGACTAGCTGAGGTGGTAGGAAGGGGCGGCGTGATGCTTACTGACTGGGCTGAAAAAGCTAACATGGCTACCACATGTTTGACAAGTGGTTGCCACGTGGACCTGTGCCATTAGGTCGCACGCCATGTGGGTGCCACGTGGGCGTGCGGTCTGACACAGTGAGTGGAGCGTTGTGTGAATGCTGAGTGGCGACTCAGCGCTGAGGTGGGCTGCCATATGGCACCATGTGGTAGCCACCTTAGTGACGCCATCTAACGTGGGCTTGCTGGCATGAGGCGGCCGTCGGGGCCCTATGTTCGCTGGCGATGTGGGGGCTCAGTGATGGCTGGCGAGTAGTGCAATCAAGAGAGGAGAGTGAGGGGAGTTTAGTAGTGCACGGTTACATTACCGGAAGTGGCTGGAGTAGGTTAGCGGAGAGGATTAGCGGCTGCGGTGCTTGGGTCTCCGACGCAGTGGCTTCTTCAGTGGTGATTAAAGGAATACGCGTAGGCTACGGAAGCAGAAAACAAAACTTTTCTACCGCGCACCCAAGAACATCATGCTAAGGAAGGATCATGGATCGTTACCACTTAGACGCAGCAGGCAATGAAGAAGAATTGGAAACCGATCCAATCACTCGCGTCGAGGTAGTAGTGGAAGTAGCCGATCGTCGAACAGATCGTCTCCTCCACGCACGCCGATCAAAGATCGCAACGAAAGCGCCTCCACCGTATCCACACGCCCGGGCCGAACGCCGATCGCGAGTGTACTAGCACTCGTGAGCAACTAGGTTTGGCTCGGGAGGTGGCGGCTAGGGTTTTGCTAGATGTTAATCGGGACGAATCCTCACCCTCGCCTCCATATATATAGACCTCCTCACGTGGGCCTTGCGGACCAAGGCCCATTAGAGTCTATTCGAATCTTTATCCGAATTGAGCCCATATCCAAATCATATTTGAATCAGTGTTCCAACCCGTTAAGCGTGCGACCACAGAGGTTCACGTATACTTGGTCGTGACCCTAAACGCCTTTCCGGTCACCCCGTTAATAGCGCCTCTAGTAAGACATATTAACCCCAAAGTATATGTAAAGATCATATCGGTTGAACTGTAATGTTCTCTCATGTACGAATCCCTTTGCCTCACGATATAGATTGAGCTCAAGGCGAGACTGTGTCATCCTCTTAATAGCTCAATCACTCTCGATTCCGTGATGGATTATAAACTTGTGATTGACTCCTCAATCACCTTGGCATGGCCATGCACTTTCATAATCCATTACATCGAGGCCCGAGATATCTCTCCCATAAGGAGGGCAAATTCCATCTTGATCATTCACATCCCACTACATGTTTCATGGCAAATCCAAGACTACTTTTATGACTACCCATTCACGGAGTAGTGTTTAGTAGTCCCAAAATAAGCTACTACTCATGTTGGGAACCATGATGATCTCAAGTCTAAGGATTCTACATAAACACTACTTGAGACCAACTGATGACACATGGAATCTCTGCAGTTGTCTCATGGCGAGTCTATCCAACATATGTTCACTAACACATGTCCATATTATTGATTTGGTATCACCATACCATGATCCATGAGACATGATCATCAATCAATACATATGCTGATCTTTGTCTTTGAATCATATTTGTTCCTCATATGATATACGATCAGGGATCATTTAGAAATAGCAACATCTTAGTATTTAAGAGTCTCATGAATAAGTCACATACTCATTGATCAATAATGATGATGTCTATTCCAAGGAACAAAGTAATGTATCATAAACATAGTATGTGATATATACAACATCTCCATGTTGCCTCTAGGGCATATCACTAACAGTGATCGTGGGTAGTGGAGGGATCGTTGAGCTTCGCTGGGCACGAGGAAGCTGATGGAGGTGGCAATGCTCCTTGAGGGTGGCCAAGGTGATGGGGATGGCTCCGCTGGAGTTCGACGGAGCTTGGCAGAGGCGGGAGCACGGCGCGAGGTCCCACATGTCAGTGAGAAGAGGCGGGGTCTAGATACGTGACACGTGGCTGATCAGGCGGCATTGTGGTCGACCTATCTCAGATGGCCACCACATGTCAAGTGAATAGGGAGGGTAGGCAGGATGGGTTCAAACGGCCAGATGAGCTTGGATGGCGGCGATGCTTGGGTCTTCGGTGAAGTGGCTTCCTATCGAACCCGGATTTAAAATTCAGAATCCTCTGTGATTCCACCGCACTATTCCCTGGATCAGTAGATAGTGCTCACAGTACATTGCTGAATCAATTCATACATCACATGATATTCATAAAACCATAATATATACGTTAGAGTTTAAAATATGCCACGTCAGGCAACAATTTTACATAACAGGCCACCAAGGCCAAATACTTACAAATCAAAAGTATAGCAGCAGAAAATGAAAACATCAGTGGGCCAATAGCCACAAGCACTTGACTGGGGGTAATGTGTGCATCTATATTGCCTAACCCTAGGTAATATAGGCGCACACCCTTACGGCAATTCTACATGCTTAGGACTAGGCATCTAGAAATCCGCCCTAGTTGTAGTCGTCAGCTCCCTGGCTTGGGGCATCCTCATAAGCATAATGGTCTTGTCCTCCTGCTTCTGGATATGGTGATGCGAGGGTGAGCACACTATCCACTGTGCTCCGTGAGCCAATACACAGTATGCAATAATTTAACATGCTAGGCTTGACAAAGGATAGGCTCAGGTTATTTTAGTTGCTAGAAATTTGCTTTTAAAACACGAAATATATATATATATATATATATATATATATATATATATATATATATATATATATATATATATATATATATATATATATATATAAACTCCTAAGACGTAGCCATTTTGACTAAAATAATAGTGTTTGAAAAAGATATGTGATGACAGTATTGGCACAGATTACATCCACCTTTACATGTCACCTACACCGTATACTGACTTTTCAGCGTTATAGCCGCTTACATTATCACTGGGACAACACCCAGAGCAATATAAACCAGGACAGTCAATCGTCCTTCATTTTCTCTTTCCAAGTCCCAACCATAAAAATTGTCTTTGAAATAGAACTATATTAGAGTTAAGTTCCCATGTCCACCCTTGATCGTGGGCACGACTATTCAAATAGTTTTGACTCTACAGAGTTTGTACACTTTCACCACAAGAGACAATCCACTCGTTGCCCCACATGATTCCTTAGTCATGCAGTTGAGTAGATCATCACATTAACCTTTCAAAACTATCTAGCCTCGGGGTCTCATCTCACCTTATGGGCTGCTCCCACTTGCGGTGGGTCCCATTCATTGCACGGGATATTACTCACTATTACTAGTGCATCCAGGCTCCACTCCCCATAGTGCTAGTAAGATAGAGAAATAAGTCATCCTCCTCTCGGTGTCCCTTTAGCCACAACAGGCCCTTGCATTATCACACTTCTCCCCTCCCTACCTGTGAGATGAGTCCAAGGTTTGATAGATTTACTTACCTAAGTTGCACTTTGCAGACTTGTAGATGTATGATTTTACAATGGAAGGTCATGACCCGATTCAGTCTTTGTGTTATCTGGGCGGTTTTACCACAACCCACACACTCCAATGCACCATACCCCCGAACCATCTGCCCAGATGTATAAGCAATTGGGGATTTTTTAGGGGTATAAAATATTGATCATTTTAAAATACATGACCATTTCCAACTACAACTTCCCCAAAATTGCTTTTTGTATTTACCTTTGATGTTGGGGTATTTTAGGCACCCCCAGAGACTAGGCGATGTTAGGCCGTAAAATATAAATGTAACTAATTTCTGAAATAGTTACATTTATAATTTCTCCTAGGTATAACAAGGTTCATTGTCCAATGTACTAAGGGGTGTAATATTAGCGCTTAAGTAAAGGCACTTAGCTAGAGTATTAAAAACAAACATAATATTGTATATAAAATAACAGCATGCAGTTTATTAATTTGAATCTAAATAATTTGTAAAATGGGTATTTAAAATGATCAAAGTATTGACTTGCCTGGGTCACTTTTGCTTGGATCTTGCTAGTCTTGGTTCGCGTCTGCCTCGGATTCCTCCTCTTGAGCTTCATACACTAATTTTACGTCGAACAGAAATTTAAAACAAATAAAAAGAATCAACATAACCAAATAAATTGTTATAAAAAATTCAAACAAGCTCAAAAATTCATGATTTTAGTTCCATTGGAAAGAGGGTGAATTTAGAAAATTTTCTCACTTTATTTGGAGTTAAGATGAATTAGTTATGAATTTTTAAAATTTTCAGCCGAATTACTTCAAAAAATAAAAATTAGAAATTCATTAAATAATCTGAGGAGAGAGGATGTGTGTGACTGACAGGTGGGGTCCACTGCTTATTTTATTTTTCCTCTGCTTACACTGACAGGTGGGACCCACTGACTTTTATTAATTCTTTAAATTTTCAGAGACTGACACGTGGGGCCTACTGGGATTTTAAATTTCTTAACATGCTAGTGATTGACACGTGGGGTCCACTGAGACTTAATCATCCTGCCCTCGGTTTCACTGACAGGTGGGGGCACGGGGATTAACTTTTTGGGCAGACACTGACAGATGGGACCGCACAACGATTTAATTACCTCAGGGCCCATAGTTCAGTGATCGATTAGTATTAACTACTGTCATTAATGCTAATTAAGCGCAGGAATAATTAAAAGTTTTAGATGAGCAGTAGCTTCTCCTTCCTCCTGACAATGGCAAAGCTCGCCGTCAGAGGAGGAGACGGCAGCTAGTCATTAATATAAGAAAAATAGGTTCTACGTGCTTACGCCCACCTCTGTGCGAGGTCTCGCCGGCTAATTTAGCCGGAGCATCGGCCGAAGGCAAGCTCGGGCGGCGGCGGAATAGGACACTAATGGCGACGGCAGTAGATAGCATTAACGTTCAATTACTTGCTTGGGGAGTACCTCTGGATGGTCACGGTGCAGAATTTGGGGTCGGCGGAGCTCAGGCGAGGCTGTGGCGCTCTATCGGCGTGCGGCGGCGGTGATTTTTAGAAAAACCCAGAAATTCAAATAAATGCTAAAAAATAGCAAAAAATCCAAATAAATCCTAGAAAATTTCTATAATTTCAAAAAAAAGACAAGGAACCTAAATAAAAAATTTTAACTTGTTTTGACCACATTTACATAATTAATTTTATAACTTACTCTTTAGGCTTAATTTTAAAATCTTAGAAAAAGAGATTTTTAAATCCAGGAAAATACAATTAATTAAAATAACTAAAAAGCAAAATTTTGAGATGTTACAATTTGAGCATAAACAGCTTTTATTGAAATACAATAAGTAGGTTGAAATTACTGAATTTAATACAGAGAGTAAAAGACTGTAATTTAAAATAGTAACGTTAGTGCAGGCACCATCTTGGCACTAACCTAACCATAGATATCCCATCTAGATCATCCTTCTCCAAAAGATACCATATTTCTAGCTAAAACATTTTTATATAAAACAAAGTCTAATTTGTAAAAAACCTTACTCAGTATGCCTTTGATCGTGGGCACGTCTATCTAGGATAGTTTTATACTCTACAGAGATTGTTCAGCTTCACCCAAAAGATATGATTAACTCATTGTGTTGGCTATTACACACTTTATTTGGCACGCGACTAAGTAACCATAACAAGGTCTTTACAAAGCTAAGCCTTCAATCTGGCCATACCTCCACAAAGGTTTCACCCCAAGAAGAAATCTACCAGATCAGCGCCCCCTCTTGTGCCATATGAGACTTTCCATGGCGTACACCAGGCTAACATTCAACCTATAGCGAGGCTTAGGTTAGGACCCGCTAATTAGTCAGTCAGGACTATCCCGTACCAGTCTTATAGTAGTACGATTGGACTTTGTAGTAGTAACTCATAGACCGGTCATTAATTCACTTAGGCTCTATCCACATCCCCCTCGTGCCTAGTATCCACATTGAGCCACTAAGCTACAACGTATACCAGCAAGCACTCACCACCTTATCCATGGCCTAAGTCTAAACCAGCTACAACGTATACCAGCAAGCACCCACCACCTTATCCATGGCCTAAGTCTAAACCAGGTTTTATATTTTATTTTTAAATATTCTATAGACCATCTCGACTCACTAAAGTCAAGAATACTTTTTAAAAGCTTATGATTTCATGTGAAAAAGTTATCCCAATCCATAGTTATATTATTATAGGTCTAAACATTTGCTACAAAAATTCTCTAGTCATACTAGTATACTAACCAGAGTTTTATTCTAGGGAGACAAGCTATTCAGAAATCAATGTCAAAGAAGGAATAACAAATAGGCATTAACTAAATTTTAAAATTGGAATTGAAATACATTGAATAAAATTATGCATGTAGAATAATTTGAAATAATATAAATTTATTTCTAAACTGGGATCAACATGATCAATGGTGTGTGACTTGCCTTGGTTTGCAGTTTGATGCGATTTGTCGTCGTAAAATTCTCTGGAATCATCGTAATCTACATGTGAAAATAACTCTTTAAATTCAAATGAACTCCAAAATTTGAAGACATTACATATTTGCATAGATCTTGATTTTAGATGAATTTAGAAATTTGAACGGGCTCAATCGGAGTTAGGATGAAGGTGAACGAGCCTCTAGAAGTTTAAATTCAAATTGAAAAGAAAAACTAAAATTTTTGGAATTATTGTTCTACTGAAAAGGGATTTATCATGTCAGCCCCTACGTTGACCGAGACTAACTGGTGGGCCTGGTCTACGGTGGACCAGGTCCACGGACTAGAGGGACACTGACATGGTGGCCACGTGTTTGACACATGGCGCTGACATGGCATGTGGGTCTCGGGTGCTAACGTGGCATACCACATGGCGCCCACATGGACCTATGCCATTAGGTGGCATGCCACATGGGTGATACATGGGCATGCGTCTGACTTGGCGGTCGGAGCGTTGCGTGGATGCCGAGTGGCAGCTCGGTGTTAAGGTGGGCTGTCATGTGGCAGCCACCTCGGCCGCGCCGTCTGATGTGGACACGCCAACGAGGGTCGCCGGCGGTACGGTCCTTGGCACTAACCGGCGAGTGGCACATTAGAAAGAGGAGATTGTGGGGAGTGCGTTGGTGCACATTAGCATTAGCAAAAGTGGTCGAGGTTGGGTCGACGATGAGGATTGGCAGCGGCGGTGCTCAGGTCTCCAGTGAATTGGCTCCTCTAGCGGTGATCATAGGCTGTGGAGGGATCGCCAAGTTCGCTAAGGCGCGGGGAAGCTAATGGAGGTGATAGTGCTCCTCGGGGATGGCTGACATGGTAGGGATCATTCGTCGGAGAAGATTCGATGGCCGAAGCGGTGGAAGCTCGGTACAAAGGGGATTGGCACCAAGAGAAGAGGAGAGGGAGGTGGTGCGATGCGGTGTGGGAGGATGCAGTGCTGGGGAGGGGTTTAAATAGGGTTGATGGGGAGGGGACATGGCGGAATTCCTCGCCGTAGTTAGCAGCAGCAGAGATGGGGACGGAGGAGGAAAAGTAAAGAAGGGGATTCAGTCACAGCGACGCATGGGGTTTCCAAAACCGAGACGAACAGGGAAGGAAGGCCGAGGATTCGATGGACTTTAGTCACTGGCGTAAAGAAGGAAAGGGGAGGGAGAGAAAGGAAGGCAGAGCACAGCGGAGACGATGGATCTGATAGGTGGGTCCCACATGTTAGTGATAGGGAGAGAAGGAAAGAGGCGGGTCTGGATGAACGACACATGGCTTGATTGGACAGTGTTGCAGTCTACTTGGCACAGATGGCCACCACGCATCAAGCAGAGAGGGAGAGAAGGAAAAAGGCAGGGTCCGGATGTGCGGCGTGTGGCCTAATCAGGCGGTGCTAAGGCTGCCCTGGTACGGATTGCCGCCACGCGTTGAACGGGGAAGGATGGAAGGCGGGAAGGGCTCGGGCAACCAGATGAGCTCGGGTAGTGACGTGAGCACATCTTGGCCACCCACATGTCGCTCGAGAAGGGGAAGTGGGAGATTTGAATTTTTAATTTTTGATTTTGCTTTTTAGAAAAGACTAGAAATTCAAATAAAGGCTAGAAAATAGCAGAAAAATACAAATAAATCCAACAAAATTCTTATAAATTTAGAAAAATGCAAAGAACCCAAATAAAATAATTTTGACTTGATTTGACGATAATTACACAATTAATTTTGCAAACTCACTCTCTTTACTTGCTTTTAAAATATTTAAAAAAGGATTTTTAAATCTAGAAAAATCCAGTTAATTAACATAACTAAAAAGCAAAATTTTGGAATGTTACAAAGGACAAAAGAAGAGACTTCATTTTAACATCCTTAAGCAAAGAACACACTCTCTACATCTCATATTCAATTGTTGCATTCATTGTGAGGTAGTTGAGCAAAATTCAAGTGCATTCATTTTAGATTGATCCTTAGCACTTGATTGTCGTAAAGCGAAGATTGTGGTTCATTACTCTTGGTGTTTACCAGCACCTAGATAGCTTGGTAAGAGTTCACATGGTGATATCTTCAAGGAGATTGTGAAGAGATCGGATGCCAAATTGTGAGTGGCTCAGTGTTCGCCATCTTCGAAGTGGAGGAAGAATAACCACTAGTGCAATCGAGGAGCGAGGCTTAATTTGTGGAGCCAGTCCAAGTCGCTTGAGTTTTCCTTAACGTGGACTAGTAAAGACTAGTAAGTCTTCGATACTATGGCAAAACATAGCGAGTCATCATTTAGTTAGTTCCTTGCCTCTACTTTTCGCATTTACATTTCTAACAAATTGATTTTATTGAGATAATTGTATTTAGTTGTGCTATAGATATATTTGCAGAGTCTTGTGTTGTGGTGCCTTAGTTTTATTAGAATTTAGTAGGTCTTGAATTACAATATAAATCTTGCTTAGCTCTAATTTGTAAAAATTTATTTTAGAAAACAAGAATTTTTAGAACCTCTTATTCACCCCCTCTAGTTAGTTATCCTTGATCCTACAAGTGGTATTAGAGCTTGATCTCATTGATTTAGACTTAATTATCTAAGAGTGAAAAGGATGACTAGCGAGGGAATTGCTATAGGGAAGTAGGACATTTGCAACAAACTTGTCCTATTGGTAAGACTCCATCAGTAGGATTATATGATTCTTGTTATATGCTTAAGAAAACTAAGAATGGTAATGTTATTGCAAGATCTATTGGCACTTTAATTTTAGGCGCTAAAAGAATGCTATTTGGGTGCCTAAAACCTTATGAACTAAAAGACCAGTAGAAGGCATTGGGTGTTTGATAATGGTTGCACTCAACACATGACCAGAAACGAAAGATGTTCACCACCTTTTAAAATAGGAGCAATAAAAAGATCACCTTCAGAGGCGATAGCAAAGGAAAGGTTCTTGGTTTGGGTAAAATCGCTATCTCAAATAACCTTTCAATTTATAATGTATCTCTTGTAGAAACATGAAATTTTAATTTTCTATCTGTTACTCAATTATGTGATCTTGGATTAGTATGCTCATTCTCTAAAGATGAAGTAACCATTTCAGAGGAAAAAGAAAATGAATTGGTTATCAAAAGTTTTAGATTTGGAAATCTCTATTTGTTTGATTTCTCTTCTAGTGATTCGTATTTAAAAACTTGTCTAATTGCAAAAACTTCCTTAGGTTGGTTATGGCATAGAAGGCTAGGTTATGTGGGCATAATTCTACTCAAAAAGCTTTTCAAACATAACTTAGTCATTGGCTTGAAGGACAAGAAGTTTGAGAAAAATAGATTATATAGCACTTGCCAAGCCAGGAAGCAAATTGCAAATTCTCATACTTCCAAAAGTATCATGTCAACTTCTAGACCATAAGAGCTCTTACATATGAATTTATTTGGATCAACAACCTATAAGAGCATCGGGGGCAATGGCTGTTATTTAGACATTGTAGATGATCACTCTAGATATACATGGCATTTGTTTTATATAACAAGGTCGAAGCCTCTAGCATTTTCAAAAAGTTTGCAAAAAGGGCTCAAAATGAATTTAGTTTCAAATAAGAAAATCCGTAGTGACAATGGTTTCGAGTTCAAAAACACTAAAATTTAATATTTTTGTGAAAAACTTATAATAAAGCATGAGCTTTCCACCACCTACACTCCGGGGCAAAATAGAGTTGTAGTAGGAAAAATCGAACATTAATTGAAATAGCTAGGACAATGCTTGATCAATATAATACTTTCAATAATTTTTGGGTGAAAGCAATTAACACTGTATGTCATGCCATAAATCACATTTATTTGCATCATTTTTCAAAAAAGACTTTCAATGAGCTTCTCATTGAAAGAAAACAGAATATTTTCTACTTTAGAGTATTTGGTTGAAAATATTATATCTTAAGAAAGGATGTTTGGCTCTCTAAATTTTAAATTCGATATGATGAATATTCTTGCTTGGTTATTCTTCTATGATGAAGATTTCTTGCTTAGTTATTCTTCTAATAGCAAAGCTTATCATGTCTTTAACAAAAAATTCTAGTTTAGTTAAAGCGACATGTGATGTTCAATTTGACAAGACTAACGGCTTTCAAGAAGAGCTCTAAAGTGACATGTGATGTTCAATTTGTCTTTAGAGTATTTGGATGATGTATGTGACGAAGGATTAAGACAAGCAATAAAGAATATGCAAATTGGGGATATCGAGCCAAAGAAGGATTCAAGTTAATCACCTTCGTCAAAATAAGTTGAAGCTTCCACCTCTTCAACAACAAGCAACATTCAAGTAATTGATTTGGAAGACAAAGAAGAATAACCTTCAACGCTACTATTGAAGATCCACAATGCAATTGCAAATAATCATCCAATAGATCAAATATTGGGTGACATGAGTAAGAGTGTTCAAACTCGATCGCTTGTAGCCTTATTTTGTGAACATTACTATTTTGTTACTTCTCTTGGGCGAAAGCTTGTAGATGATGCACTACATAATCTGTATTAGGTTAATACAATAGATGAAGGGCTAAACAACTTTGCTCAAAATGACATTTGGATGTTGGTAGAAAGACCCATGGAGTACAATTTAATTGGCACAAAATGGGCCTTCCAAAATAAATAAGATAAAAATAGAAGTGTGGTAAGAAACAAGGCAATATTAGTTGCTTAAGATTATACTCAAGTTGAGGGTTCAGACTATGATGAAACATTTGCACCTATAGATTGACTTGAATCTATTCGTATATTACTTGCCTTTGTGTCAAGTTTTGATATTAAATTGTTTCAAATTAAAAGTGCTTTCCTAAATGGAAAAATTACCAAACTTATATATGTTGAACAACCTCCTGGTTTTGAAGATCCTAATAATCCTAATCATGTGTATAAAATCTCCAGAACGTTATATGGCTTAAAACAAGCTATAGAGTATCAAGCTATAGAGTATGGTATGAGCGCCTTCGAGATTTCTATTTTCAAAAGGATTTAAAATTGGGAAGATTGACACAATATTATTTACAAAAATTATTGATGATGATTTCTTTATATGTCAAATTTATGTTGATGGTATCATATTGGGTCTACTAACTAAGACTTTGCAAGAAGTTTGATGATATGATGTCTAAAGAGTTTGAAATGTTTATGATAAGCCAACTAAGCTATTTCCTTAAACTCCAAATCAAACAAATCAAGGATGAAACATTCTTAAGCCAAACAAATTATGTGAAGGATCTATTTGAGAAGTTTGGCATCGAGGACGCAAAACCCATCTAGACCCCCATGGCGATAAACGGACATCTTGATCTCAACGAGAGAGGTAAACCAGTAGACTTAAAACTTTATAAATCTATGATTGGTAGTTTGTCTTATCTTACCACATCTAGGTCCAATATCATATTTAGTATTTGCATGTGTGCACATTTTCAAGCATCACCAAAAGAGTGCTATTTGATGGCCATAAAAAGAATTCTAAGATCTTTAAAGTATTCCTCTAGCATTGACTTATGGTATCCTAAATGTGTTAGATTTAATTTAATTGGATATTCAAATTCTAATTATGCGGGTTGTAAAGTTGATAGAAAATGCACCTCACAAATTTGTCAATTGTTAGGTAGATCTTTAATTTTATGGTCTTCCAAGAAACAAAATTTTGTAGCACTTTCTACCGCCGAAGTCGAATATATCTCCACAGGTAGTTGTTGTGCTCAATTATTATGGATGAGGCAAACTTTGATGGATTATAGAATTAAATTTGATAAAATGACTCTATTGTGTGATAATGATAGCGCCATAAAAATAGCCAATAACCCGGTCTAACACTCAAGAATCAAATATACAGATATATGCCACCATTTCTTGAGAGATCATGTGAGAAAAGGAGATATTGTAATTAGCCATATTCGGACCAAAGACTAATTAGCAGATATTTTTACCAGACCATTAGATGAAAGCCACTTTTGCAAGTTGAGCAATGAATTAAATGTCATAGACTACTCAAATGTTGCTTGAACTCATGCCTCATTCACTTAGTTCCTATTTGGTGTTATTTTAGAGCTTTTACGAAAGGTATTTTCAAATATTTTCCTAAAAGGCTCTATGGTAATATAAACTATGTTCATGATAATGATCCTAAATGATATTTATTTGAGTGCAAAACTAGGGATCATTTACATAACTCTAAAATTTCCAAGTTCTTTCCCTAAAGTTCGAAAAAAAATTAAAACTACTGCTGTGTAATTCACGGTACTACCACTCTGCAATACTACTAGCATGCAAGATGCGAAACTACCATTCACTGGTAGTACTGGCATTAAACCTATGATACTATTGCATCGGTTGGTGAAGCACATGAATTGTCGCTCGCATAGGACTTAACCCTTCCTGCTCCCAAGTGGTCATTCCGCACCTGTACTCTCTCTCCTCGAAAAGCTCTCCAAAAACCCTCTCTCAATCTCCAAATCTTCTTGAATTTTCATCAATTCTTGTTGATTTCTTGCAATCTAAGGATTGATCTCCCTTGAATCTCGAGGTAAAAGGTATTCAATCTTCTCTTTTTGTCTTGCTTTGGAACCCTAGGTGAAGCTTAAGTTTATTTGAGAATGTGAATGTTTTAGTGCATGATTCTTGGACAAATAGGTAGAACTGGTCTCTTCTAATGTCTATGCAAGCATTCTAGGGATTAAATCCCTTAGAGACTTCAAAAAGTTCACACATTGATCTGCCCTAGAAACTAGTTTAGAGAAAGCAATACTATTGCTCATTGTGCACAAAATACTATTGCTCATCATGCATGGAACTATTGCGATGCGATCATACCAGCCATTGAACGGCAGTACTTCCTCATCCTGGTACTACCACCATTTGCATGTTGGTACTACCATTTTCCTTGAAAAAGTAGCAATTTCATTCCATTCAATCCTAAACCTGTTTTGATTGATCTCTAACCTCTCATTGTAATCTATTCTCTCTGATTGAAGATGCCTTAGACCAAGAACACCACTCGAAAGTTCTATAACAGTCCAAGATCTCGTCCACCTCTCACCGGTCAAACCACCTCTCCTCCTTTGTCGCTTGCTGCCCAAGCTCCTCCTCAAGTCAATCCAGAGGAAGCTCAAAAGGGCAAAGAGGATGGAGGAAAAGCCCATGCTCCTAAGACTAAATCAGAAAGCAAGGAAAGTTTAACTCAGGTAGCAAATGCATCTGATGAGGAGATGGAAGAGTCATAGGAGCAATCAGTCAATCTAAGGACAATCACAGCTAAAGAATATGTTATATTGCGTCATAGAAATCAATTTGTGCTTCCAAGGACTTCCACAAATCCTAAGTTCCATACTAGATTTCAGCAACAAGTGTATGAGCATATGTATGGCTCTGACAGACAATTTGCTGATCACAAGTTTGTTGACTGGGACCATCTGGACTCTCTTAACAAGTATGATGGAACTTATTGGCTATTTGAAGGGGACAATATTCAAAACCTTATTGCACTAAAATGTGATTACAATGAGGAGATGATCTAGCAATTCTATGCCACATTATATTATCTCCATATATCATTTATATTGTATGGATGACAGGAACCACCTACTTGGACTGCAATAAGAATGAATTTGAGCTAGCTCTAAGGACCGAGTCTGGCAACTATGAGAAAGTGTATGACAGACCTGCACTTTTTGTTCCAGTCTGGATGGAGTACAATGATTCAAATGTCAAATACACTCCAAGCAAGCTAGCCGGCATCTTGTCTATCCCAAGTTTGATCAACAGGATCATAAATCACACCATTCTTGGAACTTAATGGATAACATCATGATGCTATTCGAGGACATGTTTGGAACTTAATAGATAACATCATGAATGACAGGAGATTTGATGTGGTAGATCTTATTCTTCGAGAAATTGCTTCCTCCAAGAATAACCAAGTCAAAAGAATCAATTATGCTCTTTACATCGTGGCTTTGATCATCCGAAAGAACAAATATCATGGAGGTTTGGGATCTATCCACAAGCCCTATAAGCCACATGAGGGTCCTTCTATCCCTACAGTTCCTTGTCCCCGAGCTCAATCGGAATATGCACAAGAAGATGATTCAGTTTCACTTTCTCATATCTACTCGATTATCATCTAGCTTCATGACAATTAGGCTGTGGTGTTTGCATCTCTTTCCTCCAGGATGGACTCCATTGATGGTCAAGTGTAACATCCCAATTTTTAGGGGCATATTGCTGTTGCTTGTATTGTAAAAATTTAATTGAAATTGGTTTTTGAGTTTTAAAAGCTAGCATTTAATTTTTAATTGTGGTTTACAATTTTCTTCTCCTTTTTATTTATTCAAAAAAGAAAAAGAGAAATCCCCCACACGGCCCAGCCAGCCTGCCCATCTTTCTTCCCCCTTCCTCACTCGCTCGCCGCCCGCTCCTCTGCTCCACCGTGCACGCCACTGACGCCACCTCTCATCACCGCCCCGGTCTCCCCTCCCTATGATCGGCATTGAATCTTCCCCATGGCACCAGACCTGGCACGATCCTGGCCGTGGGTTCGGATCTGGACGAGTGGCTCAGATCGGGCAGACCGGAAGTTGGAGTCGGCCGATGGCCGACACGTGGCCCGGCTCGCCGCGCGAAGCGTTGCATGGACGCGGCGCGAGTTCAGGCACGGGGACCGAGGCGGGACGCGGGCATGGGTGCGGCACGGGGAGCGGGCGGACGCGGGCGATGGTCGGGGTGACGTGGACGGCGACCGGTGACGGGGACGAAGGGAGACGGCAGGGACGGGGCGACTCACCGGTGGGGACTCCAGCAATGGCAGGGCGGGTGCGCGGCGGAGGAAGACAGTGGCCGGGCAAAACGAGAATGAAGGCGAGGGCGACGGTGTTGGCGTGCACACGAACCGAGAGAGCAGCGCGGTATAAAACACGTGAACCGAGGCGAGCTCGATCCGAAGATAGCTCGAACGCGAGGCAGACGCGGTGCGAACACGCGGACGGCCGAGGTACAAGCATGGGGAATCGGACGGCACGGGTGCAGGTGCGCTAGCACAGCGCGCGCGCCTACGGGATGGTGGCCCGGGAGGCGAGTGGGCGGCGCGCGCGAGAGGAGCTGGGCCGGGCGCGAGGGAGTGGGGCGCAGGGATGGCTGCCGCGTGGAGGGGAGGAGGATCGGGCGGCGGGGAGGCGGCCCGGGGTTTTAAGAAAAAGGATTTTCCCGATTTTCTTTTTAGTAAATCCGAACAAAATCTAACTAGCTCCCAAAAATAGCAAATAAATCTCAAAAATTCACCAAAAATACCAGAAAAATCCTTGAGACATGAGGAACCCAAATAAAATATTTTCAGCTTATGTTAAAGTTTATTTTAACCACATCAAATCATTTTAATTTCTAAAAATTAATTTTAAGCTTGAATTAATTCCAGAAATTTTTTTTTCAAAACAGGGCTTTATAAACTCCAGAAAATAGGATGTTACATCAGCCCCTGTAGAATATTAAAGCCTCCAAAGATAGTAGCGCACACACCACCCCCTTCCCTGCCCTAGCCGCGATAGAGATAATCGAGTGCGTGGCGCCCCCGTCGTCACCTGCTTTAATCATGCCCAACGCTCCCCACTTTGATCCTGCATTATAAAACCATGATCTGTCCATGTTCCAACCCACTCATTCCCTCACTCAACACTCCAGATCCAAATTCGCCGTCGCCTAGCAGTTTTCTAGCCATCGCTGTCGTCAGCCATCTCAGGAGTATAGCAAACAATGTTGCCCCTTTCCCTGAGTTCCTTGCACATCCCTGGTACTTCTGCGAAGCCTAATCGGCCTCCCTTTCCTCGCAGCTTGTCGGCGCAGTTTTCTTCCCTAACTCCGGCCATCTCACCTCGCCGACGATTCTGACAACTGCTGGCTAATTCCGTTCGCCAGCAGCTCCCTTGCTACTAGGCGAAGATAGTCCCAACGCCACTTTAAAGGTTCGCGGGCCTCTCTCCTCCAACGCCGATCACCCCTCCCCGCCGCTCGAGCTCACCGCCGCCAGCCCACCCCAGGAAACCCCGAGCCTTCATTCCTTTCTAGTGAATTCCTGTCATCCCCTAGAAGTTTCCCCCTTGTTTAATCGAGCTTTCTTTGTCGATTGTACCGTCGCGCACCCTGCCCTGTTTCTGCCGCCACTTGGTTCGCCGCCAATGGTCGTCTAGGCCAAATACGCACGAGCCCCATAGAACTATTTTTTCGAATGCTCTCCTGATGCCAGGCCTTCCTTTGCCGCCGGTGAGCCGCGCCACCGATCGGCCAAAGACGATGCACTGTTCACGCATCATTAGCATTAATCTTTCATTAATAAGTAGTGATCATGATTAGTTTCTGTTAATAAACCGTTGACCGGAGAGCCCCATACCAGTTTAACCCTAATGTTAGGCTGACAGGCAGGCCCCACCTTGGTTAAAAATCTTTTAATCCAGATTTAAAAGTTAGTGTCACTGACAGGTGGACCCCACTACACTGTGCACCGTACAAGGACCCACATGTGAGCCTCTGACCGTTAATTTAAATTTTAATAATTAAAATAAACCCATAGGACCCACATGTCATACTCTAACATTTTTAAAATTCAAAAATTAATTTGGAAATTAAAATAAATTAGTGGACCCCACATGTCAAAGAGAAAATTCTCTTCTATTTTTAATTTTGGGATTTTTTCTAGAAATAAACTTTGCAGAGCTTGTTCTTCCTCACCGTAGCTCCGATCCAAATGTAACTTATTTGTAAAATTTTCTAAATTTGAGCTTGTTCTTGCGCAATTTGGAGTTCATTTGAATTTTATTTGGGTATTTATTTTGCTCTCTTGCTTTTGGCTGCAATCCAATGACTCTGTCCGATTAGATTTTGAGGACGTCCTCGACCAGCAACTCAACGCGTCGCAAGACCCACAAGACTTCCCAACCACAGACGCAGGCGAGTCAACATTTTGATCCCATGTTTTATGCATATTATGTCCATTTGAAATTATGAAAAATGCATGCTTTATTTCATATACAAACGTACATAATTCATAAGTTAGCTATTACCCAAATTGTTAAGGTAGCCATACATAGCTACAACATCCTTCACAACTCGATGAACCCATTCTAATTGCTACCCTAGGTACTATCTCTAAATAACTAATAATCATAACTATGAGCCATGCAAGTTGAGTCAAAGCCAAGGTCTTAGCTACCCTAAACATCATCTCTTTTAAACATGAAATCTTGTTTGGAATAGTCATGGGATGTAAGTGACTGATACTTTGATATAACCTATCTAATGCTTCTCAAAACCCTAAAAACTTGCTCAACCTATCTGGGCGATGGTAAGAAAGGTGAGTGTGGATGTAACACAAAAATTTATGGGTTGTGGTATGCACCGCCTGGACAAATTAAGAACTTAATCATGTGATGACTTCTCTGTGTAAAACAGTACAAACCACAAGCTGATAAAGTGTAGGCATGGCTAAATAATTTTCATCGCCAATAGAGGAAAGCATTGTTGGAGTGACCCACGAGTCGTGGTGCTGGTGTAAGTCGTCGTGGACATGGGTCATGACGCTGGTTTAAGCCACTGTGTGGCGCAAGAGGGGGTCTGGGTGGGGCGGATATAGCTTTTCACCAGATGAAATCTTAGCTGGTGCAATCCATTGCTAGATGCATTGTAAAGATCATGTGGTAATCCTCTTAATCTACATGTCAAAGAAAACATGCGGAGTATAGCAATCAAGTTCTCTTGTAGGTAAAGGTATACAATCTATACAGAGTATAAACTGTTTAAACAGTCGTGCCCACAGTTAAGGGCATAAAATGGGAACCTCCTTAAGTTGGTTCTATTTACAAACCTTTGTGGGAGGGAGAAAATTAAGTTGAAGGGATGTAATTCAATTTAGATTTTTCCTGGAGGGATGTACTCCAGTGCTGATTAAGTAGGGTGGATGTAACCCAATAGTATAAAATTTAGCATTGGTGGATGGAACCATGAAATCGGCGGATGAAACCATCTACATTATAATTATTGCACAACTTCAAATGATATGCATGATTTGATAAAATGCTAGCTTATATGGAATTTTACTAATAATATTTGCAAATATTGCTTTCCGCAAAATAAAGGAAACCGAGCCACCATTTGTTGAGCCTTACATCTTATATTAATGCATTCTATATGTTGGCTCGCGGAGCATGGTTATGTGTGCTCACCCTTGCTCTTAATCCCCCCAAAATTTGAAAATCAAGATCAATACGTGTTCTATGAAGATCAAGGCAACAATGGAGGAGAAGATAATGGGAATTAGGCTTAGAGTATGGTAGTCTAGCCCCTCCTCCCACAGTCTAGCTGATCACTCTAACTATCAAGTGGGTCCAATATTAGTTAGGGCTTAGCTAATATCGGTTCTACTTGGGTTGTCCCAAACACTGCCTATGAAGGGGTGTGCCTTCCCATTTTTAGTTTTCGCTGTCTTTTTGTGATGCAATCATTTGGCCTATTGCCCCTACGTAAAACTAATCCCGATGTTGATTTATTTAAACTTTGGTATTGTAATATTGCTATGAAATGTATCTTGTATGAAATGATTCAGTCATATACCTGTGAGCACTATCTACTGATCTAGTGAATAGTGCAGAGTATTCGTAGAGGATTCGGATTGGCTAAATTCGGGTCTGACATCAAGTGACCTCTCTCAATGAGCGAGTCACTTCCATTGAGCGCACCTTGGCTCATCCTCCCTCTCCAATCTGTTTTGGACATTGTCACAACAATGACCTTTCCCCTCAAGGATATCAGGAGTAATCCTTTTTGATATTTTGATTCCAAAGGGGGAGAAGAAGAGAAGGAGCAAAAGAAGAGAAATAACAAATGGAGGGAGAAGCAAAGTCAAGAAACTATTATCTATGCTATGCTACTTGTTATATTTGAACTTGTGAACCTTGTTATTATGTTTTCTGCTATGTGGACATGTCATGTTATGTTTTGTTAAACTTGAGTTTGTGATTAAATTATGAATTTCAATCTCTAACTTGTGTTTAATTATTATTGTCAATTCTCTCAAAGTTCAACAAACAAAAGAAACTCCGCCAAAATTTTCAACAATCATTACATGTGCTTGCAAAGTAACTTCTCACTTATATGCACATGTTTAGGGGGAGATTTCTTTAAAAAGCAAATAATTCTCAAAAACCCTTTTGAGATCATTGCAACAATTACTTGTTTTTCAAAGTTGCAACAAGAATATACAACTCATTTTTTAACAAGTGGTATATTCAAAACTTTATCTTTCTCACATATTGATTGGGTTATCATCAATTACCAAAAAGGGGGCGATTAAAAGCATCTAGACCCCTAAAAATTGTTTTGGTAATTAATGATGATATTTGAATATGTGACTAATATGTTTATTGAGTGTTTGAAAGGTTTAGTCCCAATGACGAATGTAACAACATGGAGATACATGCTAAAAGCCAACATGAGATCAATATGGTTCAAGACAAAGGTATAAGTAGTCTAGAATCCCTTTTTGATTTTACTAGTCTTTGGAGAAAAGGATGGAAGACCGGATTTTAGATTTGATGCCACACTATTAAGAGGGATCATAACTAGCAGCTTAATAGCATGTTCTTGTGCCATTGGATCAATTTAGGATCATGCATGCAATAAGAATTTAAATTGACAGAAAACTATGTATTCTCAGAAATATGAGTAGTACCAAAGTTTACACGGCGGTAGTACCACTATGCTGTATGATCGGGAAGGTAGTGTGGTACTACCGCAACCTAGAATTACCAAGTTTTAGTTGGCAGTACATTTTTCCAGAGAAAAACCTTTTGGAACATGTTTGCTTCTTTGGAAAATGGTAGTATAGAAGTTTATGTGGCAAAACTACTACATCAAGGTATGACTGCAACTCTTGAGCGGTACTACCACATACCAGAAGTTCCGAATATATGGGTGGCATATTTTCTCTAGAGAGGATCATTTTTGGTCCTCAAGACAAACGGTAGTACCGTGCCAGAAATCGGTACAACCAAAACATCAGAACAACTACACTTACAAAGCCGATAGTACTGCACCGCAAATTCAATGGCTAATTCAGAGGCATTTAATTTGTCTGTGCAGTTGGTGGAGGTGAGGTAGTACCAGAGTTTGAACAGCGATACTACCGCTCGTGCTGAAAAATTCAGGATTTTGCCTCCAACGGTCAAAATAGTTGGTGGGGGTATAATACTCCTCCACCAGCTCAAGGACAAAAGAAGAGACTCCATTTTAACATCCTTGAGCAAAAAAAACACACTCTCTACACCTCATATTCAATTGTTCAATTCATTGTGAGGTAGTTGAGCAAAATTCAGGTCCATTCGTTCTAAATTGATCCTTGGCACTTGATTGTTATCAAGCAAAGATTATGATTCATTACTCTTCGTGTTTATCAGTACCTAGATAGCTTGGTAGGAGTTCATGCCGTAATCTCTTCAAGGAGATTGTGAAGAGACTCAGCGCCAACTTGTGAGTGTCTTGGTGTTCGCTATCTTCGGAGCGAAGAAAGAACAACTACTAGTGAAATCGAGGAGCAAGGTTTAATTTGTGGAGCCAGTCCAAGTCATTTGGGCTTTTCTCAACATGGTCTAGTAAAGACCAACAAGTCTTTGATACCATGGAGAAACATAGCGAGTCATCATTTGATTATTATCTTGCCTCTACTTTCCGCATTTACATTTCTAGCAAATTGATATTATTGAGATTATCGTATTTAGTTGTGCTAGAGATATATTTGTAGAGTATTGTCTTGTAGTGCCTTAGCTTTATAGAATTGAGCAGGTCTTGAATTGCAATATAATTCTTGCTTAGCTTTAAATTTATAGAAATTTATTTTAGAAAGCAAGAATTTTTAAAACCTCCTATTCACCCACTCTAGTCAGTTATCCTTGATCCTACAGTGTGGCAAGCAGATATATTAAGAGCGTCTTTTCTAGTTTTAGAGAAACTAGAACAGGAGCACTCGTAAGATACCTCATGACATCCTCTCAAACCCCTCATGTTTCCTTAGAAGTTTGAAAAAGGAAGTCTTTTTTCTTGAGCCATGCGATGAAATGACTTAAAGCTGCCATGCACCCTGTGAGTTTCTGGACTTTTTTTTAGGATTTGCTTTGATACCACTTGCTGAAAAAGTAATATGAGCAATTTCCCCAAACAAACTCTGAAAACACACTTCTCAGGATTGAGTTTCAAGTGGTGTTTTCTAAGGTTGTCAAAAGTTTCTTACAGGTATAAAATGTGATTTAAGTCATTCAATACTCTTTATGACTAAATCATCAGCATAGCCTTCCAAATTTCAGCCTAGTTGAAGTAAAAAAGTCAATTCAATCAAACGATAAAAAGTAGGATCAACATTTTTCAAACCAAATGGCATTTTAACATAGCAAGATATTCCAAATGGCATAATAAATATGGCCTTTTGTTCATCTTCTAGAGACATATTAATCTGATAATAACCTGAGTATACATCTAGAAAACTTAATGTTTCACAACTAGCATTAGAGTCAACCAATTGATCGACACGGGGAAGAGGGAAATTATCTTTTGGATAAACTTTATTAAGATTAGTATAGTCTACACACATACACCACTTACCATTAGACTTCTTGGCCATTAAAGGGTTAGCCAACCACTCTGAGTGATTAACCTCTCTTATAAAATCTGCTTTCAGTAGCTTGTCCAATTTATACCTAAGAGCCTCCAATCGATTAGGTTCAAATATCTGTAATTTTTGTTTCATGGGCTTCTTGTCAAGCCATAGAACTTTGATCACCTCCTTGGGGATCCCGGACATGTCAGATGTTTGCCACACGATGACATCTATGTTTGCCCGGAGGAAGGTGACGAGGACGTCTTCCTATGCGGGGTCGGAAGTAACCCCGATGTGAATGGTCTTTAAGGCTCCTCTGGATTCAAAGGGACTTCTTTGACTTACTCGTTCGGCTTCAACGCAGCTTTAGGCTTTGAGTGCTTGGTCAAAGGCTTCTAGTGCTTGGTAACTGGCCAACCATCTCGAGAGACTTGTGGTCACATGTAAGTGCCGTCTTTTTATCACATCAAACTGTGATTACTCCTTTGGGACCTAGCATCTTTAGATATTAATATGCATAGTGAGCAACTATCAAGAAGCATGCCAGAGTTGGTTATCTGAGTATGGCATTATATGCCATGTCACAATCGACCACATTAAAAGAGATTTTCTCTGTCCTGAAGTTGCCTAAGAACCAAGCATAACAGGCAGAGAAACATGGCTAATTGGCTTAGCCGAAGACCCTGGCATGATCCCATAGAATAAGTATCGTATAGGTTTTATTTTGGTCTGAAGAACTTGCATCTCGTCTAGTGCAATTATAAACAAAATATTTAAAGAATTACCACCATTGATCAACACTTGATTAACTCAACAGTTGTTGATGGTGGGATCGACCACGATCAAAAATTAACTTGGTCGAGTTGAAGGGATCGGTCAGTCTCTTTTCTCAAACGAGATTGTGACTTCCGACCATCTAGAAAAATTATTGACAAGGGAAGGGTCAATGGAATTTACCCCTCTTTTGACAGCCTTATACTGATGCTTTGACTCGTATGCCGAAGATCCTTCATAGATGTGCTCGATGGTATGCTTTGAATCCTGGAACAATATCTCATTATCATTGTCTGACTACTTTCAACCACTTGTTTATCCTAACTCTTTGAGTATAGGGAGTGGTTCTTTGCTGGAGTTCCTTGGGTTTTCGCTAGAAAACTCTACAGTCACATATCAATCAGCCATCTTGAAGAGCTCGGTGACTATAGTCAGAGGATTTAAATTGATATCTTCTATGACACTTCTATTGTGGACTCTCTGCTTGAATGCCTTGATTATAGAAGCGTCAGGAACCTCCAAAATGGAACTACGAACCTAACTAAAATGTCTAATGAATTATCATAGGGTCTTGTTGTTATTCTGTCTCATCTGATGCAGGTCGTTTTCCTTCCTAGGGCAGTTGTATGTGCCCTAGAAATTGGCCAGAAGGTCACAAAGATGCTACCATGAATGGATCAACTCTAGTGATTGATTCAACAACCACGACTGAGCAGATTCCTCAAGCACAGTCAGAAGGTAGTTTGACATGACATGCTTTCCTCCTACTGCTCGAACTGCAGTTGTGTAAATTTGAAGGAAATCCATGGAATTTTGCGACCCATCAAACTTCTCCATGTTTACTGGCCGAAACCATGGTGGCCAGCTAACTGTTCGGAGTTCAGGCGTAAGCGCTCGACATCCGGTAACAAGATCATGATGCCTCCTTTGTGGGAAAGGATGGTTAGCTTCTCCAAGCAATCGCCCTCAACGATGCCCAGCAATCGATGGACCCGACTTGTAATAGGTCTCATCCATACAAGTGTAGTATTCCTCATATACCATCTGTCACTGTAGATTTCTTGCTCTCAGTAGTGATCGATCATCTACTCCAAAAGCTTTTTGATCTGGGGTTGCTCAAAGCACTCTCCTCTAACCAGAGTTATGTTTTGGAGAATGACATGACCTATCATCATGTCGATTTCCACAAGGTTTGTTTTGAGAACGACTAGACGCAGTCGTACCTGTTCGACTCCCAGAGTTGCATTAGTGAGGTTGCTTGAGTATGGCCATCTTGCTTCGAGTCTTCACACAATCTCTTCAGCGAAGTGGTCATAACCTGGTGCTCGAGCAAGCTTTTGAGTTGGAATTTTGAGCAGGTCATTTATGCACTAAAGCTCTCGAGCCTTTTCAAATTGATACTAGGCACTCCTAGGCAAAGAACTTTGGGCAGGCAATCTTCTCCTTTGAATGGTCTCAGGATCCTCATTATCTGAGGCTAGTTGAGGCCATCTTAAAGAAGAGCGATTATTTTGAGGATTTCTCCCATGCTCATCAAAGTACTCACTTGGCTCATCACTAGAGGCCTCCTCGCCATCACCACGAGGGTCTCAGTGTGTGAGTGGTAGAAAGTGTTGTTAGGCCTTCCTCCGAGAGAGTGATTAGTATCTAAGGGGAGGGTGAAGACCTCCCGAACATGATCTCCACTCGCGTCAGAGGCCTCTTGGCTTGTGGAGTCGTTCAACAACAAAGCCTCATGGTACAGAATAGGCCTCTCCAGAAAGGGTAACTCTGGGTTATAACCATCTTTGACTTGAGTTGAACCCTAAGAGAGTATGGATGGACTCGCAGGGAGCCCACCCACATTCTCTGTGCGGACAACTAAGGGTCATGACCATCAGATGTTGATGGATTCCCAGAATAATACATTCCAAGGCTTGCTGACCCAGATTAAGTAGTTGGTGAGGTACTTGAACACTTGGAGGTGAATCCCTCTAGATGTTGTGGACCTACCTTGATGCAATCCTACTTGTGGTCAGATTGACCCTTGCCCTCTGAGGAAACTAGTTCCTTCATTAAGCGTAATGTTGTGGGGGATAAGGATCCCTCCTCAACCTTATTCGTGGTGTAATCTCCAAGATCTTGCGATGGATCTCTAGGGATAACATTACCATCAAATGAAAGCATGGTCTGCTCATAGTCGTAGCAGGCATCCATGTTGAGATCTACATAATCGGCCTGGTCAAACTAATTCTCCTCATTCCACTCTCCTGCTAACAATGAATTATCGGAGTTTTGGCAAAAATATTCCCCATGAACGGTGCCAACTGTCGATGTTTTAGTATCAATATTACATATGATTATTTGGATTCAGGGGAACTCTTGAAGACCTGGCTACGATTACACATAGAAAAGACACAGAGATTTTTATACAGATTCAGCCCTTCTACTGCGAGAATAACAAACCTACTCCTATGTAACTATTGCTCAAAGAACTGATTACAACGGAAAAGTAACCCGGATTATCTTGCTCTACTCCTATTCTCTTTTGGGTATGTCCTCTTTCTCCCTGACACCCACCTTTATATAGCTAGCAAGGCAATGTTAGTTTTTCTATGCCAAGAGATGACTTAACATTTCAAATGATAACCGTCCAATGGGAGATATTAGAGATGTGGCATCTTACTCATCATATGGCGATTACTATCAGAACAACGTTATGTGTAGTTATTCTAGAGAATAAATGCACATGCTAATCACATCGTCAAACAGACCCATGATGCAATGGGTTGTCGTAGACAGGATAGTCGAAGTTTGGGTTTGTCGTAGGAGGATCTACAACCACATGGTGGTCGCATGATAACTTATGACAATGTTATGGCTGTAGGAGAAATTATGACTATGAAGTAGTCGTAAAAGGACTTACGATCATGAAGCGGTCATAGATAGACTTACGATCATGAAGTGGTCATGAAAAGACTTACCATCAAGGAGATCGTAGAAGAGATTGCGACTATGAAGTAGTCATAGAAGAGCTTATGACTAAAGAGATGTTATAGAAGGACTTACGACTAAGAAGTTATCGTAGAAAATTTTATGACTAAAGGGTTGTCATAGAAGAACTTACGACTAAGAGGTTGTTGTAGAATAACTTATGACTAAAGGGTCATCATAGAAGAGCTTACAAGTACTTTGTGAAATCTCTCCCTTATAGATAAAGGGTATACTCAAGAAGTATAATGACGTAACAATATCATTTACAGATAAATAATAATTTAAGGATTGTTATATCCTTGTCACACATATCCAAGAGGAAGGAACCAAGAGAGAGGAAAAGGAGACTGAAAACTCAGAAGAGCATGTGCCAAAGTATCTTTCTTGTATAACAAGAAAAACAAATCCAAAATGTACTTTGCTTTCTAAAAATACTATAGCAACAACATGTGTATTGTAGTAGCCGCAACACTCTAGCACCATTGTGCTGTAGTAGCTGACCTAAAGTTGCTATATAAGGAGGGGAACCTCATCTCTTGTAATATAGAGTTGAAATTTTCAGAAATTAAATGTTCTTGTTCTAGAGTTTGTGTGAGATAAGTTTCACTCCCATTGAATTGGGAATTATCTAAGAGTTCTTGTCTTCATTATTCTTGTTGTTACCTCGGTGACTACAAGAATACGTTTACTCTATGTGAGTGAGTAAATAAAAGGGATGGAAGCATGTGGTTAGGTGAATCGAGTGTCATAGGCTACCATAATTGAGATGGTGGTTGATGCACTACTACAGAAAACCATATTACAGACGGTTCAAAAACGTCATCATAGACGGTTTTCTGAACCGTCTGAATTTATGGGTCAGTGGTAATCGAAGGTCATCACAGATGGTTTTTGAACCGTCTGTGATGTAAATATCACAGACGGTTTTCAAACCATCTGTGGTGTAAATATCACAGATGGTTTGTAACTAAAAACCGTATGTGATAGCTGATAATTATAGACGGTTTGTAAGTAAAAACCGTCTGTGATAGCTGATAACCTTTGACAATGCTGCCCTCCGACCGAGATTGATTCTGTATATAGGACTTGAGAATTCCCATGAACCTCTCAAACGGATACATGCTACGTAGGAATACGGGCCTGCACATTTTTATCTCTCACACGACGTGAATAATGAGATGGACCATGATATCGAAAAATAAAGGAGGGAAATACTTCTCAAGATGATATAGAGTCATCACCACCTCGTCTTGCAGAGCATCTAGTCCTTCGGGATCGATGACCTTCTAAGCAATTGTGTTAAATAAATAACATAGCCTCATGATTGTCTTTTGGATTTTGATCGGTAAAATATTTCTAATTACAATAGGGAGCATCTGTGTCATCAACACATGACAATCATGAGACTTCATGCCATTTAACTTCAAATCTTGCATCTAAACAAGTTTCTTCACGTTGCCGAAGTAACCAGACGGAACTTTGACACCATGCAAGTACTGGCACAGTTCTATTTTCTCGGCCTTGGACAGAGTGTAACACGCAGGGGAAGGTACGTTCGTCCATTATCTGTTTCTATCGGTGCTAACTCAGGCCTGATGTCCATATCAGCTAAGTCAAACTGTACGTTGACGTCGTCCTTTGTTTTATCACGAATGTTCAATAAGAGACCACTCAAGCTGTCACATACATCCTTTTCTACATGCATGACGTCGATGCAGTGTCAAATATCTAGGTACTCTCAATAAGATAAGTCCTAAAATATTGATCTCTTCTTCTAGATGTTCTTCTCATGAGCCCTTAATTTACGTCCCTTTCCGAGGACAACATTTAAATCCTTAACCATATTATAAACCTCTTTTCCGCTAAAATGCTTTGGAACTGAACCGTCTTTCTTCTCTCCATCAAATTATTTTTTCATCTTGCGGTATGGGTGAGCCCTCCGAAGGAACCGGCGGTGACGCATGTACACTGTTTTGCGTGAGCGTATTAGCCACACACTCTCAGTACCATCTAAGCAGTGAGTACAAGCTTTGGCACCTTTTGTACTCTGGCCCGACAGGTTAGCAAAGACAGGATAATCATTTATGGTGCAGAACAATAAGGAGCGCAAAGTGAAGTTCTCTCATTTGTATGCATCCCATACCTGTACCCCTTCGTTCCACAGTACTTTTAAATCTTCCACCAACGATGCTAAATACACATCAATATCATTCTCAGGTTACTTTGGCCCTTTGATAAGTATCGACAGAAAAATATACTTTCGCTTCATACAAAACGAAGGAGGAAGTTTATAGATGCACAGAGTCACGGGTCAAGTGTTATGTCGGCTACTAAAGCTACTGAAAGGATTCATTTCATCTGTACTCAATCCAAACTTTATATTCCTCAGTTCTACACCGAAATCTGCAAAACTCCTATCGATATTTCTCCACTAGCTGGAATCAGTAAGGTGTCTCAGCATTCCATCCTTCTTACGCTCCTTCGAGTGCCAACACAGTAGTTTTGCCTTCTTTGGATTCGCAAAAAACTACTTCAAACGGGGAATTACAGGAAGAAACCATGCCACCTTTGCAGGAAGTTCTTTCTTCACCTCTGTTTCCTCGCCATCATCATCTGATTAATTGTTACGTTTGTATCGGAATGCGTTGCACACCAAACAGATATGCATGTTTGCATACTCTTTACGGTAGAGGATACAGTCATTCGGACATTCATGTATTCTTTCTATTTCCATTTCTAATAGACAAAGAACCTTCTTAGCTTTATACGTGGTTTTAGGCAACTCATTTTCCTCCAGAAGCATGTTCGCTAAAAGACCTAACAGCGCCGTGAAATTCTTGTCGGACCAACCGTTACTTGTCTTCAATTTCAACAGTTCAAGCACAGCTGACAATTTCGTGTACTTTGACCTACAGCACGTGAACTAAGGTTTCTCTAAGTCTTTCATCAAGCATCAGAATTTAATATACTCTCCCTCATCATAGTTCTCTTCTACATCACGAAGCATCTGATCCAGATTGTCATCGTGTAGCTTATCCGAATCCGAACCACAATCATCATCTGGCGGCATATCATTGACTTCACCGGCGATGTCATCCAGCGACATATCATTGACTTCGCCATGACTGGTCCAATACGTATACCCCTTTTTGAAACCCCCTCCGAATCAAGTGCGCTTCAATCTGCTCTCGATTCTTAAACATCTTTAAATTCTTGCAGTCAGTGCATGGACAATACGTATATTCCACCCCCTTATTCAATATATCCTCCTCGGTAGCTCTTTTAAAAGCAGACACGCCATTAATGCACTCTTCTCTCACACGGTTTGCGGTATACATCCAGCTTCGGTCCTATATTATGCACATATATAACAACTTAGTATTAAAATTAATTTAATTAATTATTACTACATATATACCACATACATTGAGGCTAGCTAATTCTAAATTTGTTAGATTTTCAAAGTATATATATAACAGTCACCGAAAATTAGCTAGATCTAAATTTTGATGCAACGAAAAACAAATTTCATTACTAACCATATCTAGGGCAACCAAGAACTTGATGAATCTTCAAATCTCTCCTACCAAATGTACCTCCTTCCACCAAATAAAATGGCCTAAAAGCCTTGCCGCCTCCAGCTGTAGCACCGGCTAGATCTGAATCGAAATGAAGACAGATGTGGTCTGAGCGGCGTAATAAATACGTAGCAGGATTATCACAGACGGTTTTTAGTTACAAACCGTCTGTGATAATCTAGAATATCACAAATGGTTTTTAACTACAAATCGTCTGTGATATTCCAGTATCATAGACGGTTATTAACTAAAAACCGTCTGTGATAATCTGGAATTATCACTGATGATTTTTAATTAAAAATCATCTGTGATATTCCAATATCATAGACGGTTCATTGGTAAGAACTGTCTGTGATACTCCTTTAGCAACACAGACGGTCACCAAATTAAAACCATCTGTGATAGTGTACATCACAGACGGTTTTACAAAATCGTCTGTAATTTGGCATCTAGTATTAGGCTTTCTGTAGAAGTGATGGTTCACTCATCTGGTTGTATGGGTTTAGTTATCTCCAATCCTACACTATAAAAATCGGGCAAAACCGCTGTATCACTTCGCTTTTGTGGGGACACCCGGAATACGTGTTGATACCCCATATTTTGGTGACTATCAAGGATTTCAATCATGCACTAAGTAGTAATCACACTGCTACAGACAGACCTATCACAAACAGTTCAAAACCGTCATTACAGACGGTTATCGAACCGTCTGTTTTTATGTGTCAGTGACAATAGGTGGTTAAGCCGTCAGTGATAACTTACATTACAGATGGTTTTTACGAAAAACCGTCTGTGATATTAGACTTTCACAGACAGTTTGTCATATAAAACCATCTGTGATATTGTGTGTATCACAAACGGTTAAAAATAAAGACCATCTGTGATACACACAATATCACAGATGGTTTTTGTTACAAATTGTCTGTGATATTGTTTATCACAGACGGTTAGTAACAAGAACCGTCTGTGATATGTTCATATCACAGACGGTTTTCAACAACAAACCATCTGTGATAGCAATTGCAACAACAGTTTTATTTGCCGTTTTTTGGCTAGCCTCAAGATATGCTAGCCATGCCCTCTGAAAGCAAGCAAGAAGATAACAACATATATAGAATCACATACATTGCAGATTACACAGATCTGACAAATGAATCACATACATTGCAACTCAAAGTTACACAGATAATAAGTTAATT
The DNA here is from genome assembly GCA_036346265.1 of Melocanna baccifera. Classification (NCBI taxonomy): domain Eukaryota; kingdom Viridiplantae; phylum Streptophyta; class Magnoliopsida; order Poales; family Poaceae; genus Melocanna; species Melocanna baccifera. The sequence goes on from JAYEVJ010000380.1 coordinate 144,057, forward strand.
GCAACTCAAAGTGATTTACGAATATAACAAATGGCCAGCAGATCACATACATATATAGAATGAAAATCGTTACACTGTTCTGACAAATGAATTGTTTGATTAAGCACAACTGAGTGATTTATACAATTGAATATAATGTTTCAACATCTAATTATCACCATTGCAGTGAGCTATGGGCCTTCCAAATAGACCTAGTAGCTAACAAGTGCAGCATATACAGTGTATCAAGTTCATTGAAGCGGATACACTAGAGTGTGTCACTAGCTTCATGCCCTTTGAAAGTCTATGTGGCATATATTAAAAAATTTTAGACGACTGTGTGGACGCAGTGAGGTGTGGGCCTAAACAAAGTTCTATGAAGCAAATAACACAAACCAGTGTATTAACTTCATTGAAGTGATACACTGGAGTGTGTCACTTGCTTCATGCCCTTTGAAGGTCTATGTGGCATGTATTAAAAATTTTTGGACGACTTTGTGGACGCAGTGAGGTGTGGGCCTAAACAAAGTTCTATGAAGCAAATAACACAAACCAGTGTATCGACTTCATTGAAGCAGATACACTGGAGTGTGTCACTAGCTTCATGCCCTTTGAAGGTCTATGTGGCATATATTAAAATTTTTTGGATGACTATGTGGACGCAGTAAGGTGTGGTATATCTCTAGCTATAGCTGCTAATAATTCATATATAGCAATATAATTCTAGTATGATTATGTGGACGCAGTGAGGTGTGGTATATCTCTAGCTATAGCTGCTAATAATTCATATATAGCAATATAATTCTAGTATGATTATGTAAGCACAAAGATGACATCAATCCAAATACAAATGTCATAACATGTATGTAATCATATGAATTGAACATACCATTTGAAATATAACACATATCCAAATACAAATGACATATAAATTTAACATTATCATCAATCCAGCACGTGTAAATATATATATACACACACACACACATATCAATATATATATACACACATAACAATATATATATATATATATATATATATATATATATATATATATATATACACATATCAATATGACAATGTAGCATATATATCAATATATGAAACATGAAACATGAATAACAAATCTTCATTATTCTATATGAAACATGAAACAAATCTAAAACCTAGCTAGAGTCGGGGGAGGAGGGCGCCGGGCTTGGGGGAGGGAGCGGCGTCGGGGGAGGAGGGCATCGGAGTTGGGGGAGGAAGCGGTGTCGGGAGGGAGCGACCGGCGGCGGCAGCGTCGGGAGGGAAGGGCAGTAGGAGAATATTAAACCTAGCAGGGGCGCTGGAGATCTAGAGTGCTTGCGTGCGGACTCTGTGCCTTAGCTGCAGGTATTTATAAGGAAAACTATCACAGATGCTCCGTAAAGGAACCGTTTGTAATAGTTCTATCACAGACGGTTATCAATTTAGAATCGTCTGTAATAAGCCTTTGCCCGCTGTCTGTTGTAATTAATATAACTACACTACCAGCATTCAATAAGACCTCTCACAGAGTGTAATGAATATAACTACACTTACCAGCATTCAATTCACCTATATATATCACACATTTTCACATATACATATATAAATGCAAATTCACAAATACATCACAGTTCTTGAGTCATTTTACAAGTATAATGAAACATATATAGTTACATTTATTACACTTGGCTATTTTATTTTAAATAAAGCCCTTCACGATGATCGACACACATATAGCTTGTTCTTCCTCGAGCCTGATGCCGTCTCCGAATGAAGGAAAATAATCAAATTGATTGTACTCTTCCCCATCCACAATATTCTCAACTCCGACAACCCTTCTTTTTTCCTGAAGAACTACATGACGCTTCTTATTTGCCGGGTCAGTTACATAAAATACTTGAACAACTTGCCTCGCGAGAACGAATGGTTCGTCTTTGTATCCTACACATTCAAGGTCCACGATAGTGACACCGTACTTGTCAACCTTTACACCCCATGGGAGATGGACCCAACAGCACCGAAATAGAGGAATCTTGAAAATTACGTAGTCAAGCTCCCAAATCTCCTCTATAAACCCGTAGTACGAGCTTGGGCCAGCGGTACTAACGTGCATATCATATGCATTTATCCTGATCTGTTGTATAAAATATGTAGTCATTAATGTTGTATTCTTGCCATGTCACAATTGTAAATTTTGGCCCTTTTGTCAACCATTGTAGTGTTTCGCTTGACGACCTCCTACTCAATTGCGCCTTCAACTATTCGTTGAACTGATGGTTGTGTTGTCTCGTGATCCAAACTTCTGACTGGCCTGCATTCTCTTGACATAGCATGTCCTTGTGCTCTTCAATATATAGGGTAACTTTAGTCATGTGTTGTAAAACCGTAAAATAGGTTTGAGCATACGTATTTTGATCCGAAGTTATTGCTTTCTTTCCGATAGTCCCGATACCCTCTAGCCTCCCCTCGTGATGAGATAGGGGTACACATATCGGATCGACCTGAGCCATGTAGTCGATGCAGAATTCAATGATATCTTCTGTTGTATAACCTTCGATGATGCTACCCTCCGGTCGAGATCGATTGCGTACATAGGACTTGAGAATTTCCATATACCTCTCGAAAGGGTACAGGATACAATCATTCAGACATGCATGTATTCTTTCTACTTCCATTCCTAATAGACAAAGAATCTTCTTGGCTTGGTAGGTGGTTCTCGGCAACATATTTTCCTTTGGAAACATGTCCGATAGGAGACCTAACAATGTCGTGAAACTCTTGTCGGACCAACCATTGCTTGCCTTCAATTTCAATAGTTCTAGAACTGATGACAACCTCATGTATTGCGGCTTGCAGCCCGAGAACAAAGATTTCTCCGAGTCCTCTATCAAGCCATCGAATTTACCAAACTCTCTCTCACTATAGTTTCCTTCTGCATCACGTAACATCTGATCCAGATTGTCATCCTGCGATCTATCTTCATGATCAAAAGCACAGTCCACAACTGGCATATCGTTGTCTCCCTCGACTATGTCATAACTACCAGCTTCTTATGTACTCTTCTCTTCACCGTGACTGGTCCAACATTTGTACCCTTTTCTGAAACCCCTTCAAATCAAGTGAGCTTCGATCTGCATTGAGTTACTAAACATCTTTAGATTATCACAATCGATACATAGACAGTACATATATTTCATCCCCTTCTTTAACATATCCAGCTCGGCCGCTCTTCTAAAAGCAGACATGCCAACAATATACTCTTCACTCACACGATTCTCAATGTACATCTAGCTTCGATCCATCTATGCTAGCTACATAAGTAACAAATGGTTGCCAAAACTGATTATTACCGCTACTACATAGCATATAAGTTATCATCTCTGGTCTTCCATTACAAAAACATGTATACATGCATAATTAAAAGTAATTGAGTACTAACCTCTGATCAGATCACTAACAAGACAGCAATATATTTTCACCCCGAACTCCCTAAAGCTGACCGCCTTGCTCCACCGACGCAGCGCAATGAAGACATATATGTGTCGACATCAAGCAAGTACACCAAATAATTAATAGTGCAATTTATCACAGACGGTTATTAACATGAACCGTCCGTGATGATTAATATCAGAGACGGTTTGTGATACCAACCGTCTGTGATAATTGAGACATCACAGACGGTTCGTGTTAATAACCGTCTGTGAAAATATCACAGCCGGGTGGTAGTATAAACCGTTTGTGATACTTTAAGTACAAATGGTTCCGTATGAACCGTCTGTGATGTACCCGTCTGTGAAATCATGGCCTATTGGTCGACTTATACAGTTCGGGGCCTCATGGCCAAATTATTTAAGTACAACCAGAAGACGTAAAGGACCCATAACCACAAGCTATGCTTGAGCATATGCGTGACTTAGAACAAGTAGTCATCTCCATCAAAGCTGTCTCCCATAAAAGGAACTCCCTCAATGAGCATGCTATCCTCTAAACCAAAATAAGCAAGTGTGGGTACTTTCATACTCCGCAAGACACAATAACAAATATAGATGATATGCAAGGGATTTCAACGGAAGATGGTTAAATGGCTGACCTAAACTAGTACCACATATAAACATTGTTAAACAATAGATTTTTGTTAGATAGAAAATGATAAAGGCATTTTATTAGATTTTCCAAGGTTTATATTAATGCATCAACATCATCACCAAATTAATTACCAAAACACTACTTACGCGCTTAGGAATCATCGCACAACATAGTTCTAGTAATCGAAACACAGCACACTTGAATGATTCAAGATCACCCCTGCAGAGAGTGCCGAGTTGTACTCACGTGATAGCACGACTGGATCGGAGTCAGCATAGCATAATTTACTACTAATTAATAATACCAATGCTACATAGTACAGAGTTGGTCCCTCTCAATAGTTAGGTTCCTATTCAGACCTAGGTAATGTTGAGCTAGTTCATTTTTCTCAAGGGTTATACTGTGGCATAGGCCGTCTATGGTTTCATACCAACACCAAACCTACCCATTGCAGTACTAGTGAAACTAATATAGTTAAATTAAGTCCGAATAATTGATCCCGTGGAAGGGCAAAAATTATGTTTTCTTACATGGCACAAAGCTCTAGTCCTTAAATGCTTTAATGAGGCAACATTTATAAAACCACATCCTCGTCATAGGCTATAATTTTATGTAAAACAAATCACCATGACACTACCTAATAATTATTCCATTGAACATATTATCCTACCACTACCATGTGATTATATATATACAATTCCTAAATTCTAGGTTCAATCAAGGAATGTCATATGAAATATCAAAGATGGCCGTTACAAAGTAATTAATTAGGGTCACATAACTAGAGAGCAAAATTATTCAAAAGTAAGCTTTTACCAGAATACAATTTGCAAATACTTAATGCAGAAAATACTCCTAATCATCTAGTAGGAATAAACATGATCAAAGGATCATCACTTGCCTTCTTGCTCGTTGTTTTCGGTCAATCTACCCAAACATTCTGGTTCCTCTTCCGCTCCCGCCGATCCTCCTTCGATTCTACTGTGTAAACGAGAAACCACCAAAAAGAAAGCAAACGAGAACGAAATGCGACACAAACAAATAAAACATATTTTATAAAGGAAAATAGTTGAAGAAGGATTAAAGGGGATTAAACAGAAAATAAACAATGAAAGAGAATAGGACTGGAATAAATGAAAATGAAGGTGGACAAAATCGGAATGCAATGGGAATGTGTGGTAGAGAGTAATTTGGAGTGATGAACACATGAATAGAGTTGGTGTTAGATTATGTGGATGGTTGTGAATAAAGTTATGATAAATAATTGATACTTGGATTGCTTTGGATTTTGCGTTTGTGAAAATTTTGGTCGATTGTAGTCGAAGGTTTTAAGATTGAGTGGTTTTTGTCTTCTTCGAGTGTTTATTAATCTATTGCAACTGGCTTTGGGTTCAAGCGGTTTTTGGCTGTGTCGAGTAGTTTCAGAAAAGTCCAATCGGGTAAGTGGCATTGGATGGTTGTTGAGTAGCGATGAACATCAGACGACGCTCTGCTTCAAGGATGTTCGGACTAGTCTGATCAGTGAAGTGACATTGGATAGCTGTCGAGTAGCGATGGACATCCGACGATTGGAGGCTTTCGAATCACATTGGATGATTCAATGACTTCGACCACTACAGCTTTTGATCACGTTGATTTCGACCACGTTCGACTTTGACCAGATTCTACTTCAACCATGTTGACTTCGACAATGACCGGCTTCAACCACATTCGATCTCGACCATGTAGGTTCAATACTATTCCATGTTCGTAGTTACAACGCTTTTTCATGGTCGTAGCTACAGTACTTTTCATAATCGTAACTACAGTGCTTTACGGTCAATAGTCGTAGACTTTACTAGTCATACTCGATAGTCATAGACTTTGTAATCAGTACTCATAGACTTCATTTTTGGTTCGAGTACTTTAATTTTTGTTATCTTCGAGTACTTTGAGTACTTGTATTAGGCCAGCGGTAGGACTGGCTGGTGCATTGTGATCGGTGATTGGTGAATGTTACTCGGTAGTCGGAAGGTGTAACACCTCAGGATCCACATCACCCTAGGATGCCACTAAACCACTCTACAGCTAGCCAAAAAAATTTCAAGATAATTTATTTCGGCAACAATTTCTAGACATGAAGCATTAAGCGGAAGTATAAACAACTAAGGGAAATAAGATAATGGTAACAAGTTCAATAACAACCTCTAGCGGATTAAATCAAGAATAGTTTACAAGATCATCATTATTAAATAAAACAACCATCTATGGATAGATAGGCATTTGGCTAGAAATCCATCGACTTTATTACAGCATGAATTGATGAAACAAGTGCATTATTGTGGTGCTGCTCTACCCATCCCATGAATACTCAGGAATCACCTGTAGGGGGGAAAAACAAAGGTGAGATAAAAATCTCAGCAAGTAAACTGTTCAACAGGCTATTCAGATTACAAACAAATATACAACATCATTAAAGTATTCACATGTCCACATCTACAATGTGTATCCATATTCATTAACAAACTATTTAAACTACAATGATATTAAGCATCAATATCCATTTCCCAAACGACCACAATTATTGCATCAACCATATTTACTACCAGCAATAGAAAAATATTAGCAAATGAATCTTGATTAAATACTTCATATCATCCACCACCACCACTACCAATGACAATAAAGCATTAACACGATTTACCTCACTAACCTTATTATTCCTCGTGTCCACAACTGCTATCACCACTTACCACAAGAGAAAAGAATCTCATGCCACAATCACAACCCCCTATCGTACCACAAGGGATGAACCACAATTTACAACCACAGACACTTTCCTCATACACAAGTGGCTCTCATGAGCCAATTTCACATTACAACTATGAAGTTGCAGTTGTTTGTAAAATAACTTCACCACAATATATTGCATAAGGATGCAAATGATCTTTCCACAATGCAATACATATGCATGCTATGCTCCACTGCACCTTTACCCAACAAGGTAAAAGTGTGCATCGTGCTACGGCAATGCACGATGTCAGACCGCACGGTCGCGCTATAAACGGCGACATCCACAATGCAATATCATGATATGTTATGAATGATATGATAATCATAAACCACAAGAATTTAACCACGAAGGTCAACCACATATTCCACCATCGGTTCACCAAGATCAAAATCAATCGATCTATAGTGTATTCTACCACAAAGACCACAATACGACCACAAGTATTCATTAAGAATACTACCACTAAAGCCACAATAATACCCACTTCAAGGGCATCAATATGATTCTCATGAATTTAACAATAAGGAAATATCATCATAACTACTATGCATTTACTTTCATATACCACAATTAGCTTATTAAGCAAATTACCATAATACTACCAAAACTCATCCAAACATGGCAATTGATTAATATCTTGCTACCACATTCTTCCTTAGAAAACATGTAATCATGGCATATCATTTAACATTACGTAAATCATGCATATTGCAAGTAGTAAGAATAACGAGTTAAACGGTAGCACATCCGCTACGTTTACTTGCCTCTACCGACGAGGCGACGATATCACGCTCGATCAGAAGCAAATCCGCCTATCCAAAAAGGTACCTCTCAGCACAATACACAGCAATACAATCACGACTCTCAAAGAAAAGTGTCGCCAAAACCCTAAACCCCACAACATCCTTCCCCACGTAACGGTTCTACAATATTCCCACTACAGCGGTGCTGCTTAACATTTTCTTATTTTTAAAAATATAAAACTAATCACAGCAAAAGATATATATCTAGATTCCTCACTTAAATACCTACATCACGGCCAGTTCCGGCGAGTCCACGATTCATGTTGGTCTATGCCAAACGTCTGCATAACTCTTAGGCCAGCTCTGAGCGGCCAACAGGTCCTGCCATTTTCGCAAAATTTTTCTGCGATAACTATTAAACCACTTTCTAATACCATCCTCCTTAGAACTTTTTTTCTCTATTTATTATAATCGGGATAATACATTGTACCCCTTTAACAGAATTTGACCACAGATTCCATTTACAACATTCTACTTGAAACACAAACAATATCTTTTACAAATAGAACCCAATAAAAGAAGAATAAAGGATTCTCAAGTGACACACTAGCAACTAACTTTCCTTTCAAGGGCCACAATCCAAATCAAAGGATTTACCACAAAATATTTTCCTCTCTTCAAGAAGACAATTGGAAAAACCACACTGCGGAGGTATGCCTCGATGGTCACGTCTTATTTATACTCCGTAGAGTGCTTGCGGAGGTATGTCTCGACGGTCACGTCTTATTTATACTCCGTAGAGTGCGTCCGGAGGTATGCCTCGACGGTCACGTCTTATTTACACTCCGTAGAGTGCGTGCGTTGGTATGCCTCGACGGTCACGCCGTATTTATACTCCGCAGAGTGCGTGCGGAGGCGGACCTCGACGGACACATCGTATTTATACTCCGCAGACTGCGTGCAGAGGTATGCCTCGACGGTCACGTCTTATTTATACTCTATAGAGTGCGTATGAGGCGAACCTCGACGCTACGTCAGATGAGCTTCGCAGAGTGCGTGCGGAGGCGGACCTCGATGCTACGACTTATTTATACTCCGTAGAGTGCGTGCGGCGGTATGCCTCGACGCTAGGTCTTATTTATACTCCGTAGAGTGCGTGCGGAGGTATGCCTCGACTGTCACATCTTATTTATACTCCGTGGAGTGCGTGCGGAGGTATGCTTCTACGGTCACGTCTTATTTATACTCCGTAGAGTGCGTCCGGAGGAATGCCTCGACGCTACATCTTATTTATACTCCGTAGAGAGCGTGCGGAGGTATGACTCGACGGTCACGTCTTATTTGTACTCCGTAGAGTTCGTGCGGAGGTATGCCTCGACGCTACGTCTTTTTTATGCTCTGTAGAGTGCGTCCGGCGGTATGCCTCGACGCTACATCTTATTTATACTCCGTAGAGTGCGTGCGGAGGTATGCCTCGACGGCCACGTCTTATTTATATTCCGTAGAGTGCGTGCGGAGGTATGCCTCGACGGTCACGTCTTATTTATACTCCGTAGAGTACGTGCGGAGGTATGCCTCGATGGTCACGTCTTATTTATACTCCGTAGAGTTCGTGCGGAGGTATGTCTCGATGGTCACGTATTACTTATACTCCGTAGAGTGCGTCCGGAGGTATGCCTCGACGCTACATCTTATTTATACTCCATAGAGAGCGTGCGGAGGTATGTCTCGACGATCACGTCTTATTTGTACTCCGTAGAGTGCATGCGGAGGTATGCCTCGACGCTACGTCTTTTTTATACTCCGTAGAGTGCGTGCGGAGGTATGCCTCGACGGTCACGTCTTATTTATAGTCCGTAGAGTCCGTGCGGAGGTATGCCTCGACGCTACATCTTATTTGTACTCCGTAGAGTGCGTGCGGAGGTATGCCTCGACGCTACGTCTTTTTTATACTCCGTAGAGTGCGTGCGGAGGTATGCCTCGACGGTCACATCTTATTTACACTCCGTAGAGTGCGTGCGTTGGTATGCCTCGACGGTCACGCCGTATTTATACTCCGCAGAGTGCGTGCGGAGGCGGACCTCGACAGACACATCGTATTTATACTCCGCAGACTGCGTGCAGAGGTATGCCTCGACGGTCACGTCTTATTTATACTCCATAGAGTGCGTATGAGGCGAACCTCGACTTACGTCGATGATACTCTCAGAGTGCGTGCGGAGGCGGACCTCGACGCTACGACTTATTTATACTCCGTAGAGTGCGTGCGGCGGTATGCCTCGACGCTAGGTCTTATTTATACTCCGTAGAGTGCGTGCGGAGGTATGCCTCGACTGTCACGTCTTATTTATACTCCGTGGAGTGCGTGCGGAGGTATGCTTCTACGGTCACGTCTTATTTATACTCCGTAGAGTGCGTCCGGAGGAATGCCTCGACGCAACATCTTATTTATACTCCGTAGAGAGCGTGCGGAGGAATGACTCGACGGTCATGTCTTATATGTACTCCGTAGAGTGCGTGCGGAGGTATGCCTCGACGTTACGTCTTTTTTATACTCTGTAGAGTGCGTCCGGCGGTATGCCTCGACGCTACATCTTATTTATACTCCGTAGAGTGCGTGCGGAGGTATGGCTCGACGGTCACGTCTTATTTATACTCCGTAGAGTGCGTGCAGAGGTATGCCTCGACGGTCACGTCTTATTTATACTGCGTAGAGTGCGTGCGGAGGTATGTCTCGACGGTCACGTATTATTTATACTCCGTAGAGTGCGTCCGGAGGTATGCCTCGACGCTACATCTTATTTATACTCCGTAGAGAGCGTGCGGAAGTATGCCTCGACGGTCACGTCTTATTTGTACTCCGTAGAGTGCGTGCGGAGGTATGCCTCGACGCTACGTCTTTTTTACACTCCGTAGAGTGCATGCGGAGGTATGCCGCGACGGTCACGTCTTATTTATACTCCGTAGAGTGCGTGCGGAGGTATGCCTCGACGGTCACATCTTATTTACACCTCGTAGAGTGCGTGCGTTGGTATGCCTCGACGGTGACGCCGTATTTATACTCTGTAGAGTGCGTGCGGAGGCGGACCTCGACGGACACATCGTATTTATACTCCGCAGACTGCGTGCAGAGGTATGCTTCGATGGTCACGTCTTATTTATACTCCATAGAGTGCGTGCGGAGGCGAACCTCGACGCTACGTCGTATTTATACTCCGCAGAGTGCGTGCGGAGGCGGACCTCGACGCTACGTCTTATTTATACTCCGTAGAGTGCGTGCGGCGGTATGCCTCGACTGTCACATCTTATTTACTAGTAAGGTGGCCGTGCGTTGCAACGAAAAACTAAATAAAATTGATGCATACTATGGAGCATCTTTTCAACAAATTTGCTTTCTTGGTATATAGCTAAGTGATCGCAAACAAGCAAACCAGTTTTAGCCCACTCTATTAGGACTTGTAAAGTCAGAAAATCAGCGCATGCGCTAGATAAAAGAATAAACCGCATAGTATCTCATAAACAGAGCAATAAGAGCATACAGAGAATAAAGTGACCAAAACACTTGCAGCAGAATTAAATTAACAATGAACCGCATAGTGTCTCATCAATAAAGTACACATCCATATATCACCTAGAACATTAGATATTGGAAACGAAACAAAATCACAACAAGAGCTCGCTCGCAGATTTGGGCTTTTCAATACAACAACATCAACCAAGGCAGTAAAATTCAAGACATTGTTCATCAGAAAGCTCCATGAGGAAACAGATCTCACGCATTGGTGTCAGAACTCATAATATGTAGAGCAACTAAACAACTATATCTATGTGTACTGCAATCAAAATCCATCTACTAGACAAAATCCAGTTAGAATCCTGCAAAGTTCCACAAAATCCTTGATGAACTTGGGACAAAGTAACACAAAATCCAGTTACCTGCAAAGCATCCTGCTAAGGGGAAGATGAAAGAACAGTTGAAAGAAGTTCTATGTTGTTACGAGCCACATCAAAAGCTTCCTTTGTTTCTTTAGCAGTATATGTATGCACATGCACATCTTCAAAGGTCTCATCGATAGGTTTGCATCGACTTCACTTCAAAGAATCGATTGTGGTGGAGTAAATATGGGGGGCCAAGATCTCATTGTCACGTCCAGGAAACCGCACTCTTGATTTCAAGCTCTACAAAGATCAGGACAGCCTTGGTTACTACAGCATGAAATATTTTTGCTGCAAGAATAAATCATATGGATATATAGTACAACCATCAAACTGGATAGTGGATACTGAAACAACCAGCGAATTATGATAAATATTCAACCCATGTATTTATGAGCAAATAAATATCAAAATTGTATTTGAGCTGTTAGACATGCTTCGTTCAAAGTCTCTTAAGGTATAACTTCTTGTCTTCTTAACACATCACACACAACACCGAAGAAAGTCTCATGGCATAAATATCAATGGTCGTTATCAAGAGATGCTAGGTGTTTTTTAGGATAGGAGGCAATCAAGAACATCGGCGGCAAAAGTAAAGCAGTAATCGCTAAGTTCATTGCCAATTCTTCACCAATCAACTACTAATAAAGATGGATGGCCCCTCCCCTCTGATGGAATAATGGACACGATTATAACCGAGTGGGACATTTGCTTTGCATCACTAAAAAAGACCTTGCTCTGATAAAAAAAGAACTACTACAATGTAACTTCAGAATCATCTTCTTCTACTTACTGTTCGACACGAACCATTTATTATTTTGCACAGCACATGCTGCAAGAGCTATAACTGGTGATCCTGATCCCGATCTAGATCGCACAAGTACTGTCTAAAATATTGCAGCCTAACAAGAACAATTGCATTTTAAAGTAAGTGAATGATCTAATTCATCGAATTCCAAATAAAAAATGTATCGAAGCTAATACGACATGAACTATCGCAACATACGACATTAACAATAAGCCAAATAAGCTTCTTCACCATCCATATCTCTTCATCCTCCCGATAGTGCTCGGCTTCACTGCGCGGCTTCTCCTCGCCACCCCACACTCTTTTTCACCACCTCCTCCTCGCGCCGCAGCCCTCCACTGTGATGTCCTCGCACTGATGATGCCCTCATAGTGCATAAAGCACCAAGCAACAAGCACCTTCTCGCAAACGCACCAAGTGACTTCTCGAATACACCGCAAACAATATAAGAAATGTGAACTCGGTCTTGAATAGATCATAGATTATTTTTGAGAATGTAAATATACAAAAGATATTTTGTGGGCACGATAAAGTCATACAACTTACTCTCGATCGCACCAATGCTAAGGCCGTTGTAGTTAACTACCAACCTAACTCTCATATGAAGATTTTCCCTAGAAAATTATAATACAAATTTATTAGCATCAGAGGAACACATAATTTACGAAGTTTCTTATCATATTTCCATACAAACAAATTCTATATAAACTTTGAAGCTTAAAATGTTTATCGATCTTATGGACGTGTGAGAATCGAGACATGCACGTGTGCCTATGTGCGCACACACATGCCGACATGGACATATACAAACAGACATCCCGACGAGAGAGATCAATCGATAGCAAGCATGCAAGATCGCAGAACCGCCTAGCACATTAACATGTATCCGCCGAGAACAACTTTTCGAACCTAGAGCACTCGCTCCACCTTCCCTCACCGCTGGATCGCTCCATCGTTGAGATTCATGCACTTCTTATCAACATCAAGCAACGTAATTATAATAGGTTAGCGTAATTTTCCTATGGGCTTGTTGGTGTGAGCAGAAATGAAGACTGCAAATGCATCAGAGCACCGCCCACCCGTAACCCAAGACAATTGTTATTTTTTCATTGGAGTGATGTCGTTGTTTTGGAAAAAGTATATATTTTGCTAATTTTACATGAAACATGATCTGATAAAAACACCGAAGCATATTTTTACATGATGTGATGTGATATCATGTTTACTATTTAGTCAACTCTTATCAACTATTTAATTCCATGTATCTGTTACATCAAAAGAAATACAAATATGATACAAACTATTCCAAAAGTAATACAATAACAATAACAACAATAAAACATTTTGCCCCAAACTATTTAATAGCAAAGATTAATAGGTAAACCATAGCTGAAGCTTGGATACAAAGTATGGTAACTGCAGGTTCAGGGATTAAATGATAGGCTTAGCTAAACCAGCTCATGTGAAAATGGAAACCCACCTCACAGACACAAAGAATCTGCATCAAACCAGTGATCACATTTCGTGGCTTGTAAAAGTGGCCAAGACGGGTGTCAAAGTTGGATACAACAGCTGTTTTTACACCAGCACTTCTCAATGCTTCAAAAACATATTTAGCATCAGGGTGACAGAGCTGCCAATCCTAGCAAACATAAAGCACTTTATAAGGTCTAACATACAAGAAGGTTTGACAAAATTTTGATTATAGCCTATCTCACCTTTTCACATATAGTAATGATAAAGTTAAGTATCGCAAACTGAAAGCAACTGTGAGAAGAACTGTCTATATGTTGCCAAAAGGGTCTTCCTCATCAACATACCCGAGATATTCGAATCCATTAGTCCATGCAGAAAGATATTTATAAGGGGTTTGAAATGTAAATAGTAAATACGAAATCTTTAATTGAAATATGACTCAAGAAGGTGAATAACTCAATCACATGTCCAGAGGGTGTGCAAGGCTACTGTGCTCATATTTCTATTTTTGTAACATAACAAGTCCAACAGTTCAAGGAGGCATATGAATGCGCAGCAAGAAGCTACAAAAGAATGAAATGATCGCAACCGCACTACCTATCACCAAAGATCCATATATGATAAGGAAAATTAGTTCTAGATGATTTTCCATTAAGATGTTTCTCCGATAAGTAATACCAAAGATGCTTATCGTAATGTGTGCTTGTAAAGCGCACAAAACCAGTCAAATTTTTACTTGTCAATCGCACAGTGGCTAAACTATAAACCATAGGTATTTCGTTAACTCGCCGCTTTAGGCCCGCCTCAAATCCATAGGTATTTCGGGTTGTTCTATTCATGAATGACTATTGCAGTGAATCTTCGTGCCTTATGCCCTTATGCTTGTGCCCCGCATCACTGGAATCACAAGACAAAACTCCGGGAGGGACTCAATTAGCCCATCATGAGGCCTGAATGAGGTCCATTCTAGAGATTTAGACTGGACCACCTAGATTGACAAGTAACCATCCAATACCATGGTACACTAAAGAAAAGAGCACCCACTGAGTTGTGTTGCTTATATGCCCGACTATTAGCAAATTTTACTCACTAATAGGACACCATATGGCTTAGCTATCTCCATTCAGCCAGGCTAAGGTCAAGAGTGATTAGAAACAACTTAATTCTTAGCTTTTGTACATCAATTACACAAAGGGCAAAGTAGATTTAGTACTAAATGCTCAAAAGCTTGTTGAGTGATCATAACTACCTTGCACCCTAGCTTGTCATCTAGCATCAACTACACATAGAGCACACAACATATTGGGTATTAAATGCACATAAGGTGAAAAACACCATTGTAATGGTGAAAATAGTTGCATATCGGTTGCCATGTACCAAACACAAACATTGCTCAGTAATAGGTATGTTAAATGCACGTGAGTACGGACATAACATGAGAACTATAGCATTATCAGTTGTGTCACATCTATTAGCACAAAGCTCATGTGCGGATGCCGAACATCACTTGGGTAATTCACATTTACAAGATCAGAACACTCTTTGCTGCAATTCTACCAAGGGAATTATGTCATTATGTGGCGGTTCAACGTAAATACAAAAACTAAGCTTCATGAAAACACTCAAGTTTGACTCATTGGTTATATGATTGCTCCACGAAGAGGAAACCCTATTTAATTCCCAAAGCACAGTTGTCACAAAGATTCCCAGGGAAAAAGTAAATTGTGTGTTAAAACATGGAACTAAATAGGACAGACCCAAACTGCACTGTTGTGCAACAACAACAACTTGAGGATCATCAGTGCAGGAGCAGAAGCGAGCTTGAAGGGATAGCAGCGCTGTCTTCAAGGTAAGGGCTGGGCTCCACCGATCTTTCAGATGTCCAAGCAAATTGCTCCATTTTGGCTGCTAATATTAGGGTGCCTTCAATAATAGATTAGAGGAGAAATCGAGTTGTAGATCATGCAAGACTTGTACTTATCGATCAGAAGCAAAGAAGTTAAGTAACGCAGATTGCTAGGTCACAAGATATTTTTGGAGATTGGATGGCTCACCACCACATGAAGAGTAAACTCATTGCAATACTTTAAGAGAACATACCAACACCGAAACAAAGAGATTTTCTACTTGTTGTATTTGTTTGAACTACAATGTACTACCGCTAATGTCCCAATTTGATCAAACAACAACAAATATAAGAAAGTGAAAACCCGGATCAATTATCAACAATTGTTAGCTAAGAGTAATGGTTTCCTACAAACAAGGAACATTGAGATCATATACACCGAGAGGAATACAAACAAAAGCCACAGGAGAAGGAAAGCTTATGTACCATACTTTAGTGATGAAGCGCATCTTAGGAGGCTCAAAGGATAGCCACCGCCAATCAAAGACCACAATCAATCGATTACACGATAATAACATTTTTCGTGCCTTTGCAGCTCTTGCTTTGGGCTGGCTTTGTTATTAGCATATAGCGGGAGAGTGACACACAAAGGTTTTAACTTATGAACAACTAACAGAGCCACAAGCATTGAAGATTGGACATAGATCATTCTTCTCGCCCCAAGAGTGCTAGCATTTGGGGCCCTATGGCAAGGGCTCTAGTTGTACTATTCAACATCACAAAATTTTCACATCATAAAAGATGTATGTAATACACCTTGCATCCTTGAATTAGAACATGAAGTACAAATCATCGCTCAAATGCACATTGCTTCTCTACGCCCCAAAGGAAAGGTGCATCCACATTAAGCATCGCGCTCACGAATGTCAAATCCTAACTGAACGAAGAGGGCACTCGCTCCAAACCCTTACCCTACCCTAAAATCAACCTCTCACACAAGAATCGCGCTACGCCACATCAATCAATCTACCCAGCCCCACGGTCCGCAGAGGCTAGGGACTAAACCCTCCGGCCGATCGCCACAAACCACAGGCGAAATCGTGGGGCAGAGGCGACGATGGAATCCCAAACGGGGCAAGGAGAGACGAGGAGACGTGGTCTACAGGGCAGCAGATGTCGATGAGGAAGGTGCCGCCTCGTAGGGCATCCTCGACGGGGCCGCGATGGTGCCGGTGAGGTGGGAGATGTTGTAGCCGCCGTCGCGGAGGACGATGGAGACGCCGGAGACCTCCCTGTCCCGGTTGCATTCCGTGAGCTCAGGTGGAGTAGGGGAGGAGGCGCCCGAGGGGAGGAGGCGGCGGCGGCGCGGGCTAGGGAGGAGGCGGTTCGGGGAGGAGGATGCGGCGGCGCGGGGGTGGCAGAGGAGTGGCGGCGGCGCGAGGGGGGCGGAGGGGGTGAGGGCAAAAGCGCAGGCTGGCGAGGAGGGTGGGGGAGAGACGGGGGAGGGGAGAGTGGCGGCGCGGAGAACGGGGGGAGAGGACTCGGCGGTGGGGGCGGCGAGGACGGCATGGCGCGTTCGGAGGATTACTCGCGCATTCGGAGGAGAGGCTTTGGTTTGGGGGTTTGGGAGTGGAGGAAGGGAAGGGAAGTGAAGCGGAGGGGAGAGAGGGAGGGAGCGTGCGGGCTGCACTGCAACCCGGTGACATTGTACTGCGAGGCGAGGGGAGTGAGGGGAGGCGGGGGCGCGAGAGAGCGAGGAGGTGGCTGGGGAGAGCGACGGGAGGCGGGGCGCGGGGAGCGAGGTGGATTTTAGGGTTTAGGGAGACGGCGTGCGGGGTGGGAGGGGAGGGGTGACAGATGGTTTGGATTTAATCTCATAATCAGATCGAATGATTGCGAAGAGAGGAGTGACGACGGGTCAACCACCAACTCCTTTTATAATAGTAAAGATACTCCGTGGAGTTCGTGCGGAGGTATGCCTCGACGGTCACGTCTTATTTATACTCCGTAGAGTCCGTCCAGAGGTATGCCTCGACGCTACATCTTATTTATACTCCGTAGAGTGCGTGCGGAGGTATGCCTCGACGGTCACGTCTTATTTATACTCCGTAGAGTGCGTGCGTTGGTATGCCTCGATGGTCACGTCGTATTTATACTCCGTAGAGTGCGTGCGGAGGCGGACCTCGACGGTCACGTCGTATTTATACTCCGAGAGTGCGTGCGGAGGTATGCCTCGAATGTCACGTCTTATTTATACTCCGTAGAGTGCGTGCGGAGGTATGCCTCGACGCTACGTCTTATTTATAGTCCGTAGAGTGCCTACTCCATTGCGTGTGCTAAAATCTGCACGGCGCCAAGGCCAGCAGCAGCTCCTAGTTCAGTGGGACGGAACTGCTTTAGCGGATGCATCATGGACTCCACTGGCATAGTTTCAGGAGGCTTAGCCGATTTTCAGCTCGAGGACAAGCTGCTTCGCGAGGAGGGGAGAGATGTTATAGTCTATAAACGCAGGCATCAAACTTAGCCTTGCTGTGCAGTCCTCTTCCCAGTTTGGCACCTTCTCCTTCACCGATACGGACCAGGCAGCTGAGTCCAGCTCGGACTCTAGTGCGGCTTTAGCATATGAGTCCCAGCCGGACTCTAAGTGTATGAGTTATTATATATAGCATTGAGACCAAGGGTTATGTAAGCAAGAAGTAATAAAGGATCTATTTACCCCTCTCTCGTTATCTCCGTCCAGACTTCCTCTCGTTATCTCCGTCCAGGCTTCCTCCTGCTGGCGACTCGCGATTCCGCTCGCCCGGGCCATCGTCGGGGCCAAGGTCGACCTCAGCCTTCCCACCGCTATGCCTTGAGGTCGCAGGCTCCTGACAGGCATCACACCAATAAATTCATGATCAAATTCATATACATTGGAGTAATTAATCAGCCATTTGTCATGAGAACAAAAGGCATTTAAAGGGAAATGGCATCAAAGTGTAATACAATATCTAATCATCTGTGACAAACGTCAATCAATTTAGCTCAAAAACAGTTCATAGATTATGAACAACTTTAGGACCTTAGGCAATTGAGCAGGCCGAGAACCCAAAAACAGGGAAAAAATATCGTAAAAAAAGAGTAAAACTACATCATGCTGCTACCAGAATATTATATGCCTAACAAACTTCCCAACATGGCACTGAAAATTCCATGAGGCATCAGAGCTACCAGAATATTATATGCCTAACAAGTTAACATTGCATCTGGCATCTTTCGCCTCAGCCATAAACAATAGAACTTGCATCAATTAATACACAAAAACAATGTCATAAGCAAGTTAGTTTGAAAGAGGCTCTACATCGTTCACATGCAACAATATAATTATCACGAATGACAACGAAAACAACATTAGTCTAAATTGCTCGGAAGCCAAAAGAGAATCATGCAAGACAGATTCGTTGCATAGTTTCTACATTAGAATAAAAAACTTCATCATCTGGACCATTTATTCATGAATGTGTAGACAATGAAAGGCATCATAAACTAATATGAACCATAAAGTGATAGGGAGCAGTGGAACATTATCTAGAAGTAGTAAGTGTTAGTAAAATTGCACAAACAAACAATTAAAACATTGAAACAAAGACCAATGTTATTAAGGCGGTAAGGCGAGGCGAGGCGACCCACCCCCCACACCTTTTAAGTGATAAGGAGTGAGGTGAGGCGACGCCTTACAGACATCCTAAGGCGTTAAGACAGCAAATAAAATAAGCATTTTAACAGCACATATGCACCTTATTATTGCTAATTCTTGAGCTTATATAGCACCATCTCTTTTCCAATTGCTCTTTCTCCCATGTAGCATATTATTTTGAAAGTATCTCAAGGTGATAGTGGTGGGCCTATTAAAGGTATTAGAGATAGAATAGAAATTATATTTCTTTAAAAAAAGAGATAATGGCACCTCCGAAGAATATAAGTGCTGTTAAAAAAAAGATAGTGGGCACATCCCATTCTCTCTCTCCCCCTCAGATCTCCCACGCTTCCTCCTCCCATTCTCTCTCTCACCGACACCTCCCAGCACCTCCTCCCATTCTCTTTCCCCCTTAGATCTCCCACGCCTCCTCCCATTCTCTTTCTCACCGACACCTCCCAGCACGCGAGCTCCTCAGCTCCGACGCGGCTGGACAGCGCCCTCCCCGTCGCCGCTCTTCTCCACCTCGGGCGACGTCGGGGAGACCGTATCAGGACGGATCCGGCAGCGGGGAGCCCCGATCCACCGAATCTAGCAGCGGGAATCGGCACGGGAGCCAGCGGCGGCGGGACCTAGCACAAGGAGCCCGTATCCGGCCGCGGAGGTCGGATCCGGAGGGCGAGACCGGCGGTGGTGAGGCCGGATCCAGTGGACGAGCTTGCATGCGCGTAGCGTGAGGTCGAGGTCGTGCCGTGCTTTGGAGGAGGAGGTCACACCGCTGTCGAGGAGGTACGCCTTAGTCACATACGGCAAGGCGGGGGCGACGCCTTGCCACCCGGGACCGCCATACCGACGCCTAAGCGACGCCTTAATAACCTTGACAAAGACAACCTTCTACAGATGCAATAGGTTCAAAATAATGGCAGGAATCGTCAGGTAAATTAAAGAAAAGAGTAATTACGCTTTGTCATCCTCTACTTATATAAGTGTATTAAAGAAAGTAAACAATTCTTTCTTTTACATGTATAATTTCACAGTACATGGCAAAACTTGCTAAAATTGTCTAGCTTCTGTTCTCTAGTGAATGGTTAGCAAATAAATAGAAGAGATATTGTCGTTGCTCAAGAGGCACATACCTCGACAGAACCAACAAACTCTGAAAAACCATTTACTATAGCAGGATTTATGGTGTATTTTGCTATATATCTTCTTATCCGGAAGTTGTCATTGTCCTTATCAGCATCAGTGTCATCCAATCCTGATAACCTTCCTCTCTGGACTTTCATCTTATTTGCAGTTTGCCATGTCCGAGTAATCACCTGAAAGCAAAGGTTTCAACAAATGCATAAAATTAGAATAGATGTAGGTAAACCGGGTTACCAGTTAGTGGAATTTTCTCCTAAATCTAGAGGCATAAGTCCAGCCTCTCCAAACAACTATTTTTCATCCTTCTCCGAGAAAGTTGAATGCTACTTTTTATTAAAAGTTTTTAACAGGGTTACATCATCTTTACGAGACTTTTAAGCTTATAGATGAGGCCAAGCATCTAAGAACAAGCCCAAACTATGTTTGGTGGCAAGATACGCACAAGTAGTAGCTCTGAACTGGCTTTTTTAAGTTCAGTTGGGTTTGCCTTGACAATGGATCTGAAATAGGCCAGAACTGTTTACCCTTGAAACTTATGATAATACAGAACTTACCATATTTCCTATTTACCGCACTATCTGATTTACAAGATAAATTAGTAGCCAATATGGTACGCTCTAACAAATTGACACATAAAATGAAAAAAAATGCAATCATCTGTAGATAATAAGATGGACTGACATTAACTATTTTACTCAAAACAGAAGAAATACTGACTTGTAACATGCAAGTAGTGTTTGCATCAGCACTAAGTAGTTAGTAGCTATTTAGTAGCAGATGATTGACAACTAGCAACAATTACAGCAGTCGCTAGAATGGAGGGCACTTTCATGAATCATGAGACACAGCAAATGCATCAACAATTATATGGGTCTGCCAGTGAAGATACAAGCAAAGCAACAATCGTTCTGCCTGGACGTGTTTACTCTTCAACAGTTGGAATAATAATGAAAAAAAGAGGTCCAGACTCTCATTTTTACTGTATCAGAAGTTCAAACTGAGCTCAAGCCTAGCTTAGATCTAGGACACACAACATGAAATTGCGTTGTCTACGAGGTACTACAAGCAACGCGCAGCAGCCACCCTGATTTGTCAATAAGCAATACTTTAAGTGTTGGCAGCACTTATCATCAGTCCAAATAAAAGCAGTACTGGTCAGTACATATACAACCTACCTCTGCAATGAAAGAAGCGCATCACTTGTTGGAGGCAGTCAAATGGGTGAACTCCAAGTATTATCGCATGAAATGATTATGGAAAAGATAGGAATAATTGAAAGGCACATTAATACCTTGACAAGTATTCTGTAACTATTGATAGGTTCGGAGGTTCAGTAACAGCACCCATGAATAGAACAATATTTGGATGTCTCAGACTTTTCATTAATGCAACTTAGCACATAGAAAAAAACATTCATAAGGTGAGTAATATGGATGGGGATTCTCCATAAAGGCATAAACACCAACTGGATATAGAACATAATCGCTAGTAACCATTCATTGAAGAATCTTAGCCCTGACAACATAGCGAAGTTCAACAACACTTATAACCTCAACCCATGCAAGAATGTGTTCAACAACAAACCTCTCTCATAAACTCCCGCAAGCGATCTGGATGAAAATCCTGCTCCATAAGTATCTTCACAGCAACATCCTGCAGAAATACAAAGTTGATTGCAATATTGAGGCCAAAAACATTCAGCACTGAGCACAAAGAGCTCACTAAGAGTTAAAATTAAAACAAACCAGGTCAAAAAAGCTCAAAATGATGGATGCAGTCGTGCACTATTAGGAGTTCAGCAGGAATTACAGAAAAAAGTCAATCAGAATGAAGAATCCAAAGGAGCAATCGTTTTTCCTCTTGTCAGTTACAACTTATCGATAAATAAAGCATATAAAAGCCATACCGATCCATTCCAGTCAGCACGATGAACTGTTCCAAAAGAACCTGGAAGGAGAGTAAGTTTACTAAAAGCATGACATTGTTCTTTCAATAGGGTACATATCAAGATTTAACATGAAAGTACTGAAACTTTTAATAATAGCCTTGAAAGCAAACAAAAATTGTATGGGGGTAATACCACCACATAATAATTGTAGGAGGGGAGGTTTCTAAGACACAAGGACAAATAGAGGGGTTTTTTACGTGTTTTCTCTATAAATAATAGTAACAAGTCGAATAAATATTGCAGTTTGCATATTAAACTAACCAACTATACAAGAGTAGTAGCATGGGGCCAAAAATATTCACTTCAATTACCAAGACAAATATATAAAGAGAAATTAATGGATGAATTAACCATAAAATGCATTATCAAGAAGAAAATATGAGTTTAGTGCAGAAAATGAATTAACCATAAAAGCCTCCATGGATCAGAAAACTCTTCAGTTGAAGAAATTACTGCAACCTTGTCAAGAAAACTCGACAAAAAAAACACAGCAAAAGAGTGAGTTTATGGAAACCTGTGGCCATCAGAGATTCAGATAGCTACGTGAGTACTGATGTATGCTGCAACTTCTTACTATCTATCATTGACGTCTTCTCAGGTAACTCGTACAGAAGAGAATCATCATGCGATAAACCTACATTTTATTTCCGAATAGATGCAACAATGACTTGGAAAACTCTTATCAGAGGACTTCCTAGAGGCTTTTGGACTCTGTATGAATTGGAACCCAACAAGAAACTTGCAATAGCCAATGCGATGAACAGAGTTGGGATCCAAAGGCCTATAACCCATCCATAATGATCTTGCACCCACACAACAATGGTGCCTGAGGCAAAGCTGCTGATATAGCTGAGAAAAAGAACCAATTAAAGAAGGAATCCGTAGAGCGCATGCGGAGGAATGCCTCGACGGTCACGTCTAATTTATACTAAGTAGAGCGCGTACGGAGGTATGTCTCGACGGTCACGTCTCCTTTATACTAAGTAGAGCGCGTGCGGAGGTATGCCTCGACGGTCACGTCTCGTTTATACTCCGTAGAGCGCGTGCGGAGGTATGCCTCAACGGTCACGTCTCCTTTATACTCCGTAGAGCGCGTGCGGAGGTATGCCTCGACGGTCACGTCTCCTTTATACTAAGTAGAGCGCGTGCGGAGGTATGCCTCGACGGTCACGTCTCCTTTATACTCCGTAGAGCGCGTGCGGAGGTATGCCTCGACGGTCACGTCTCCTTTATACTCCGTAGAGCGTGTGCGGAGGTATGCCTCGACGGTCACGTCTCCACTGTTTATACTAAGTAGAGTGCGTGCGGAGGTATGCCTCGACGGTCACGTCTCCTTTATACTAAGTAGAGTGCGTGCGGAGGTATGCCTCGACGGTCACGTCTCCTTTATACTAAGTAGAGTGCGTGCGGAGGTATGCCTCGACGGTCACGTCTCCTTTATACTAAGTAGAGTGCGTGCGGAGATATGCCTCGACACTCACGTCTCCATTATACTAAGTAGAGTGCGTGCGGAGGTATGCCTCGACAGTCACGTCTCCTTTATACTAGGTAGAGTGCGTGCAGAGGTATGCCTCGACGGTCACGTCTTCTATTGTATGCTAGATTACCTATTGTATGAACTACATATGTATAAATATACTAGTCCCAATATTTTGTGCTAGATTTTCTCTAGCTCTTTCTGGTTTGTAGTGGGTTTTCCCCTTTTTTAGGCGGGTTTTCCAATAACCGGAACGGTTACCGGTTTTCAAACAACCCAAATTCAAAATTTCATACGTAAATTTCATCTGTTTTTTTTTCAAGTTTTCTTGTAACCGGCCGGTAATCGTTACCATCCACCCGCCGGGTTTTGCACCGGTTCCGATATTTCTATCCCTACTTCACATGCTGTAGTTGTACACTTGTTTGGGTCTTTAGAAAGTGTCACCTAGAAAGAATGAGTGCAATCAAACTATATTTGTTTTGACCAAACATATTACTGTAAATATCTTAGACTGGACATAAAAAATGGGATGGGTAAACTTGTTATCAAAAATACTTTTATAGTATTATATTGTCAGGTTTTGAATACATAATAACAAATTTTAATGGTCAAAGTTGTATCTAGTTGACTTCGAAGAGTCAAAATGGTCACTTTTTCTAGACTGAAGTTGTATCAAACATTACTATTCATTCAAAATGCACTAGAACAGTTCAAGATGACCTACCTTGCTCACAAATGCAATCGAGTTGGAACTTCCAGCCATTCCAAATGCAGCAAACATAGGTCGCATCATAACCTGCATCAAGACTCAAACGAGACAAATGAATACATCTTTCTTTATTATAAGGCTTTCACCTATAAGAAACTTGTGTAGGAACATGGTTAGAAGAGGGGAAATGCATGAGACTCATCTTCACGTTTTGGTTTATGCATATACACCTACAGTTTAAAATTTTGTAGTTTGCCACCTATACCGTCATAATTTTGCAAACCAAGTTGAATTTACCCTCGAGATTCCGTATGATGGTGTGAGGTACTACATTTCCAAAGTACAATCAGCAAATTGCCAATTATTTAAGTAGGGGCAGCAATTTGAAAAATCTAAAAGTGCAGGTAGGTCGTGTGCAATTTACATAGGGAAAAAATACAGGCAAATAGGTAGGTCATCTGCAATTTACATAGGGAAAAATATAGGCAAATAAAAGCAAGGCAACTATTTCATGGCAAGTTTGAATTGCAAAACTAAGTATGGGTGAGTAACTCAAATAAAAGACATGGAAAAAAAAGGATAAAGAGCAAGTTTTTATCTATTTCAATTGCACATGAAGGTTTTTCTTGTACCAATGTCAGTGGATGCTCTGGCAAAATGGAAACATTATGACAGAAGTAGAATTAACTCTTTTCTATTGAAAGCATATCAGAGAACTCCGTACAGGTTCAGGTGTTGGAACGCTAGCATTCGGATCACCCATGTTAGCCCATGCGATGGCACCACCCTTTATTACCATTTCTGGTTTTGCACCAAAGAAAGAAGGTTTCCAAATAACAAGGTCAGCTAATTTTCCCACCTGTCAAAAAATGTCAGAAGATGATATGAAGAATGGAAGAACTATGAGAAAAATATGGGTCAGTTAGCCCTTGAATTGAGATAATGGAGAAAATGCTTAGCACGACGTTCACTAGGTGTGGTACTAATGATACATATGGAAGGATATTGATTATTAAAATAATCTCTATTTAATTGTAGAAATGGTTCCATCTAAATAGATCATAACTATCTAAAAAAAGAAACTTCTTGCCCTGGCCCTGATGCAGAACATCTTTTCATGACCTACAGTGACAGCACACATGTTCCTGGAAAAAAGGCTATATGGTAAAACTACAAGAAAACATATAGATCCAACAAAGTCATTTTTTTTAAATTGCAGGAATCGTCAGGTAAATTAAAGAAAAGAGTAATTACGCTTTGTCATCCTCTACTTATATAAGTGTATTAAAGAAAGTAAACAATTCTTTCTTTTACATGTATAATTTCACAGTACATGGCAAAACTTGCTAAAATTGTCTAGCTTCTGTTCTCTAGTGAATGGTTAGCAAATAAATAGAAGAGATATTGTCGTTGCTCAAGAGGCACATACCTCGACAGAACCAACAAACTCTGAAAAACCATTTACTATAGCAGGATTTATGGTGTATTTTGCTATATATCTTCTTATCCGGAAGTTGTCATTGTCCTTATCAGCATCAGTGTCATCCAATCCTGATAACCTTCCTCTCTGGACTTTCATCTTATTTGCAGTTTGCCATGTCCGAGTAATCACCTGAAAGCAAAGGTTTCAACAAATGCATAAAATTAGAATAGATGTAGGTAAACCGGGTTACCAGTTAGTGGAATTTTCTCCTAAATCTAGAGGCATAAGTCCAGCCTCTCCAAACAACTATTTTTCATCCTTCTCCGAGAAAGTTGAATGCTACTTTTTATTAAAAGTTTTTAACAGGGTTACATCATCTTTACGAGACTTTTAAGCTTATAGATGAGGCCAAGCATCTAAGAACAAGCCCAAACTATGTTTGGTGGCAAGATACGCACAAGTAGTAGCTCTGAACTGGCTTTTTTAAGTTCAGTTGGGTTTGCCTTGACAATGGATCTGAAATAGGCCAGAACTGTTTACCCTTGAAACTTATGATAATACAGAACTTACCATATTTCCTATTTACCGCACTATCTGATTTACAAGATAAATTAGTAGCCAATATGGTACGCTCTAACAAATTGACACATAAAATGAAAAAAAATGCAATCATCTGTAGATAATAAGATGGACTGACATTAACTATTTTACTCAAAACAGAAGAAATACTGACTTGTAACATGCAAGTAGTGTTTGCATCAGCACTAAGTAGTTAGTAGCTATTTAGTAGCAGATGATTGACAACTAGCAACAATTACAGCAGTCGCTAGAATGGAGGGCACTTTCATGAATCATGAGACACAGCAAATGCATCAACAATTATATGGGTCTGCCAGTGAAGATACAAGCAAAGCAACAATCGTTCTGCCTGGACGTGTTTACTTGCCTATTCACCACTCTAGTTGATGCAATCAGGATAGAGTGCTGTTTTCCCATCAGTGCATGTCACCCACTTTATTTACTGTTAGTTAGTAAACAAGTTTTCATCTTCAAGAAAAAGGAACAGTTTTGAAAGATGGACCTAGTTAATTGGTCCCACACTCGTCGTGAGTTAGCCAGATCCTATAGCTGCCAAATCTTGCACATTGACCTAGCTGATCATCACATTCATCTCACAGGTTGATGTTTAGCACATGTATAAATGTTGATTAATGGGGCTATTCATGTTGTAAAGATTATTAAATAAACAAAAATTAGATTAGGGGCTTGATTGAGAAAAACCAAATAACAAATGGTGCTGATTGACCAAAATTAACATGCCAAATACACATCTCCGAGAAGAGATGAATAGCTGACATAACAGTCCTTTGATAAAGCAAGTAGTTGGCTAAGTAATGTTTGTTCAATTGTTTCCATCCTCCATACAATTCCGTAGCTGGTACAAGTACCCATAAATCACATACCAATGCAGCAACAGATTAACTAAATTATAGTTTTTATGGGCAAGATGCAAGTCACAGCTTTGACTACATGTTACAACGACATTTCATCAACACTGACTAAACAATCTTTCCACCATCCATAGTAACATAAGATATCAAATTTGTTCAATGTGAAAATGGAAAATTTAGGATAAGTATATGTAACAAACCTCTCCAATGCGTCCCATAGCCTGTGAATCAGACGATACGATACTGATTGCTCCCAAGTCATGCAAGATATCCTCAGCAGCAATTGTTTCTGCTCGAATTCTAGACTCAGCAAAAGCTACATCTTCCGGGATGTTTTTATCAAGGTGGTGGCAAACCATCTGCAGTAGAAGCACCCCTGCTCGCCTCGTCCTACACCGCCCATCCAGCCCGCTCTCCCTACTGATGCGGATCAAGCAGCTTATGACAAGGCCAATGCTACATTGGAGGAGGCCCTGGAGCTCTATTATTAGTCTACGCTACACATCTATGAGCGATGGCAGGAGGCTGAGGCTCGTGCTACTGCCATCCTGGTAGGTAACATGACAGTGGCTATCTCCATGGATGTGGCGGAGCTACCGACAACACAGTTTATGTGAGAGCGCCTCCAAGCTCACTATCAGCCGACGAGTGATGCTATGTATCTCTCAGTTGTGCACCAAGCGCACTCCCTTCAGCAGCTTGATGCCAGCATTGATGACTTCTACCAGCAGATGTCGGAGGTGTGGCGTCAGCTTGACTCTCTGGGGCCGGATGTTTGCCGGACCTGTCCCTGCTGTGTACGGCTCCGTGCTCATCAGGAGACTCACCATCTCTACGACTTCCTAATGCATCTTCGGCTTGAGTTCGAGACTGTGTAGGCTCAGCTCCTGACTCGTTACTCACGCCCGAGCTTAGTGGAGGCTCTCACAGCTGCGCGTGTTGAGACGACTCGTCTTCGTGCCACAATTCAGATGCAGGTTGTCTTGTCTGCCTCTACCTGTTTCTTCAGCACCAGCCGAGCTCTCTTCCCCAGCTCCCAGTGCCCCTGTAGCTGCTGCTTCTACTACAGGTCTTTACTGCACATATTGCCAGCGTGATGGTCACAAGTATCAGGACTGCTACAAACAGAGGGACCAGAGTCGCCGGGGTGGACGTCCCCAGAAGGGCTCTGGCGGTTCCTCCTCCCCAAGAGCTGGTGCCTCTCGTCAGGGCTCCACCGGTGATGCTACACAGCAGTTACTCGTCCTCAGACTCCTTGCGTTCAGCTCGTTTGGCTCTTGCTTCTCAGCAGTCTTCCACGCCTCCGCCTCCTCCCTCGTTAAGTATCTTATCTTCGTGGATCTTAAACTCTGGTGCTTCTTTTCACATGACACCAGTTTCCACACATCTCACTTCCATATAGCCCACAGTCTCTCCTACTGTTCAAACTGCAGATGATACCTCCCTATCTGTTGTAGATCGAGGAATGCTATCTACCTCCTCTTTTTATTTTCCTGCAATCTCTTAACATTTCTTCGCTTACTATGCAGCTTATGTGGGCTGGTCAGATCACTGATCACGACTGTCATGTTGTTCTTGAGTCTAACTCTTGTTCTGTTCAGGATCGCCGCACGGGAACTCTGCTTGATACTGGCCCTCACCGTCGTGATTCGCAGCGTTTTTGGGAGCTAGACTGCTTCATCTGCCCTCCGCTGTCTCTACCAACTAGTCAGCCGCCGCCACTCCATCTGATTTTGTCGCGTCCACTACCTCCTTCGCTCAGTGGCACCATCGTCTCGGTCATCTCTATGGATCACGTCTTTCGTCACTCGGTAATGGTGTTTTTGGGTCTATTTCTGAAGACCTCTTTACATTGTATGGGTTGCAAGCTTAGCAAGTAGCTACAGCTCTCCTATCCCTCTAGTGACTTTATTTCTACACATCCTTTTGATCTTGTACACATTGATGTTTGGGGTCCGGCCTCCTTCGTTTCGAAACAGGATCATCGTTACTACGTGATTTTTATTGATGATTATTCTCGTTATACCTGGCTCTATTTTATGTCCTCTCGCAGTCAGTTTCTCTCTATTTATCATCGTTTCGCCACTATGGTTCGAACTCAGTTCGATTTGGCTATTCGTGTGTTTCGTGCTGACTCTGCTAGCGAATCTCTCTGCTGCCTTCCGCCATTTTCTCGCTGAACAGGGCACTCTTCCCCAGTACTCTTGTCCTGGTGCTCATGCTCAGAATGGTGTCTCTGAACATAAGCATCGTTACTTACTTGAGACTACTTGAGCTCTCATGCTTGCCTCTTTTGTTCCTCCTCATTTTTGGGCTGAGACTGTCTCCACTGCGGTTTTCCTTATCAATATGCAGCCTTCCACCGCCCTTCAGGGTTCTACTCCTGTCAAGTGTCTTTTTGAACGATCCCCAGAGTACGGTCACCTTCGCAGTTTCGGTTGTTTGATTTGTTCTTCTCCCACCTCATGAGCGCACTAAGCTAACTGCTTAGTCAGTTGAGTGTGTTTTTCTTGGCTACAGTCTTGAGTATAAGGGTTATCGCTGCTACGACCCTGTTGCTCGCCGGATGAGGATTTCCCGAGATGTCACTTTCGACAAGTCCCGACCTTACTACCCTCGTTCTCCCACAGTCAGGTCTGATTCTCTTGTTGAGTCGGTCTCCTTTCTGACTTTCCCTCATTCTCCACCTACTTCCACTAATGCTTTGCCTCATCCACTTCATTCAGCCTCCTCTTCGACTGATCATTCTTAACCAAAGTCGGAGGTTCCTTCCCACTCTCTTGTTGAGGTTTCACCTTTTCCCTTGCAATAACTCGTCGTCCTCAACCTCCTCCCTCTCCAGTTGGCTCCCCCTCCTTGTTGGGACCTATTCCCAATTCTTCTTCGTCCTTGTCGAATCCTACTCCCAGATACGATCTTCGTGATCGCCAGACATTAGGCAGCCTGAGCACTATGGCTTTGCAGCCACTGCCTCTTCTGAGCCTGACTTATTGTGAGGCTGTTGCTCATCCTGAGTGGCAGCTTGCGATGTGAGAGGAGATTGCTGCTTTGGAGCGTATTGACACTTGGAATCTTGTACCCTTACTTGCACGTCACTCCCATCACGTGCAAGTGGGTATACCAGATCAAGACTCGCTTGGATGGTTCCTTTGAGCATTACAAGGCTCGTCTTGTAGCGCGTGGTTTTCAGCATGAGCATGGTCGTGACTATGATGAGATATTTGCTCATGTTGCTCACATGACCACCGTTCGCACTCTCCTTGCTGTAACCTCTATTCGATGGGTGAACCCTAGGATGGTCCACACAGATTGCCCTCCTATCACCATTCTGTCTGGCAGCTCACTCTGACAACAGATAGGGCAAATAAAAAACTTCCTCAAACCCTCAAATCCAGGTCTATTGGTAGGAAATAAACCCAAAAACCACAATATCTTGCAAAAATGTCTGGCTGCACTGCTGGTGCAAAGTGCTCATAAACAAAATTTTATTTTCCACAAAGGTAAAAGCAGAAGTGGAGCATCAATCTGAAACTTGTCCAAATTTCATGATCTAACTCAATTCAGACAAGCAAATTAGAGAAGACACATTTAAATAAAATAGAGAGAGTAAGGATATTGTTTTCCTTGGTTTATATTCTTTGTTTCACTTGATCTAGGGCCTGTTCTTTGCGGCTTCTAAAAGCCGCTTTTGATTTTTTTTTTTTTTTTTTTTTTGCTACAGTAACTAACTTCTAAACGGAGTATTTTTTTAAAATATGGTCTACAAGTTAATTGTAGGACACGTTAAAAACTAATATCTGTACCATCAAAAATCGCAAATGAGTATCTCTCTTTCCGCAATCTCTGTCGCAAACAGTCAAAAAGCCATCAGCCGCAGCCAAAAAGAACAGACCCCCAAATTCTAAATTTAGTTAGATCATGTATTTTGGCTATGCTGTAATCCAAAGCGAGACACAATTCCAATGAAATTTAGAAATTTAATGGAACATTTTAAGGGTATTTTCTATGACATCACGCACAATTGAGCTTTTACGCATACCAATACATATATAAATAACAGAAAATAAATGTCGCACTTAGATAAAGTATATTTCATACCGTGATATGTATGTATGGTCCTATCTTTAAATCTGCAATTGAATGCTCCACGTAACTGATTCATTTAAGGTATCGTGTGGATATTAACTGTCCTGATTAGATAAGCATCACCATAACGAAATGCGGTATACCAAAGATGACAAGATGATAATATAAGACAGCTTACTTGGATATCAAAAGCTTCGCAATGGATAAACGATTATTTATTGCAGTGGTGTGGTTCCCCAATCCTCATGCGATTTCAAACCCATTGCCCTGCCTTAATTATCTCGGCCAATCCATCGGTGTTGCAGTATTTCCTGCATGTGTTCTCGAGAGGAACAAAATTAAGATTTTGAACAACAGAGAATCACTTTCCTGTGTTAGAGATCTGCGAGTTAGCTATCTCTCCTGTCAGTGTAGCAGATCTGCCCGATCTGGTATCCTCTAGTTAGGAAGGTTCTCTGCAGCTATTAAGAGTGTCTCTATGTAAGTAAACTGCCGCATGTGATCTCGGAAGACCTGGCTATAGATAGAATAGTTAGATTCTATTGTAATATATGGAAAGATCATATATGGCTAGTATCCTGGCCGGTCTCCTCAATCCATGCGGCAGCCTATTGTATCAGATGGCGATTCAGCCTTTATATAACATGCAGGGATCGGTGGTGGTCCTTACCCCAAAATCTTATATGGTATCAGAGCCACTCCTCAATGGCGAATTCATCTGCCTTCATGGCCGCCACCTCCCTAGGTCATTCTGTGACCGAAAAACTCACCAAATCCAATCATATGTTATGGAGAGCTCAAATCCTCCCAGCAATCCGTGGTGCAAGGCTTGTTGGTTATCTTGATGGGTCAACAGCAGCACCAGCAGAAGAGATTATCTCCAAAGATGGCGAGAAGGAGCTCCGAGTCCCAAATCCGGCGTATCATCTGTGGCTTGAGAAGGACCAATAGGTCCTGGGCTACTTGCTGTCCTCTCTCTCACGAGAGATCCTGATTCATGTCGTCTCCAAGAAGACGGCGGCTGAAGCTTGGAAAGCAATCGAGCAGATGTTTGCTGCTCAAACCCGTGCGCAAGTTGTCAATACGCGCATTGCCCTGGCAACCACACAAAAGGGCAACATGACGATTGCTGAATACATCGGGAAAATGCAGGCACTTGCAGATGAGATGGCTGCTGCTGGTAGATCACTGGATGATGAAGAATTGGTGTCATACATCCTCACTGGACTCGATCTAGAGTACAACCCTGTTGTAACCTCTGTCACCGGGCGTTTCGAACCCATCACAGTTGGTGAGATCTACTCTCAGCTTCTCAGTTTCGAACAAAGATTGAATCTATTGCAGGGCAACCAATACCAACCATCCGTCAACTCTGCAATGCGTGGATTCCACCGTGGCTTCCAGCGAGGACGTGGAGGACGTCATGGAAGCCGTGGTCGCAGCAACAGCAATGGAAGTCGTGGTCGCGCATCTGGCAGTTTCAACCGTGGTGCTGCAGACTCACGTCCCAGCTGCCAACTCTACA
The DNA here is from genome assembly GCA_036346265.1 of Melocanna baccifera. Classification (NCBI taxonomy): domain Eukaryota; kingdom Viridiplantae; phylum Streptophyta; class Magnoliopsida; order Poales; family Poaceae; genus Melocanna; species Melocanna baccifera. The sequence goes on from JAYEVJ010000380.1 coordinate 177,160, forward strand.
AGAAGGGACATATTGCTCCAAATTGCTGGTATCGTTTTGATGAGAACTACATGCCTGAAGAAAAGTCAGTCTCTGCAGCAGTTAACTCATATGGAGTTGACACAAACTGGTACACTGATACCGGTGCAACGGATCATATCACAAGCGAACTTGACAAACTGACAGTATGAGAGAAGTACACTACTGGTGATCAAATCCACACAGCAAGTGGGGCAGGTATGGACATTCATCATGTTGGTCATACTATTGTTCGTGCCCCCTCTCGTAATCTTTATCTCAATAAGGTTCTCCATGTTCCTGAAGCTAAGAAAAACTTAGTTTCTGTTCATCGTCTTGCTTCTGATAATCAAGCATTCCTTGAATTTCATCCTAATTTCTTTTTGATTAAGGATCAGATCACGAAGAAGATTCTTCTCAAAGGAAGATGTGAGGGAGGACTTTATCCTCTCTCATTCACACCCTCAGTTGGCCCCAGCAAACAGATTTTTGGAACAATAAAACCATCTCCTTCCAGGTGGCATAGTCGTCTTGGTCATCCAGCGTCTTCAATAGTTCAACAAGTTGTTACTTTGAATAATCTTCCTTGTTCTTCAGAGATTAATAAAAGGGCTGTTTGTGATGCTTGTCAACAAGCAAAAAATCATCAATTACCCTATTCCAAGTCATCTAGTGTCTCCCAATCACCTCTAGAACTAGTGTTTTCAGATGTTTGGGGTTCGGCTTGTGAATCTGTAGGGAGAAATAAGTATTATGTGACCTTTATTGATGATTATAGCAAATTTGTATGGATCTATTTGCTGATTTGTTGAGACGAGTTCAGATGCAAGGATGCAAACCCATGAATACTCCTATGTCTACAGTTGAAAAATTATCATCAGAAGGAGAACAGTTGAGACGAGTTCAGATGCAAGGATGCAAACCCATGAATACTCCTATGTCTACAGATGTCTCCCAATAAAAGGACTGATTTGTTGAGACGAGTTCAGATGCAAGGATGCAAACCCATGAATACTCCTATGTCTACAGTTGAAAAATTATCATCAGAAGGAGAACAGTTGAGACGAGTTCAGATGCAAGGATGCAAACCCATGAATACTCCTATGTCTACAGTTGAAAAATTATCAACAGAAGGAGAACAGTTAAGTCCTGAACTCACTCCCAGAATTAGGCCAACATTAGGGTAAATTCTAAGAAATGAATTGGAGTACCCACGGTATACAGGAACCAATCAACTAGGAAATCATTGCCAGCAGTCCAGCCTCTCCAACACCATGTTTTGGTTATCTTTTTAATTACAAGATACTTGGATAACAGTCATCAGTGTTTTCTTTTATATATCACAAAAATAACTTGTAGGAAATGCCAACTACGAAGCTCTGGAATGTTGAACATTAAAATTTTGATATATGTTTTTTGCTGTATCCCACCCTAGAAACTATTTATTCATTTCACAACTGAAAAAGCTTGGTATAAAAAAAACCTGATTTCATAGATATAAAATATTTAACTCCAACATAATTGATGTTCATGACATAGATACCTTGCCTGTGAATCCCATATTGATTGGCAATTGATCAGTGGACTGCAACATTAGTTTCATATGACATGGTGCAGGAGTGCAAGTTGTGGCACAAGTTCCATGTGCTGGTCCTGTTCCACCTCCCACCAATGTTGTAATGCCTACAAATAATGTAGACAGATAATTTAAAGTTCTCATGATTATCATTCACTAATCCTGATCACATGGTACACAAGACATCTCTTCAAAGTACAAAAGGAGATGAAAGCTCAAATCTTAAACAGAAACTGTTCTTCCAAACATCCATTTGAGCAATGAAAATTAATGCTTTTGAACCGTTAAGCATTTATACTCAATGCAAGCTGCTCGGAATGATTTATGTCAGTGTCAGCACACTTTATTTACGAAATGCCACGAAATTATCAAGATAATCCAAACAAATGTAATTTCTTTGTCCATAATCTATAGTAACTTGTGTAAGAAACCGAACCGCTTGCAATTGCCTCTTCTGCCAACTGAGGGCATATGAAGTGAACATGGCAATCTATACCACCAAAGAAGTTACAATCATTCCTTGAGTAGCAATAACTTCAAGATTAACTCGCAATTGATTTTGGAGCGTGAAATTTCTTTTAATTGTACTCCGTTTCTTCAAGAAATTAATAGCAAAGAAAAGTATGTAGTTACCCCCACAATCATGTTGCTATCCACACCATCCATGACATCAGGGTTTCCAGCCTTCCCAATAGCAATAATAAGCCCACCTTTTATACCAATATCAGCCTTGTATATTCTCAGATAGTCAATCACGACAAGATTTGTTATAACCGTATTCAGCAGCGATTCGGATACCCAGCAGATTGTCCCATTCCATCTCGTAGGACTTTTCCACCTCCAAATATGCACTCATCACCATAAACGGCGAAGTCATTTTCAATCTCGGCAAAAGATCAGATCACCAAGCCCGATCTTATCACCGCCAGGTCCATACATGCTCGCATACTTCTCATGATCAACAGTGTAATCGAATGTACCATCACCAATAAGACCACCGCTATGCCTTGAGGTCGCAGGCTCCTGACAGGCATCACATGCAAAAACAGGGAAAAAATATCGTAAAAAAAGAGTAAAACTACATCATGTCGCTACTGAATATTATATACCTAACAAACTTCCCAACACGGCACTGAAAATTCCATGAGGCATCGAGCTACTGAATATTATATGCCTAACAAGTTAACATTGCATCCGCATCTTTCGCCTCAGCCATAAACAATAGAACTTGCATCAATTAATACACAAAAACAATGTCATAAGCAAGTTAGTTTGAAAGAGGCTCTACATCGCTCACATGCAACAATATAATTATCACGAATGACAACGAAAACAACATTAGTCTAAATTGCTCTGAAGCCAAAAGAGAATCATGCAAGATGATTCGTTGCATAGTTTCTACATTAGAATAAAAACTTCATCATCCGACCATTTATTCATGAATGTGTAGACAATGAAAGGCATCATAAACTAATATGAACCATAAAGTGATAGGGAGCAGTGGAACATTATCTAGAAGTAGTAAGTGTTAGTAAAATTGCACAAACAAACAATTAAAACATTGAAACAAAGACCAATGTTATTAAGGCGGTAAGAGCGAGCGAGCGACCCACCCCCACACCTTTTAAGCGATAAGGAGTGAGGTGAGGCGACGCCATGGACATCCTAAGGCGTTAAGACAGCAAATAAAATAAGCATTTTAACAGCACATATGCACCTTATTATTGCTAATTCTTGAGCTTATATAGCACCATCTCTTTTCCAATTGCTCTTTCTCCCATGTAGCATATTATTTTGAAAGTATCTCAAGGTGATAGTGGTGGGCCTATTAAAGGTATTAGAGATAGAATAGAAATTATATTTCTTTAAAAAAAGAGCTAATGGCACCTCCGAAGAATATAAGTGCTGTTAAAAAAAAGATAGTGGGCACATCCCATTCTCTCTCTCCCCCTCAGATCTCCCACGCTTCCTCCTCCCATTCTCTCTCTCACCGACACCTCCCAGCACCTCCTCCCATTCTCTTTCCCCCTTAGATCTCCCACGCCTCCTCCCATTCTCTTTCTCACCGACACCTCCCAGCACGCGAGCTCCTCAGCTCCGACGAGGCCGGACAGCGCCCTCCCCGTCGCCGCTCTTCTCCACCTCGGGCGACGTCGGGGAGACCGTATCAGGACGGATCCGGCAGCGGGGAGCCCCGATCCACCGAATCTAGCAGCGGGAATCGGCACGGGGAGCCCAGCGGCGGCGGGACCTAGCACAAGGAGCCCGTATCCGGCTGCGGGAGGTCGGATCCGGGAGGGCGAGACCGGCGGTGGTGAGGCCGGATCCAGTGGACGAGCTTGCATGCGTAGCAGGAGGTCGAGGTCGTGCCGTGCTTTGGAGGAGGAGGTCACACCGCTGTCGAGGAGGTACGCCTTAGTCACATACGGCAAGGCGGGGGCGATGCCTTGCCACCCGGGACCGCCATACCGACGCCTAAGCGACGCCTTAATAACCTTGACAAAGACAACCTTCTACAGATGCAATAGGTTCAAAACAATGGCAGGAATCGTCAGGTAAATTAAAGAAAAGAGTAATTACGCTTTGTCATCCTCTACTTATATAAGTGTATTAAAGAAAGTAAACAATTCTTTCTTTTACATGTATAATTTCACAGTACATGGCAAAACTTGCTAAAATTGTCCAGCTTCTGTTCTCTAGTGAATGGTTAGCAAATAAATAGAAGAGATATTGTCGTTGCTCAAGAGGCACATACCTCGACAGAACCAACAAACTCTGAAAAACCATTTACTATAGCAGGATTTATGGTGTATTTTGCTATATATCTTCTTATCCGGAAGTTGTCATTGTCCTTATCAGCATCAGTGTCATCCAATCCTGATAACCTTCCTCTCTGGACTTTCATCTTATTTGCAGTTTGCCATGTCCGAGTAATAACCTGAAAGCAAAGGTTTCAACAAATGCATAAAATTAGAATAGATGTAGGTAAACCGGGTTACCAGTTAGTGGAATTTTCTCCTAAATCTAAAGGCATAAGTCCAGCCTCTCCAAACAACTATTTTTCGTCCTTCTCCGAGAAAGTTGAATGCTACTTTTTATTAAAAGTTTTTAACAGGGTTACATCATCTTTACGAGACTTTTAAGCTTATAGATGAGGCCAAGCATCTAAGAACAAGCCCAAACTATGTTTGGTGGCAAGATACGCACAAGTAGTAGCTCTGAACTGGCTTTTTTAAGTTCAGTTGGGTTTGCCTTGACAATGGATCTGAAATAGGCCAAAACTGTTTACCCTTGAAACTTATGATAATACAGAACTTACCATATTTCCTATTTACCGCACTATCTGATTTACAAGATAAATTAGTAGCCAATATGGTACGCTCTAACAAATTGACACATAAAATGAAAAAAAATGCAATCATCTGTAGATAATAAGATGGACTGACATTAACTATTTTACTCAAAACAGAAGAAATACTGACTTGTAACATGCAAGTAGTGTTTGCATCAGCACTAAGTAGTTAGTAGCTATTTAGTAGCAGATGATTGACAACTAGCAACAATTACAGCAGTCGCTAGAATGGAGGGCACTTTCATGAATCATGAGACACAGCAAATGCATCAACAATTATATGGGTCTGCCAGTGAAGATACAAGCAAAGCAACAATCGTTCTGCCTGGACGTGTTTACTCTTCAACAGTTGGAATAATAATGAAAAAAAGAGGTCCAAACTCTCATTTTTACTGTATCAGAAGTTCAAACTGAGCTCAAGCCTAGCTTAGATCTAGGACACACAACATGAAATTGCGTTGTCTACGAGGTACTTCAAGCAACGCGCAGCAGCCACCCTGATTTGTCAATAAGCAATACTTTAAGTGTTGGCAGCACTTATCATCAGTCCAAATAAAAGCAGTACTGGTCAGTACATATACAACCTACCTCTGCAATGAAAGAAGCGCATCACTTGTTGGAGGCAGTCAAAGGGTGAACTCCAAGTATTATCGCATGAAATGATTATGGAAAAGATAGGAATAATTGAAAGGCACATTAATACCTTGACAAGTATTCTGTAACTATTGATAGGTTCGGAGGTTCAGTAACAGACCCATGAATAGAACAATATTTGGATGTCTCAGACTTTTCATTAATGCAACTTAGCACATAGAAAAAAACATTCATAAGGTGAGTAATATGGATGGGGATTCTCCATAAAGGCATAAACACCAACTGGATATAGAACATAATCGCTAGTAACCATTCATTGAAGAATCTTAGCCCTGACAACATAGCGAAGTTCAACAACACTTATAACCTCAACCCATGCAAGAATGTGTTCAACAACAAACCTCTCTCATAAACTCCCGCAAGCGATCTGGATGAAAATCCTGCTCCATAAGTATCTTCACAGCAACATCCTGCAGAAATACAAAGTTGATTGCAATATTGAGGCCAAAAACATTCAGCACTGAGCACAAAGAGCTCACTAAGAGTTAAAATTAAAACAAACCAGGTCAAAAGCTCAAAATGATGGATGCGATGCGTGCACTATTAGGAGTTCAGCAGAATTACGAAAAAGTCAATCAGAATGAAGAATCCAAAGGAGCAATCGTTTTTCCTCTCGTCAGTTACAACTTATCGATAAATAAAGCAGATAAAAGGCATACCGATCCATTCCAGTCAGCGCGTGCGGAGGAATGCCTCGACGGTCACGTCTGCTTTATACTAAGTAGAGCGCCTGCGGAGGAATGCCTCGACGGTCACGTCTGCTTTATACCAAGTAGAGCGCCTGCGGAGGAATGCCTCAACGGTCACGTCTCCTTTATACTAAGTAGAGCGCGTGCGGAGGAATGCCTCGACGGTCACGTCTCCTTTATACTAAGTAGAGCGCCTGCGGAGGTATGCCTCGACGGTCACGTCTCGTTCATACTAAGTAGAGCGCGTGCGGAGGTATGCCTCGACGGTCACGTCTCCTTCATACTCCGTAGAGCGCGTGCGGAGGTATGCCTCGACGGTCACGTCTCCTTCATACCAAGTAGAGCGCGTGCGGAGGTATGCCTCGACGGTCACGTCTCCGTTATACTAAGTAGAGCGCGTGCGGAGGAATGCCCGACGGTCACGTCTCCTTTATACTAAGTAGAGCGCGTGCGGAGGATTGCCTCGACGGTCACGTCTCCTTTATACTAAGTAGAGCGCGTGCGGAGGTATGTCTCGACGGTCACGTCTCCTTTATACTAAGTAGAGCGCGTGCGGAGGTATGCCTCGACGGTCACGTCTCCTTTATACTAAGTAGAGCGCGTGCGGAGGAATGCCTCGACGGTCACGTCTCCTTCATACTCCGTAGAGCGCGTGCGGAGGAATGCCTCGACGGTCACGTCTCCTTCATACTCCGTAGAGCGCGTGCGAAGGTATGCCTCGACGGTCACGTCTCCTTCATACTCCGTAGAGCGCGTGCGGAGGTATGCCTCTGCGGTCACGTCTCCTTCATACTCCGTAGAGCGCGTGCGGAGGTATGCCTCGACGGTCACGTCTCCTTCATACTCCGTAGAGCGCGTGCGGAGGTATGCCTCGACGGTCACGTCTCCTTTATACTAAGTAGGACGCGTGCGTAGGTATGCCTCGACGGTCACGTCTCCTTTATACTAAGTAGAGCGCGTGCGGAGGTATGCCTCGACGGTCACGTCTCGTTTATACTAAGTAGAGCGCGTGCGGAGGTATGCCTCGACGGTCACGTCTCCTTCATGCTCCGTAGAGCGCGTGCGGAGGTATGCCTCGACGGTCACGTCTCCTTTATACTAAGTAGAGCGCATGCGGAGGAATGCCTCGACGGTCACGTCTCCTTTATACTAAGTAGAGCGCGTGCGGAGGTATGCCTCGACGGTCACGTCTCCTTTATACTAAGTAGAGCGCGTGCGGAGGTATGCCTCGACGGTCACGTCTCCTTTATACTACGTAGAGCGTGTGCGGAGGTATGCCTCGACGGTCACGTCTCCTTTATACTAAGTAGTGCGCGTGCGGAGGAATGCCTCGACGGTCACGTCTCCTTTATACTCCGTAGAGCGCGTGCGGAGGAATGCCTCGACGGTCACGTCTCCTTTACACTCCGTAGAGCGCGTGCGGAGGAATGCCTCGACGGTCACGTCTCCTTTACACTCCGTAGAGCGCGTGCGGAGGTATGCCTCGACGGTCACGTCTCCTTTATACTCCGTAGAGCGCGTGCGGAGGTATGCCTCGACGGTCACGTCTCCATCATACTCCGTAGAGCGCGTGCGGAGGTATGCCTCGACGGTCACGTCTCCTTCATACTCCGTAGAGCGCGTGCGGAGGTATGCCTCTACGGTCACGTCTCCATCATACTACGTAGAGCGCGTGCAGAGGTATGCCTCGACGGTCACGTCTCCTTCATACTCCGTAGAGCGCGTGCGGAGGTATACCTCGACGGTCACATCTCCTTTATACTAAGTAGAGCGCGTGCGGAAGTATGCCTCGACGGTCACGTCTCCTTTATACTAAGTAGAGCACGTGCGGAGGTATGCCTCGACGGTCACGTCTCCTTTATACTCCGTAGAGCGCGTGCTCCACTGTTTATACTAAGTAGAGTGCGTGCGGAGGTATGCCTCGACGGTCACGTCTTGTTTATACTAAGTAGAGTGCGTGCGGAGGTATGCCTCGACGGTCACGTCTCCTTTATACTAAGTAGAGTGCGTGCGGAGGTATGCCTCGACGGTCACGTCTCCTTTATACTAAGTAGAGTGCGTGCGGAGTTATGCCTCGAGGTCACGTCTCCTTTATACTAAGTAGAGTGCGTGCGGAGGTATACTAAGTAGAGCGCGTGCGGAGGTATGCATCGACGGTCACGTCTCCTTTATACTAAGTAGAGCGCGTGCGGAGGTATGCCTCGGCGGTCACGTCTCCTTTATACTAAGTAGAGCGCGTGCGGAGGAATGCCTCGGCGGTCACGCCTCCTTTATACTAAGTAGAGCGCGTGCGGAGGAATGCCTCGACGGTCACGTCTCCTTTATACTAAGTAGAGCGCGTGCGGAGGTACGCCTCGACGGTCACGTCTGCTTTATACTAAGTAGAGCGCGTGCGGAGGTATGCCTCCACGGTCACGTCTCCTTTATCCTAAGTAGAGCGCGTGCGGAGGAAAGCCTCGACGGTCACATCTCCTTTATACTAAGTAGAGCGCGTGCGGACGAATGACTCGACGGTCACGTCTCCTTTATACAAAGTAGAGCGCGCGCGAGGTATGCCTCGGCGGTCACGTCTCCTTTATACTAAGTAGCGCGTCGAGTTATGCTCGGCGGTCACGTCTCCTTTATACTAAGTAGAGCGTGTGCGGAGGAATGCCTCGACGGTCACGTCTCGTTTTTACTAAGTAGAGCGCGTGCGGAGGAATGCCTCGGCGGTCACGCCTCGTTTATACTGGTAGAGCGGCGTGCGAAGGAATGCCTCGGCGGTCACGCCTCGCTTATACTGGTAGGCGCGTGCAGAGGTATGCCTCGACCGTCACATCTCGTTTATACTAAGTAGAGCGCGCGCGGAGGTATGCCTCGACGGTCACGTGTCCATTATACTAAGTAGAGCGCGTGCGGAGGAATGCCTCGACGGTCACGTCTCCTTTATACTAAGTAGAGCGCGTGCGGAGGAATGCCTCGACGGTCACGTCTCGTTTATACTAAGTAGAGCGCGTGCGGAGGTATGCCTCGATGGTCACGTCTCCTTTATACTAAGTAGAGCGCGTGCGGACGAATGCCTCGACGGTCACGTCTCCATTGTTTATACCAACTAGAGCCCGTGCGGAGGTATGACTCGACGGTCACGTCTCCATTGTTTATACCAAGTAGAGCGCGTGCGGAGGTATGCCTCGACGGTCACGTCTAATTCATGCTAAGTAGAGCGCGTGCGGAGGTATGCCTCGACGGTCACGTCTAATTCATGCTAAGTAGAGCGCGTGCGGAGATATGCCTCGACGGTCACGTCTTCTTTATACTCCGTAGAGCGCGTGCGGAGGTATGCCTCGACGGTCACGTCTCCATTGTTTATACTAAGTAGAGCGCGTGCGGAGGTATGCCTCGACGGTCACGTCCAATTCATACTAAGAAGAGCGCGTGCGGAGGTACGCCTCGACGGTCACGTCTCCTTCATACTAAGTAGAGCGCGTGCGGAGGTACGCCTCGACGGTCACGTCTCCTTCATACTAAGTAGAGTGCGTGCGGAGGTACGCCTCGACGGTCACGTCTCCTTCATACTAAGTAGAGCGCGTGCGGAGGTACGACTCGACGGTCACGTCTCCTTCATACCCCGTAGAGCGCGTGCGGAGGTACGCCTCGACGGTCACGTCTCCTTCATACCCCGTAGAGCGCGTGCGGAGGTACGCCTCGACGGTCACGTCTCCTTCATACCCCGTAGAGCGCGTGCGGAGGTACGCCTCGACGGTCACGTCTCCTTCATACCCCGTAGAGCGCGTGCGGATGTACGCCTCGACGGTCACGTCTCCTTCATACCCGTGAGCGCGCGTGCGAGGTACGCCTCGGCGGTCACGTCTCCTTCATACCCGTAGAGCGCGTGCGGAGGTACGCCTCGACGGTCACGTCTCCTTCATACCCCGTAGAGCGCGCGTGCGAGGTGCGCCTCGGCGGTCACGCCTCCCTCATACCCGTGAGCGCGTGCGGAGGTACGCCTCGGCGGTCACGTCTCCTTCATACTCCGTAGGCGCGCGTGCGAGGTGCGCCTCGGCGGTCACGTCTCCTTCATACTCCGTAGCGCGCGGCGGAGGTACGCCTCGGCGGTCACGTCTCCTTCATACTCCGTGAGCGCGTGCGGAGGCGCCGCCGACGGTCACATCTCCTTCATACTAAGTAGAGCGCGTGCGGAGGTACGCCTCGACGGTCACGTCTCCATCATACTCCGTAGAGCGCGTGCGGAGGTAAGCCTCGACGGTCACGTCTCCATCATACTCCGTAGAGCGCGTGCGGAGGTATGCCTCGACGGTCACGTCTCCTTTATCCTAAGTAGAGCGCGTGCGGAGGAATGCCTCGACGGTCACGTCTCCTTTATCCTAAGTAGAGCGCGTGCGGACGAATGCCTCGACGGTCACGTCTCCTTTATACTAAGTAGAGCGCGTGCGGAGATATGCCTCGACGGTCACGTCTCCTTTATACTAAGTAGAGCGCGTGCGGAGGTATGCCTCGACGGTCACGTGTCCATTATACTAAGTAGAGCGCGTGCGGAGGTACGCCTCGACGGTCACGTCTAATTCATACTAAGTAGAGCGCGTGCGGAGGTACGCCTCGACGGTCACGTCTAATTCATACTAAGTAGAGCGCGTGCGGAGGTACGCCTCGACGGTCACGTCTCCTTCATACTAAGTAGAGCGCGTGCGGAGGTACGCCTCGACGGTCACGTCTCCTTCATACTAAGTAGAGCGCGTGCGGAGGTACGCCTCGACGGTCACGTCTCCTTCATACTAAGTAGAGCGCGTGCGGAGGTACGCCTCGACGGACACGTCTCCTTCATACTAAGTAGAGCGCGTGCGGAGGTATGCCTCGACGGTCACGTCTCCTTCATACTAAGTAGAGCGCGTGCGGAGGTACGCCTCGACGGTCACGTCTCCTTCATACTCCGTAGAGCGCGTGCGGAGGTACGCCTCGACGGTCACGTCTCGTTCATACTCCGTAGAGCGCGTGCGGAGGAACGCCTCGACGGTCACGTCTCCTTCATACTCCGTAGAGCGCGTGCGGAGGGACGCCTCGACGGTCACGTCACCTTCATACTCCGTAGAGCGCGTGCGGAGGGCGCCTCGACGGTCACGTCTCCTTCATACTCCGTAGAGCGCGTGCGGAGGTACGCCTCGACGGTCACGTCTCCTTCATACTCCGTGAGCGCGTGCGAGGTACGCCTCGGCGGTCACGTCTCCTTCATACTCCGTAGGCGCGTGCGGAGGTACGCCTCGGCGTCACGTCTCCTTCATACTCCGAGGCGTGTGGAGGTACGCCTCGGCGGTCACGTCTCCTTCATACTCCGTGAGGCGCGCGCGAGGTACGCCTCGGCGGTCACGTCTCCTTCATACTAAGTAGAGCGCGTGCGAGGTATGCCTCGACGGTCACGTCTCCTTCATACTCCGTAGAGCGCGTGCGGAGGTACGCCTCGACGGTCACGTCTCCATTGTTTATACCAAGTAGAGCGCGTGCGGAGGCATGCCTCGACGGTCACGTCTCCTTTATACTAAGTAGAGCGCGTGCTGAGGTATGCCTCGACGGTCACGTCTCCTTTATACTCCGTAGAGCGCGTGCGGAGGTATGCCTCGACGGTCACGTCTCCATTGTTTATTCCAAGTAGAGCGCGTGCGGAGGTATGCCTCGACGGTCACGTCTCCATTGTTTATACCAAGTAGAGCGCGTGCGGAGGTATGCCTCGATACTAAGTAGAGCGCGTGCGGAGGTATGCAGGTATGCCTCGACAGTCACGTCTCCTTTATACTAAGTAGAGCGCGTGCGGAGGTATGCCTCGGCGGTCACGTCTCCTTTGTACTCCGTAGGACGCGTGCGGAGGTATGCCTCGGCGGTCACGTCTCCTTTATACTAAGTAGGGCGCGTGCGGAGGTATGCCTCGACGGTCACGTCTCCTTTATACTAAGTAGAGCGCGTGCGGACGAATGCCTCGACGGTCACGTCTCGTTTATACTAAGTAGAGCGCGTGCGGAGGTATGCCTCGACCGTCACGTCTTCTTTATACTAAGTAGAGCGCGTGCGGAGGAATGCCTCGACGGTCACGTCTCGTTTATACTAAGTAGAGCGCGTGCGGAGGAATGCCTCGACGGTCACGTCTCGTTTATACTAAGTAGAGCGCGTGCGAAGGAATGCCTCGACGGTCACGTCTCGTTTATACTAAGTAGAGCGCGTGCAGAGGATTGCCTCGACGGTCACGTGTCCTTTATACTAAGTAGAGCATGTGCGGAGGTATGCCTCGACGGTCACGTCTCGAGCGCGTGCGGAGGAATGCCTCGACGGTCACGTCTCCATCATACTCCGTAGAGCGCGTGCGGAGGAATGCCTCGACGGTCACGTCTGCTTTATACTAAGTAGAGCGCCTGCGGAGGAATGCCTCGACGGTCACGTCTGCTTTATACCAAGTAGAGCGCGTGCGGAGAAATGCCTCGACGGTCACGTCTCCTTTATACTAAGTAGAGCGCGTGCGGAGGAATGCCTCGACGGTCACGTCTCCTTTATACTAAGTAGAGCGCGCTGAGGTATGCCTCGGCGGTCACGCCTCGTTCATACTAAGTAGAGCGCGTGCGGAGGTATGCCTCGACGGTCACGTCTCCTTCATACTCCGTAGAGCGCGTGCGGAGGTATGCCTCGACGGTCACGTCTCCATCATACTCCGTAGAGCGCGTGCGGAGGAATGCCTCGACGGTCACGTCTGCTTTATACTAAGTAGAGCGCCTGCGGAGGAATGCCTCGGCGGTCACGTCTCGCTTTATACTAAGTAGGCGCTGCGGAGGAATGCCTCGGCGGTCACGTCTCCTTTATACTAAGTAGAGCGCGTGCGGAGGAATGCCTCGACGGTCACGTCTCCTTTATACTAAGTAGAGCGCGTGCGGAGGAATGCCTCGACGGTCACGTCTCGTTCATACTAAGTAGAGCGCCTGCGGAGGTATGCCTCGACGGTCACGTCTCGTTCATACTCCGTAGAGCGCGTGCGGAGGTATGCCTCGACGGTCACGTCTCCTTCATACCAAGTACAGCGCGTGCGGAGGTATGCCTCGACGGTCACGTCTCCTTCATACCAAGTACAGCGCGTGCGGAGGAATGCCTCGACGGTCACGTCTCCGTTATACTAAGTAGAGCGCGTGCGGAGGAATGCCCCGACGGTCACGTCTCCTTTATACTAAGTAGAGCGCGTGCGGAGGTATGCCTCGACGGTCACGTCTCCTTTATACTAAGTAGAGCGCGTGCGGAGGTATGCCTCGACGGTCACGTCTCCTTTATACTAAGTAGAGCGCGTGCGGAGGTATGCCTCGACGGTCACGTCTCCTTTATACTAAGTAGAGCGCGTGCGGAGGTATGCCTCGACGGTCACGTCTCCTTCATACTCCGTAGAGCGCGTGCGGAGGTATGCCTCGGCGGTCACGTCTCCTTCATACTCCGTAGAGCGCGTGTGGAGGTATGCCTCTGCGGTCACGTCTCCTTCATACTCCGTAGAGCGCGTGTGGAGGAATGCCTCTGCGGTCACGTCTCCTTCATACTCCGTAGAGCGCGTGCGGAGGAATGCCTCGACGGTCACGTCTCCATCATACTAAGTAGAGCGCGTGCGGAGGAATGCCTCGACGGTCACGTCTGCTTTATACTAAGTAGAGCGCCTGCGGAGGAATGCCTCGACGGTCACGTCTGCTTTATACCAAGTAGAGCGCCTGCGGAGGAATGCCTCGACGGTCACGTCTCCTTTATACTAAGTAGAGCGCGTGCGGAGGAATGCCTCGACGGTCACGTCTCCTTTATACTAAGTAGAGCGCGTGCGGAGGTATGCCTCGACGGTCACGTCTCGTTCATACTAAGTAGAGCGCGTGCGGAGGTATGCCTCGACGGTCACGTCTCCTTCATACTCCGTGGGGCGCGTGCGGAGGTATGCCTCGACGGTCACGTCTCCTTCATACTCCGTGGGGCGCGTGCGGAGGTATGCCTCGACGGTCACGTCTCCTTCATACTAAGTAGAGCGCGTGCGGAGGAATGCCTCGACGGTCACGTCTCCTTTATACTAAGTAGAGCGCGTGCGGAGGATTGCCTCGACGGTCACGTCTCCTTTATACTAAGTAGAGCGCGTGCGGAGGATTGCCTCGACGGTCACGTCTCCTTTATACTAACTAGAGCGCGTGCGGAGGTATGCCTCGACGGTCACGTCTCCTTCATACTCCGTAGAGCGCGTGCGGAGGAATGCCTCGACGGTCACGTCTCCTTCATACTCCGTAGAGCGCGTGCGGAGGAATGCCTCGACGGTCACGTCTCCTTCATACTCCGTAGAGCGCGTGCGGAGGTATGCCTCGACGGTCACGTCTCCTTCATACTCCGTAGAGCGCGTGCGGAGGTATGCCTCGACGGTCACGTCTCCTTCATACTCCGCGGGGCGCGTGCGGAGGTATGCCTCGACGGTCACGTCTCCTTCATACTCCGTGGGCGCGTGCGGAGGTATGCCTCGACGGTCACGTCTCCTTCATACTCCGTGAGCGCGTGCGGAGGTATGCCTCGACGGTCACGTCTCCTTCATACTCCGTAGAGCGCGTGCGGAGGTATGCCTCGGCGGTCACGTCTCCTTCATACTCCGTAGAGCGCGTGCGGAGGTATGCCTCGACGGTCACGTCTCCTTTATACTAAGTATAGCGCGTGCGGAGATATGCCTCGACGGTCACGTCTCCTTTATACTAAGTAGAGCGCGTGCGGAGGTATGCCTCGACGGTCACGTCTCGTTTATACTAAGTAGAGCGCGTGCGGAGGTATGCCTCGACGGTCACGTCTCCTTCATGCTCCGTGGAGCGCGTGCGGAGGTATGCCTCGACGGTCACGTCTCCTTCATAGCAAGTAGAGCGCGTGCGGAGGAATGTCTCGACGGTCACGTCTCCTTCATACCAAGTAGAGCGCGTGCGGAGGAATGCCTCGACGGTCACGTCTCCTTTATACTAAGTAGAGCGCGTGCGGAGGAATGCCTCGACGGTCACGTCTCCTTTATACTAAGTAGAGCGCGTGCGGAGGTATGCCTCGACGGTCACGTCTCCTTTATACTAAGTAGAGCGCGTGCGGAGGTATGCCTCGACGGTCACGTCTCCTTTATACTAAGTAGAGCGCGTGCGGAGGAATGCCTCGGCGGTCACGTCTCCTTTCTACTCCGTAGAGCGCGTGCGGAGGAATGCCTCGACGGTCACGTCTCCTTCATACTCCGTGGAGCGCGTGCGGAGGTATGCCTCGACGGTCACGTCTCCTTCATACTCCGTAGAGCGCGTGCGGAGGTATGCCTCGACGGTCACGTCTCCTTCATACTCCGTAGAGCGCGTGCGGAGGTATGCCTCGACGGTCACGTCTCCTTCATACTCCGTAGAGCGCGTGCGGAGGTATGCCTCGACGGTCACGTCTCCTTTATACTAAGTAGAGCGCGTGCGGAGGTATGCCTCGGCGGTCACGTCTCCTTTATACTAAGTAGAGCGCGTGCGGAGGTATGCCTCGGCGGACACGTCTCCTTTGTACTCCGTAGGACGCGTGCGGAGGTATGCCTCGGCGGACACGTCTCCTTTGTACTCCGTAGGACGCGTGCGGAGGTATGCCTCGGCGGTCACGTCTCCTTTATACTCCGTAGAGCGCGTGCGGAGGTATGCCTCGACGGTCACGTCTCCTTTATACTAGGTAGAGCGCGTGCGGAGGTATGCCTCGGCGGTCACGCTCGCTTTATACTAAGTAGAGCGCGTGCGGAGGTATGCCTCGGCGGTCACGCCTTTTTACTAAGTAGAGCGCGTGCGAGGTATGCCTCGGCGGTCACGCTCGCTTTATACTAAGTAGAGCGCGTGCGGAGGTATGCCTCGGCGGTCACGCCTCCTTTATACTAAGTAGGCGCGCGCGGGAGGAATGCCTCGGCGGTCACGTCTCCTTTATACTAAGTAGAGCGCGTGCGAGGTATGCCTCGACGGTCACGTCTCCTTTATACTCCGTAGGCGCGTGCGGAGGTATGCCTCGACGGTCACGTCTCCTTTATACTAAGTAGCGCGCGCGAGGTATGCCTCGGCCGTCACGTCTCCTTTATACTAAGTAGGCGCGCGGCGAGGTATGCCTCGGCGGTCGCGTCTCCTTTATACTAAGTAGGCGCGTGAGGTATGCCTCGGCGGTCGCGTCTCCTTTATACTAAGTAGGGCGCGTGCGGAGGAATGCCCCGGCGGTCACGCCTCGTTTATACTAAGTAGAGGGCGTGCGGAGGAATGCCCCGGCGGTCACGCCTCGTTTATACTAAGTAGAGCGCGTGCGGAGGAATGCCTCGGCGGTCACGCCTCGTTTATACTGGTAGAGCGCGTGCGGAGGAATGCCTCGACGGTCACGTCTCCATCATACTCCGTAGAGCGCGTGCGGAGGTATGCCTCGAAGGTCACATCTCCATCATACTAAGTAGAGCGCGTGCGGAGGTATGCCTCGACGGTCACGTCTGCTTTATACTAAGTAGAGCGCGTGCGGAGGTATGCCTCGACGGTCACGTCTCGTTTATACTAAGTAGAGTGCGTGCGGAGGTATGCCTCGAGGTCACGTCTCCTTTATACTAAGTAGAGTGCGTGCGGAGGTATACTCAGTAGAGCGCGTGCGGAGGTATGCATCGACGGTCATGTCTCCTTTATACTAAGTACAGCGCGTGCGGAGGAATGCCTCGGCGGTCACGTCTCCTTTATACTAAGTAGAGCGCGTGCGGAGGAATGCCTCGACGGTCACGTCTCCTTTATACTAAGTAGAGCGCGTGCTCCACTGTTTATACTAAGTAGTGCGCGTGCGGAGGTATACTAAGTAGAGCGCGTGCGGAGGTACGCCTCGACGGTCACGTCTCCTTCATACTAAGTACGGCGCGCGCGGAGGTACGCCTCGACGGTCACGTCTCCTTCATACTCCGTAGGGCGCGCGCGGAGGTACGCCTCGACGGTCACGTCTCCTTCATACTCCGTAGGGCGCGCGCGCAGGTACGCCTCGACGGTCACGTCTCCTTCATACTCCGTAGGGCGCGCGCGGAGGTACGCCTCGACGGTCACGTCTCCTTCATACTCCGTAGGGCGCGCGCGGAGGTATGCCTCGACGGTCACGTCTCCTTTATACTCCGTAGGGCGCGTGCGGAGGTATGCCTCGACGGTCACGTCTCCTTTATACTCCGTAGGGCGCGTGCGGAGGTATGCCTCGACGGTCACGTCTCCTTTATACTAAGTAGGGCGCGTGCGGAGGTATGCCTCGACCGTCACGTCTCCTTTATACTAAGTAGGGCGCGTGCGGAGGTATGCCTCGACGGTCGCGTCTCCTTTATACTAAGTAGGGCGCGTGCGGAGGTATGCCTCGACGGTCGCGTCTCCTTTATACTAAGTAGGGCGCGTGCGGAGGAATGCCCCGACGGTCACGTCTCGTTTATACTAAGTAGAGCGCGTGCGGAGGAATGCCTCGACGGTCACGTCTCGTTTATACTAAGTAGAGCGCGTGCGGAGGAATGCCTCGACGGTCACGTCTCGTTTATACTAAGTAGAGCGCGTGCGGAGGAATGCCTCGACGGTCACGTCTCCATCATACTCCGTAGAGCGCGTGCGGAGGTATGCCTCGAAGGTCACATCTCCATCATACTAAGTAGAGCGCGTGCGGAGGTATGCCTCGACGGTCACGTCTGCTTTATACTAAGTAGAGCGCGTGCGGAGGTATGCCTCGACGGTCACGTCTCGTTTATACTAAGTAGAGTGCGTGCGGAGGTATGCCTCGAGGTCACGTCACCTTTATACTAAGTAGAGTGCGTGCGGAGGTATACTCGTGAGCGCGCGTGCGCGAGGTATGCCTCGGCGGTCACGCCTCCTTTATACTAAGTACAGCGCGTGCGGAGGAATGCCTCGGCGGTCACGTCTCCTTTATACTAAGTAGAGCGCGTGCGGAGGAATGCCTCGACGGTCACGTCTCCTTTATACTAAGTAGAGCGTGCGGCTCCGGTGCTTATACTAAGTAGTGCGCGTGCGAGGTATACTAAGTAGGCGCGCGGAGGTACGCCTCGGCGGTCACGTCTCCTTCATACCGGCAGCGCGCGCGAGGTACGCCTCGACGGTCACGTCTCCTTCATACTCCGTAGGGCGCGCGCGGAGGTACGCCTCGACGGTCACGTCTCCTTCATACTCCGTAGGGCGCGCGCGGAGGTACGCCTCGACGGTCACGTCTCCTTCATACTCCGTAGGGCGCGCGCGAGGTGCGCCTCGGCGGTCACGTCTCCTTCATACTCCGTGAGGCGCGCGCGGAGGTATGCCTCGACGGTCACGTCTCCTTTATACTCCGTAGGGCGCGCGCGGAGGTATGCCTCGACGGTCACGTCTCCTTTATACTCCGCAGGGCGCGCGCGGAGGTATGCCTCGACGGTCACGTCTCCTTTATACTCCGCAGGGCGCGCGCGGAGGTATGCCTCGACGGTCACGTCTCCTTTATACTCCGCAGGGCGCGTGCGGAGGTATGCCTCGACGGTCACGTCTCCATTATACTAAGTAGGGCGCGTGCGGAGGTATGCCTCGACGGTCACGTCTCCCTTATACTAAGTAGGGTGCGTGCGGAGGTATGCCTCGACGGTCACGTCTCCATTATACTAAGTAGGGCGCGTGCGGAGGTATGCCTCGACGGTCACGTCTCCATCATACTCCGTAGGGCGCGTGCGGAGGTATGCCTCGACGGTCACGTCTCCATCATACTCCGTAGGGCGCGTGCGGAGGTATGCCTCGACGGTCACGTCTCCTTTATGCTCCGTAGGGCGCGTGCGGCGGTATGCCTCGACGGTCACGTCTCCTTTATGCTCCGTAGGGCGCGTGCGGAGGTATGCCTCGACGGTCACGTCTCCTTCATAATAAGTAGGGCGCGTGCGGAGGTATGCCTCGACGGTCACGTCTCCTTCATAATAAGTAGGGCGCGTGCGGAGGTATGCCTCGACGGTCACGTCTCCTTCATACTAAGTAGGCGCGTGCGGAGGTATGCCTCGACGGTCACGTCTCCTTCATACTCCGTGGAGCGCGTGCGGAGGTATGCCTCGACGGTCACGTCTCCTTCATACTCCGTGGAGCGCGTGCGGAGGTATGCCTCGACGGTCACGTCTCCTTCATACTCCGTGGAGCGCGTGCGGATGTATGCCTCGACGGTCACGTCTGCTTTATACTAAGTAGAGCGCGTGCGGAGGTATGCCTCGACGGTCACGTCTCGTTTAAACTAAGTAGAGTGCGTGCGGAGGTATGCCTCGAGGTCACGTCTCCTTTATACTAAGTAGAGTGCGTGCGGAGGTATACTAAGTAGAGCGCGTGCGGAGGTATGCATCGACGGTGACGTCTCCTTTATACTAAGTACAGCGCGTGCGGAGGAATGCCTCGGCGGTCACGTCTCCTTTATACTAAGTAGAGCGCGTGCGGAGGAATGCCTCGACGGTCACGTCTCCTTTATACTAAGTAGAGCGCATGCTCCACAGTTTATACTAAGTAGTGTGCGTGCGGAGGTATACTAAGTAGGGCGCGTGCGGAGGTACGCCTCGACGGTCACGTCTCCTTCATACTAAGTAGAGCGCGTGCGGAGGTACGCCTCGACGGTCACGTCTCCTTCATACTAAGTACAGCGCGTGCGGAGGTACGCCTCGACGGTCACGTCTCCTTCATAGTATGTAGGGCGCGCGCGGAGGTACGCCTCGACGGTCACGTCTCCTTCATAGTATGTAGGGCGCGCGCGGAGGTACGCCTCGACGGTCACGTCTCCATCATACTCCGTAGGGCGCGTGCGGAGGTATGCCTCGACGGTCACGTCTCCATCATGCTCCGTAGGGCGCGTGCGGAGGTATGCCTCGACGGTCACGTCTCCATCATGCTCCGTAGGGCGCGTGCGGAGGTATGCCTCGACGGTCACGTCTCCTTTATGCTCCGTAGGGCGCGTGCGGAGGTATGCCTCGACGGTCACGTCTCCTTTATGCTCCGTAGGCGCGTGCGGAGGTATGCCTCGACGGTCACGTCTCCTTCATACTCCGTGGGGCGCGTGCGTAAAGGAATACGCGTAGGCTACGGAAGCAGAAAACAAAACTTTTCTACCGCGCACCCAAGAACATCATGCTAAGGAAGGATCATGGATCGTTACCACTTAGACGCGCAGCGCAGCGGAAGAAGAATTGGAAACCGATCCAATCACGCGCGTCGAGGTAGTAGTGGAAGTAGCCGATCGTCCCGAACAGATCGTCTCCTCCACGCACGCCGATCAGCACTGCAACGAGCAGCGCCTCCACCGGTATCCACACGTCCGGGGCTGGAACGCCGATCGCGAGTGTACTAGCACTCGTGAGCAGCTAGGGTTTGGCTCGGGAGGTGGCGGCTAGGGTTTTGCTAGATGTTAACTGGCACACCTCCCCTCCGCCCCTCGCCTCCATATATATAGACCTCCTCACGTGGGCCTCGTGGACCGAGGCCCAATAGGAGTCTATTCGGATCTCTATCCGAATTGAGCCCATATCCGAATCATATTCGAATTAGTGTTCCAACCCGTTAAGCGTGCGACCCTGTAGGTTCACGTATACTTGGTCGTGACCCGGAAACGCCTTTCGGTTACCATGTTAATAGCGGCCTCTAGTAAGACATATTAACCCCAAAGTATATGTAAAGATCATATCTACTGAACTCTGTAATGTTCTCTCATGTACGAATCCCTTTGCCTCACGATATAGATTGAGCTCAAGGCGAGACCTGTGTCATCCTCTTAATAGCTCAATCACTCTCTCGATTCCGTGATGGATTATAAACTCGTGATTGACTCCTCAATCACCTTGGCATGGCCATGCACTTTCATAATCCATTACATCGAGGGGCCCAGAGATATCTCTCCCATAAGGAGGGGCAAATTCTATCTTGATCATTCACATCCCACTACATGTTTCATGGCAAACCCGAAGACTACTTTTATGACTACCCAGCCATTCACGGAGTAGTGATTAGTAGTCCCAAAATAAGCTACTACTCATGTTGGGAACCATGATGATCTCAAGTCTAAGGACTCTACATAAACACTACTTGAGACCAAGCGATGACACATGGAATCTCTGCGGTGTCTCATGGCAGGTCTATCCAACATATGTTCACTAACACATGTCCATATTATTGATTTGGTATCACCATACCATGATCCATGAGACATGATCATCAATCAATACATATCTTGATCTTTGTCTTTGAATCATATTTGTTCCTCATATGATATACGATCGAGGATCATTTAGAAATAGCAACATCTTAGTATTTAAGAGTCTCATGAATAAGTCACATACTCATTGATCAATAATGATGATGTCTATTCCAAGGAACAAAGTAATGTATCATAAACATAGTATGTGATATATACAACATCTCCATGTTGCCTCTAGGGCATATCACTAATGATCTCCCACTTGCACTAGAGTCAACCATGTAGGTATCTAATACCCATTGCCCTAGTGTGAGCCTCATGCTTTGGTGGGAAGCGGCTTTGTCAACGGATCTGCAATGTTCAAATCCGTTTGTACTTTGCATATCTTCACATCGCCTCTCTCCACTATCTCGCGGATGAGATGAAATCGCCGTAAAATGTGCTTGGACTTCAGTGCGATCTAGGCTCCTTGGCTTGTGCAATGGCCCCACTATTGTCACGAGAGGTCCATTGGGCCGAGGCACTAGCCATCACACCAAGCTCGTAAATAAATTTCTTGATCCAAACGGCCTCTTTGGCGCCTTCGTGAAGCTGCTATGTACTCGGCTCGTTGTAGAATCAGCAACCGTCACGCTTGGAACTCTTCCACTTACCGCACCGCCATTCAAAGTAACACAAATCCAGATTGCGATCTAAAATCATCTTTGTCGGTTTGGAAGCTAGCATCGGTGTAACCATTTACAACGAGCTCTTCCTCACCTCCATAGACAAGGAACACATCTTTAGTTCTTCTCAAGTACTTCAAGATGTTCTTTACGCAATCCAGTGACTTTCACCGGATCGATCGTATCTACTCGTAGCACTTAAAGCATCTGAAACATCGGACGTGTACAAAGCATGGCATACATAATGGACCCAATAGCCAAGCATATGGAATCGCATTCATTTTATCCCGCTCATCAGGTGTACTAGGACACTGATTCTTGCTAAGATTTATACCATGTGACATAGGTAGAAAACCTTTCTTGGAATCATGCATATTGAACCTTTTCAACACCTTGTCAATGTACATATCTTGGCTTAATCCAATTAGCCTTTTGATCTATCTCTATAGATCTTGATGCCTGAATATATCTTGCCTCTCCTAAGTCTTTCATAGAGAAACTATTTTTAATGAAGACTTATGATTCGAGCAAAGGAATGTCATTTCCGATCAGTAATATGTCATCCACATATAAGACCAGAAATACGAGTGCGCTCCCACTAGCCTTTTTGTAAACACAAGGCTCTTCTTCGTTCTTGATGAAACCAAACCCTTTGATTACTTCATCAAAACGAATGTTCCAACTCCGAGATGCTCGCTTTAATCCATAAATGGATCTTT
>JAYEVJ010000199.1:0-182500 GCA_036346265.1 Melocanna baccifera
AAGGATCTGGTGAATACGCCGGTTCATTGGCCAGGAATGAGGAGCTGGTGCTCCACAGGGGATGTTTGAAGGACATATCTA
The DNA here is from genome assembly GCA_036346265.1 of Melocanna baccifera. Classification (NCBI taxonomy): domain Eukaryota; kingdom Viridiplantae; phylum Streptophyta; class Magnoliopsida; order Poales; family Poaceae; genus Melocanna; species Melocanna baccifera. Next base: position 82 of record JAYEVJ010000199.1, read on the forward strand.
ACTAATATAGACTCCGCTGCTATTGAATCCCGCCCCTTGAATCCAAGCCAAGTGGGAAAGAAGGAACTGTTTTCAGGAATTGAATCAATAGCAAGGGGTCAGATAGCCTTTAGCCTCTCTTCCCAAAACAAGCCAAGGACAAGATCAATCTATTGCCTCCCCTCCGGCCACGAGTAGATATTTTGTATTGAATAGTGTAAAACCCAATCCCAAGCAATAGTAAAGAAGAAAAACTCCGGACTAGGCAAAAAAGCAAGGGCAATAAAGCCTTCAATCGGCATCAAAACCGGGTAACTACTCTCCTCGGAAGATTCACTGGAAAAAGGCCCTTGAACTTTTCTGGCTTGTTATCCTCTATTGTCCCCTACCATCTAAGGTTCGTTCTCTGGTCTGCTCTGGTTTATCATCTGCTCCGATTACTAAACTACAAATATCTAAAGAATATATAATGGGGTATGCAACAGTTGGAAGCTGTTGCATTACCTATAAACCCCAGTGTTACCACCTACTTACCTATAGGGCTTGACGATCAGAGACGCCTAAAGTCTTATGGTCTCAGGCCTTAGAGAACAACAGTGCTCTCCTACACCTCCTTTTCCAAGGGAAAGTGTAATATCAAAGGGTAAGAGAAATCACATCTTTACACCCGACTAGTTAGGACTCTCCTAAAACTGGAGGCATCCAATTAAGTCCTCTCTGTCCAACATAGTCATAGACCTTCCAGAGCAAACCAAACTTCACCAATACTGGATCAGTCTGATTTACTTTCCATCCGGTTATAACTACGGGTGGATCGAGAGCTCGTGCAAGTAGCACAAGGGGATCAGTACCCATGTCCAAGTCCATATTCAACATCCAATACCATTTCAAGTATTGGAGCCACTTCTGCATCTGATTCCTATATAGCGAGTGTTCCATAAAACACTGCGTGTTGAAGTGTGTCCTTCATCGCCTGAGGATCAAATCCTCAGGTAATGGGACCAAGCAACGTGGCCTCACCTTACGCCCTATTAGATTGAAGTTTCTATTTACTTGCGTCGGGTTCTTACTTCTTTCCTACTGAATTAATAGATGAAAGACGTCAGGCAGATACTACCCTTGCTATTGTTTCCAATTATTTCAATTGAATGAGAGTCTATAATTGCTATTAACTGATCAATTAGAGTACTGAACCGTGGAACCTTATTGATTCACTCCTCGCATACTTAACTACACGTTTTCTCTTTGCAACCAAGGAGCTACACCACGCTGCTCTCCTGCCACTGAGCTTGCTACCCCTTTGATTTCTACCAATGAACCTTCCCTAAAGACATGTATTTCTCCTTCCAATTCACCTTCATGTTCCCCAGCGGAGTATTCAACCAATCCATTCCTAGCACCATGTCATAGGCAACCAGTGGCAACAGAAATAAAGCCGAGGAAAAACCGGAAGCCGGAAAACGAACTCGAGGATGCTGGGAACGATCTCTTGTTTTCCTTTTCGATAATCGAGTCATTAAGAAATGTCCTTAAGGTCCCTTTAAAATATCAGAAACCAGCAATTCCCAGATCAGAAATCCTATTTCCAGCTCCTCTAGTTTTCTTAAACCAGGACTGTTTCTTTTTCCTGCAGGGATATTACCGAAAAAATGGGCTACAGTACCTCGCCGAGCACATAAGCGAGTTCAACCACATCGTGAACCAATTGAAGTCGGTCGAGTACCCATTGGGCGATGAGTAGAAGGCACACTGCTTTTTGCCCTCTATGCCGGATAGTTGGTCCACAACCTTACTTATATGTATGTGGCAACGAAAAATTCTCTACTATGTCCGTGACCGCATCGTAAACGAAGAGATTCGTAGGAAGGAGCGAGGCGAGACCAAAAGCGAGAACAGTAAGAGCTCCAACACCGAATTTTCTTCCTATAACCGAGGAGAAAGCGCTCTTACCTCATTTGATGGCTCAGATGCTTTGCACTCTGCAGACTCTAATACAATGCTATTGTCATGACAAGAAGTAGAATTCGCAGTTGTATTCCTCTTTCTTTGGATGGAAGGACGCTTGCTTTTTCTGGGCAATTAGTTGTATTTGAGTATTGACCGCCCGATCATGACCACCTCTAATCGGTTACCAGGTTCCAGGTAACGAGTTCCGGGATAACCTCCTAGAGTGTTCTGGGGAGATTCGCCTTGGGCTTTGATGTGCCCACTACAACAATAAGTAAGAGTCTAATCATTTTGAGTACTGGTTGGTGAGGGCTCTGGCTTTTTTCTATCAACTATCTCTTTTTTGGAAATCGAAAAAAGGAAATACTTACTTACCATGGGCACATCGTGCACATTGAAGAAGTAGAAGTCAACTTCTCTCTCACATACGAAGAATATTCCTTGCGTATCGTGGACGGAAAGGATCGAGCTTCGAGAAGGCGTACCATCATCTCTTACGTCAAGGTTCAGTGGAGCAACCATCCAGAGCAGAGCGCGAATCTCCATACTAATCCCCGGCGTAAGTTGACTCCGATGCTAAGAATCGTCTTCCGGTTGATGATTTCTATAAAACGCGTACAGATGCATCTACGTCTTCAGATGTTGTTGGTGTTAGGGTCTTTCCTCATCTCACTGCAAGGAGAGCTTGGTACTAGCTGTTGGCTTTCGATTTGCAAGGAAATAGCCTTTTGGGAGTCAATTTCGGTATCCAAACAAGTACTCAGCATCTCCTAATGCTTTTCTGGTAGTCCCTTCGCTTAGGACATATTTTTTTCCACTGGATACCCCAAGCACCTGTTCCTTGTAGGAATACACTACCCATCTGTGATTTAAGCTCACCTGGTTTATCTCCTCTCCGTCCAGCTATTCTCTCACCTTGTACATCTCCTATTGTCCCAATTCCTACTTCCTTTGGTTTCAGCTCCGACATAACCTCTCTTAGTACCCCACCATCTGTTTCTGTTGGTCATTATGCTGGTGATCAATATAACCAGTCGAGGACAGACTACGGGGCAATATGTGTCACATCTGACACCAGCGCAAATGGTTAGTGAATTGATACATATTTATCCATTCAACTTGCTAATATGGGGGGTGCTTTCACTGATTGTTTCTGATGGAGAGGCACAAATGCTTCGGTTACTGCAGATAATCCGTTGTTTGACAAGACTCCAGTTGGTGAGACCGATGATCTCACTGATGTTGCAGAGATTATTTTTCAAACACTTGATATAATGATGAGACGCTATACTCAGTACTCGAGTCTTCTATGAGATATGGTCATTTTCAAAGTTTGATGAAGATTCAAAAGAATAGGATATTCGTTTTTGAAACGAACATGCGGCATGACAGAGTTTGAAAGAATCATCACTCGAAGACGACAAGCTGTTTTCAAAGGAAAAATAGGCTAGGACAGCAACTAGTTTCAAGTTCATCTGACAACTAGTTTTTCATTTCACATGCAGACTTGAGGAGAAAGATTTCTGCGAGGATGCAAGACAAGGAAAGCACTAGAACGTTTGAGATCAAAGTCAAAGCGATGGCTGGCTGAGCGAGATCTTCGCCTCCCACCTCAACAAAGTCTGGAACACGGGTGGAAATTACCCTTCAATGCCTTAGTTAGCCCGCTACTAGAATTGGGACAGAACCAAGAGACCGGAGAGAAAAGACTAATAGCTCTGCTTCCCTAGCCGCGGATTTTCCATCCCTTCGACTCTTCTATTTAATAGCTGGTGGTAGAACAGGTCATAGCAAGACTGACTTCCTCGATCCAGCAATGAGGTGCGTAGCGGTCTTTGCCCAGCGATATGCCGCAGGCTGGGCGCGCAGCAGTTTGAAAGGTCTCGGAAAGAGAGTTCTAGTTATTATAGGGAAGGGCCTGAAAGCCTTATCTCAGAGTTGCCACATCCATCCAACTCATTTCTTATGCAGCAGTGTGCTCCCGAAGACCCACGGCAGGGCTTATCAACAGCCAGGCTGACGAGAGGCTTTTATTTATTTATCTAGGATCTGCTACTCCAACCGTATCTACTTTTGATGTACCTGGCTTGCTTTGGCCTCTTACGTAACCCTTGCCGCTGATGGTTATGGGTAACCCAAAAGTCAAGCAGAAAGGAAAATGCCTCTCGGAGAACGTTTTTGTCGCCGTCCGCTATGGTCTGGGCTCTCACTCACGTCGTCCTGCAGGGGTATGTATATATTTTGAGGAGGAAACTCATTTTCAAAGGAACTTATCTTTGCTTTGAAAACCTGCTATCCGTTGATGCCGCCTGGTCTAGGGAGGACTTCTTGAAAAGGGGCTTAGGAAAGTAGGTTCAGTTCAAACTAGTAGGCCTCGGTAGTTGAGGTCTCGTGTGATGTTGTTGAGAAAGCGGGAGCTCAACACAAAAGAAACTCTACTGGTTAGGCGCGCAGCGTCCTTTCCTTTTGACAGTGTATGAATTCCTAAATCAAGTATGAACATGCATCTGCTTCAATGCAAAATGGCTGGGCTGGCAAGGAGGATGAAATTTTAGATAACAGGAGAGAGATGATTGGCTTTATTTGAAATTCAAGCCGTTGGGCGGTGGAGCTTTAGCACTGATCCATGGTACATGAAATTGGGTCAAAGCTACCGAATACCAAGCAATGGACGCTTCTTTCATAGTGACTGGATGAGATTTCAGTTCTTCTAGTAAACCCATGATGACCTGGTCTGGCTTACAATCATCCGGGTGACTATCAGATTCATACATGGAATCGTAGGCTTCGAAACGATCGCGGATTTCCTCGTACCATTTATTAACTATAGAAAACAACACTATAGTACTCACATTAGTCAAGGTGATATGTACGAGACTCTCTAAATATGGCAGGTATGCTAGCAGAGTAGAATAGTTAAACATAGGTAAAGACAAGAGGGATAGTAACATATTCAAAGAGGAATCCATCACTATTTGTTTTCTTCTTCTTCTAAAACACATCCAGAAAGAAACTCGCCACATGGGACACTGTTAAGCAATCATCCCTTGCTTAAAACATTAGCAGTACAGAATATTGAGCGAACGAAGGACTGAGCGGAAACGATAGCTAGCTTCGGACTACCGCAATCTCTCTATTTACGAGAATTTGAATTGCTTTACCGAAAGCAGTAAGAGAGAAATGAAAGTTCTTTCTAAAGGTCCGCTGCCTCTAAATGTAGGCGAAGGTTGAGTTACGGAGCCCCTGGCGGGCGCTTTGAGGCGCTAGAAGTTCGATTTTAGAGCTAGACAAGACATAAGGCGCGCAGCGTAAGGTAGGTATTATTCTAAAGGCTAGGGTTGGGAAATAAGAGGTGCTGCCGGTGCGGTGCGCCAAATACTGAAGCTTGTACCGCGCCAAAAACCTTCACGCAATACCACGCTATATAGCACGGGTTGGTGGAGAAGGCGCCAGTTCAATATAGTTGTTTTAAATCGGGATGGTCTCTAGCCTGACAAGGAGAGCATGAAGATAGAGGCGCCAGGCCTTGTACACTTGACTTTCTATTTTCCAAGCAAAATCTTTCGGAATAAGCGGTCAGGAGCTCAATCAAAACTCTTTTTTGCCTCTCAGCCTGCCAGCAATCCTGGTGAAACTCTTAGACGAAGAGGACTCGTCTTTATTTAAAAGGGCTCTCTTTCACTGGGAAAGCGACCTAAGGAAGTCTTCTCACTTGGAATAGAGCTCACCATCATTGTTGAATAAAGACAGGTTCATTAAAGTACGAAGGCTATGGAGTGAGTTTACACGGAAGCAAGCAAATAACTTCTAGTTGTCTGTGCTCAAGGTCAGATTATCGACATCGCTATTGTAAAAATAGAGTAGCAAGAAGATGCATTGGCTGATAACATATCCATCGCCCTTCCTCGGCCGGACTAGACCATAGCAAGCTTCCGTTTTGGCCTCTCACCTATCATCCCCTCCTGCTTTGTTTGACTAGTGTTACAGAGACTCGCTCTTCTCGTCCACCTTAGCAGAAGAATAGTTGTCTTCCTCATGTCGACCAGGAGTCAGTTAACTAGTCATTGGTCTTTGGCACCAAAGCAAGCAAGAGATTGAAAACTTTCACGTCCCAAGGGTTGCCTGCCTTGCAGTCTCTGATGAACCCGAAGTGGAAAATTTCATAGTAACAGCCAAGAACGCGCCAAAAGAGTTCGAGGATGGCACGCAAAATACCATCTCAGAGTTGGTAGAAATGAATTTGGGCACTGAAGAAAACCCCAGGCCAACCTTCATCAGCGCATCCCTCCTCCCAGAAAGACGAGAGTCACTAAAGCTCTCCTCTTGGAATATGTTGACTGTTTCGCATGGAGCTACGAAGAAATGCCCGGTTTAGACCCGCAGTCCACAAGCTCAAGATTGATCCAAATGTGAAGCCTGTTAAACAGGCACCTCGCCGCATGAGGATAGAGCTTGAAGAAAAGGTCGTCATCGAGACCAAAAGCTCATTGAAGCAGGTTTCGTACGGAAGAAGAAAATCCCGATTGGGTGGCCAGCATTGTTCCAGTGAAGAAGAAGAACGGACAAATACGCATCTGTGTGGATTTTCGAGATTTAAATAAAGCCTGTCCTAAAGACGAGTTTTCGTTACCAGTGACAGAGATTATCATTGATCACACCTCGTCCTAAGAAGTATTCTCTTTCATGGACGGGTACGCGGGTTACAACCAAATTAAAATGGATGAAGAAGACCAAAAACACACAGCCTTTCGCACTCCAATGGGCATATATTGTTACAAGGTTATGCCCAAAGGTCTCAAAAACGCCGGTGCTACATATCAACGCGCCATGACTAAGATCTTCGATGACCTAATACATAAGATTGTCGAGTGCTATGTAGATGATCTCGTTGTAAAGGCGGTAGGCTTTCGCACCATATGATCCCTGCTCATCTGCCCACAACAAACTGAATTTGTTTTAACTTGCGGTGTTCTCTCCATTTCTTGTTATATGCAGCTATAGGGCTATAGGAGTACAGATTCAAACTTGATTGTATGATAAAATGTCTGATTATTGATTCAATTCTTCTTCTTCTACTCGCAGCATCTGTTCTATTAACTTGTAACTGCCTACTAATTACAGTATCGAGTGTCCTGGTGATGCAGATGCTATATATATAGTCTTCTCAAACTCTGAGTGCACTGATCTGTTAAGTTGTAACTGTACCTTCTAGTTTGTTAATCTGAGCAATCGTTGATCATCTCATCCATTTGATCGTTTGAACACAACACAGGAATTAATATCTTTGCGGAATCGTTGATCATACTTCGTGTGCACTAATTCAAATCTGTTGTGCATGTCCGTGCAGCTGCCGTCCCAGGACCAGTGCCCCCGTCGACTATGGAGGAGCTTTCGACGTCCGTGCCGCGCGATCGGTCGGGATCGGAGGCCTTCAGTTCCTGCCGGATTTCCCTTGTGACGTTAGTCCTCGCAGCAGCAGCAGCAGCCTTGATCACGTTGCAGTTCTGATACATGCTTGTCCGACCTCGCTCTTGAACTTGTGCATGTCTGCTTCGTCTTTCTTGATCGGTTCCTCGTGTTGCATACAATGAAGTGGTGTCATGTGACGCAGGGCATAATCTCTGAAAACTCCTGACTGGTTCGGTGCAGTTTGTTTTCTGTGTGTTTCATGGTCTATCAGTAGAACTGCTGTGTGCTGATCACATGCGCCGTTGAGAACATGGTACAAATGGAATGCAGTTTACTATCTCTTGTGCTTGCTTGTCTCTGTGAAGCTGCACGCATGCCGGTCTCTTGTGCTCCTCTGCTCAGTGCTGCTTGATACCAAGCTGAATGCTCGCAGGGTCGCACCAGCAAGCCGCACTGCAGGAACATGGTGACCGTTGCCGGCCGCCCAACGACCTATAACGCTACACTACTGGTAGCTACCAGACCTTCAATTTTAAAGGATCGTTTGGAACACAGGAACTTTACAAGAATATTATTTTCGGAGTTCCTTTCCCAATTGCTCCAATCTAAATGGGCCCTAAGCCATCGGGTCGGGCCAGACCACTTCCACACAAGTATGGGAAACGCTGCCAGGTAAGGAAATGCTGCATCCTGCGTGGGATAAAACATAAAAGCTTTCGATCTGCAGGTTCTACTTGAATCTTGCAGCAACTGAATTGTGTGTCCACATGTCAGTACAGGCATCAGTCAGGCAGTACGGAATATCGAGAGAAATATTGCCAGTAAGGGACGGGATCGATCAGTTTGTGCATTTGTCGGGCCTGCAGTTGAGTAATCAGTAGTAGCGTGTATTAACCGTAGTCACAGCTATGGAAAGAAATCGTATACCTTTTCAGGAGATCTTTTGATCTTCCTGCAGGGCATAACTTACTGAGCACTGGTCACCAGGTAGATAAAGACGTAGGGTCAGAAAAGGCTGCATGCAGTACACTGAACAAATCGCTTAGTTTCGAGCAAAGCAAACAAGTAACAATGGGCACTTCAGATGGCAATAGATTTTGCTAGCTCATTGTGAGTCTGCCAACTGCCAAGCTAGCCCAGTGCGTCCAGCCTAATGAAGCCCAAACTGATCAACACTTTGAACCCAATTGTAGGGATTCACGCAGTTAATTAGCTAGCATGCGAAAAATCAATCAACTGTAGAAAGTAGGATATTCATTAGGTATTCTGGACTGACAGTAGAAGCATGAAAAGACAACTACGACAGGTAGATAGATCAAGACTTTTCAAAGAGAGGATCGTAACAAACTTCTTTTGCACTGTGACATAGCACCCATCTGAAGTCTGAACCTCTACCTGTTGCGCTGGTTCAGTACCCATCTCAAGACCTCTACCTGTTGCGCTGGTTCAGTACCCATCTCAAGTCTGAAATCAGAACCTTTACCTCGAGCTCTGGTTCAGTACAAGATCTTTACGCGGCCAATGGAGCATGTACACCTCTCACTGCAGTGGGTCTACTTCACATGCACTCCAAGCAACTGGTCCCCTGCTTCATGGAGATGGAGAATATCTCAGCATGTGCAAAACTCTCTCTCTCTCTCTCTATGGGATTATTTGTAGGAAAGAAATCTATAGTCAAGGGGTCTTGTCGCACATAAGTAGTGATTTCTTCCTCTACCACAGGAATGACAGGGGCAAGAACAACGTTTCAAGCTTTGGTTTCAAGATGACGTATTAGTCAGCTAGGCATGGTCAAGTCTTTTATTGGTTATGTTCTACTCCGCGTCCTGCCTGGTAAGTCAGTTAGCTATCATGGGGCAGTTCGAATGGTAGTAGCCTTTTTATCTTCTTCGAGTTCGGGAAGAAGGCTTTCAACCTATTCTGATTTAAGTATCTCTCTATCGATTTCAAAGGATCTTAAAAAACAAGGGAATGAGTTGAATTCCATTTAGATTAGCTTAAGGATTACTAAAAAGCCTATTCTATTTATTTGGTAAAATAGTAAAATTTGACGTAAACAGTTTTCGATGTTGAAAACATCTTCGAAGAAATGAAAAGTATCCTACATCAGCAGTATCCACATATGCTCCTATCAAATCCAATGCACCGGGGCTCCTACTCAGTATAGATTATAGACCTTTGCTTTTGATGTATCTGTGCCGATGGCTTAATAGCGTTCCAGCTCATGCTTGATTGATGGGCGTGGAAGGGAAGTCAATCATTTTCATTTAAGTCACTTGGGGGCTTTTGCTCTGTAAGAGAATATGGAAGTCGAAGCGAAGAGCTCAAGGTCAGGCAAGGCAGTCTAAGAGGCTATGGAATAGTTGATCAACAGCAGGGTAATGTTGTGTGTGCCAATTGAAGTCATTCTAAAAGCTCCTTCGTTTGTGTCCCAGTTGCCGATCAAGCTAATAGCTAATAAAGACTGAAAAGACCAATCACTTGCTTATGCGCCAGCTGAGGTTTTGGTTGCAGATGCGATTTCTTATACCACTTGAAAGAAAGAAGCAATGGAATAGTTGCTTTTAGATCAGTCAAACCTCATCAAGTCCTGGTTTTGTAGGCAGGTATCTGGATAGGTTTATGGTTGGAAGAGATAGACACGAACGGATAGCCTTGTATGTATCGGTATGAACAGGTGTGAAGGTTTAGGAAGAGTAGTTTGAACAGAAGGGCTAGCTAGTGTTCTTTCTTTTGAGTAGGTGTGATTAGGTGTATATGTATGCATGGCCTAGTACAGTAGGTTTCGAAAGAAAGACCGGTAACCCAAGTATAGGCTAGTTTTCACGGTCAAAGCTCAAGTAAGCTCTTTGGCAGCTCGTTGTGCCATTGCTTTCAGTTGTGCAATTCAAATTCTCGTAATCTTTGATTAATCTCCATTATCTACATAATCTTTATAGAAAATTGGGGTGTACACCTCACGTGTTATCATTCACAGCTTCGTAGGGCAAGTGAACCATCTCTCTGAGAAAGAGGAGCGTAAGAAAAGGAGGTTCTTTTCCCATCTCTTTAGGCAAAGGGTTAAGGAATTTAGGGCGGGAAGAGATCTAAGAGTGGATTGGGCAGCATTAATGGCATGAGCGCAACAGTGATCTTGATCTCCTCGCGTCGGCTTCTTGCTCCATACAATACAGATCGTCAACAACTCTTTGTAAGGGCCTTATCAGTGGCACTGCCACCAAAAATAGAGTAAGCAGTGGAAGCATAAACATCGAGAATTTGCTTGCGCGGGCTTTGAAACTTACTACCTGGCTGGTGCATGGAGCTTTCTACGATCAAGCTTTCTCTCGGTCTCTTCTCCGACAACACGGGAAGTGATGCTCTAGCTCGGACCATTTCGCGCATTTTTGCCAGGGCTAGGACTATTCATTTCATAAATCAATCAATTCCAGGAATGAGTGTTGTTTTCAGTGAGTGTTTTCATTACTTATATTCTTCAATGAATAAGAGTCAAAAAGCCGGTCCTTCAGGCTGTTTTGTAGATATCCTCTTCCTTTCATTCTTATTTGGTGATAACCAGCCCTCAAATCTATCTTAGTTCACACCTCATCCAAAAGTGCCGGTCTTCTATGATAGGAATGGGGTATTTGGAAAACATAGTTGCAGCATTGAGTTTTCGATAGTCGAAACACATTCTCCAGGTTCCATCTTTCTTCAACACCAGAGCTGCTTTGGGGCTTGTACTGGGCCGACCCTAGCTTTATTGCGAGCCAAAACAGCCTGAAAGAAGAAAAATGGAAAAGGATGAAAAATGCAATGGGATTCCTGATCCAATAATAAATCCCAATTCGGAGTTTGTTTGGATAAAATTCCTATGTTATACTATTCAATTCTCGACGATGAATCGATTTGATAGATCTGATATTGTTATTAAAAATATTGATCCGATTCAGTATCATCAGGATGCAAAAGTCATCCCATTGAATTTACAGAAGTCAAATTTTTCATATCTATGGGATTACATCCCGACAAAAAAAAGAAAGAATTCGATTATGGAAGTCAATATTATCGCATTTATTGCTACTGCACTGTTCATTCTAGTTTATACTGCTTTATTACTTGGAATATATGTAAAAACAGTCAGCCAAAATGATGAATTTTAATCAAACTTTCATTATTAATTCTTTTCAATCATTGAAGAAATGAAAGAAAGGGATTAAAAGAAAATGAAAAGTCTTAAATGAAAGGATCTGGTTGGAATCATATAGTGTGGTATTGTTTATTATCGTATATTGTATAGGATGAGATTCTAGTAACTATATCCAAAATATCCGTGTTATTTATATAAAGATATTTAGTAACTTATATATATCTATATATTTCTATTTATAAAGATCAATTTCAAAAAAGTATGTATATGTATTGGATGTACATATAAATAGTGGATTAGTACATCGAAATAGCAGTCTAATTCTATTTATTTTCGCTACATCCACTTAATTTCAATCAACTCAAAAAATCGAAGGCAATTCTTTTAATCCTAGGTTTATAATATATATATATATATAGGTCCCGGAATCCTTCGAAAGATTCAATGGAGGAAGAGAATAATAGTATAGGATAGCAAAAGATAACAAAACAAAATAATTATTGATTGAAATAATCATAGTGGAATCAATGGCGCAGAGTCAAAAGAGGATTCTGACTTAAGGCTATTGATGAACTAATTCAACGAATCCACTCGTAACAAATTCATTATAGGATTTCTTTTTAATGAATTGGGAAGCATTAAGTCAAAATACGATAAACACACCTTTTCCTTGAAAATAGCAAAGGAATGCTCCTAATGGAACATGTGGGAATAGTCAGACTTATTGTTTGTTTTGTTACCTTTCTTTCATAAGCAAAAGACATCAAAATAGACCATCAAATCAAGATAGATAACTATCTATCGGATACCTTACCTATATTTCCTATTTGACCTAAGCCTTACTGTCTCGCTTTCTATGAAAGAATGAGGAGACATCACTACGCCTATTACATACATTTTTTTTTTAATCCCCTACACGAGCAAAGAAATTTATTTATCACTTTTACTTTTTTTTTACTCAGTTATTCTAAAAGATAAGAGCTAACCGACCATCCTGATTGAATGTTTGAGTACTCAGAGTCTCTCGTAAGTATGGAAAGAAAGTCTCTTCAGTCCTTTCCACAACTCCTAAATTTCCCATCAGCCTATCAATCTAATTCCAGACAGAGTCAGTAGACCTTACTTTAGTGTAGGTAGTGTAAGATAATTAGGAAGTCTTGATAGTCTTTCGTATAATCTCTTCTTCAATCCTAGGAGCAAAAAAGGAATGTCCTTTAGGGACCTTTGGATACCAAGATTTCCGACCTCTTACTTTCGTAGTTATGAATTGCGGAATAGAATCAATTATGAAATTAATAAGTAAGCCTTCCCTCATCCCTATTGGTATCGGTTTGGGCCACTACCCAGAACCCTGCCAGAGCCCTTTAGGAAAAAATTGACAGTCTTTTTTAGAACTAGAACTATGGATTCAGAAAATAAAGTATCGACAGGCCTAGTTCTTTTCCTTTGCTTATGCAGGGCAAGAATTTGTCGAGTTCAATCAGTACAATAAGAAATCCTAAGTATTTTTTGGGTCAGGCGACACCCAGATTTGAACTGGGGATAAAGGATTTGCAGTCCCCTGCCTTACCGCTTGGCCATGCCGCCAAATCCGATCAAAAATCGAGAAAAATATTATTCATCCACATTATTTTACGAATTTCTATTCGTAGGAGGGGATTACTAAACCCTTTTATTATTTTTAGATCGTCGAATCCTTTTGTACTTATCCCTTTCCAATCCCTTTTAATAAATTCTTTCCTGTTTTTTATTGGACCCAGTTTTATTCTCTTCGATTGATTGTATCTCAAAACACACACTGCTTAAATACCTTCTCTTTCTATTGAAAAGAGAAAGGATTTCCAGTCACAGACTGAAAAATTTAGGACAAATTGGAACCATTAACTATATTATTTGTTATTATTTGTTATTTTGAGATTTTCTATTTGTTTGTTAGTAGTGAACGGTTCTAAAATGGGTATTGTATCCCAAATAGTGTTTCCTTAATGGCATAACAAAATCAAATTGATTTACGGCTAATCAGTATCAATTAAAGAAAAAAGATAATAAAGATATTCTCCATTTTTTCCCTTTCCTACAAAAGTATAGTCTGAAGGCTAGCACGCACCATTCCTCGCTTATGATAATCTAAGGCCAAAAAGAAAGAAGGCTCACACCATAATAATACATACCCTCGATCGTCAAGGTCGTGGATTTGGATCGATTTCGGTTTTACGGGCTTCATACATTGTGAAGAAAAGTACTCGGCATTGGAAAGCATCACGTTCTGGCCACACACAAAAGAAGTCGGTGGAAGGTATGGAATTTCTCGGCTGAAGGTCAGAAAGAAAGCAATCGCCAGTGCTCTCGGTTCCAGCAACGAGTCTTCTCTCTGAGAATTAAGGAAAACAAACTAACCTTGTCTGTCTATGTTCACCTTGACATGAAAGACTCTTTTCGAACCTTACTGTTCTACCTGGCTAGTTAACTGCACTTTTCGAGGTATCCTGGATTGGAGTTCACTTGTCTATGAGTGTCCAAACAGCTTCAGATCCTTCCAAGGCACAGGGTTCTCTCTCCATTCACTTTGAGCTGGGTTTTTGTGATCTTTGTAGTAGTTTTCCGTCCAATTTTATGGTAAATTCAGTCTTACACAGCTGTCTCCAAGGATGTCCATTCCATTCGGCAGGGACTCCATCTCGCATTCGATCTCCCTCCTTTCCCTGAAAGAGTCGAGGTCTCTCTGGACTTCTCTTTTGCCTCTCTCCCAGATTCAGAAAAAGGGAGGAAGAAGGTCTCTCGACGGGAGTGATTCCCCGGAAAGAGATCGTTCCCAGCATCCTCGAGTTCGTAGTCAAACTCACCTTCATCCACCTTTCATGGACTGGCGCGGGCAAGCGCCGATGTCTGGAGCAGGAGATGGAAGCTTGGGTTGAGGAGGCTGTCAACGAGTCATCAAAGGCGATAGATTGGTTATATTCGGATTCGTTTGCTTTTTCTTTTCTTTTTTTGGTTGTGAGAGGTCTGAGTCCACAGCTGGGAAGAGTCGTCAGATGACAATTGAAGTAGGGTCTGCCTCTTTCAAAGGGAAGCAAGAGTCTCATAGAGAAGGAGATCCTGCACAGACCAATCCCAATCAGGAAGAGAGTCTTGTTGTCAATGAAAGCAATGAGACTATGTCACATATCTGCCTATCTCGTGTTGTGAGCTATAAAGTACCCACCAGGGGGTGGACCAAGAAAGAGGCAGGCGATTGGGTCCTTCCCATCCTCTGTGATGTCAGTCTCTTTGTCATTCTTTCACCCTTGCTGAGTAGCGAAGTGAGCATACTCAAGATCCAATTCATCAATCATTTGAGTTGGTACGAACATAGGAATCCAGACTCCGCTTGATTCGATCTTCAGTTTCGACCTTCATCAGTCAGGAAAAAGAAGAAGGACCCACTTATTCCACTCAGAGAGACCGAACCAGGCAACAAAAAGGCTGAAGGAAGTTCTCTTTCCATTCCAACTAAACTAAGTGAAAAAAGGGGGAGAGCAAAACAGAAACACAGGAACAAAGAAACTATGTCCAAACCAACGAGTCCTTTGGTCGACTCTAAAGAATGTATCGGGAGTTGGGAGTTAGCCGTCTCATAGGAGTGATAGCTGGGTTTTCACGGAGTTTCTTCGTACGATTGAAAAAGAGTGCTCTAGGTCGGAGAAAACAAGAAGAAGATTGTTCACCAGTCTGTCTCCCAACCTCTTTAAAGCAGCTACCTACCGTGATCTGGTCTTGGGACAGCATTGGCACCCCGTTTGCTGGATCTTCTAGGCACTCTAAAGCGCTTCCACGAGAGACAGATGGACTTTGAGTTATAGACGGAGAAGAGCCTTTAGAGGATCAAGAGTGATTCCTCAATAAAACAAATGGGATTTTGAGGAGGGCTGAACGCGATGTACTGAAGGGTTCGCTTTCGCTGATCGGCGCCAGTCTTTCCTGCTGTGAATTTCCCAGGTCGAGAGGGCCCTTTCCTTCTACCTTACTGAACCCATTCACCAATGATTGGATCACTCAAAGCCAAAGACCAATTCCTTCCTTTTAGGTGGTCTAGGTGGCTGGGATACTATGCCCTTCTTTTTAGAGGCTCAAAGACAAGTTCTTTGAAGGAAGCAAAAGAACCCATGTGTCTCGGATGAAGTATACCCTCTTTTTGTGCCGGGAAGAAGAATGAGATCCAACTCAAAGTCAAGGAAAGCGGCCTAGACCACTGACTTTTGATGGAAGGCTTCTGAACATGGATTGGTCTGATAAAGCCAATTAATTTTTCGGCGAATCAAATATTTTCTGAGAGCACTAGACCTTCTCTCTTTCAGGATTGATTCCCACTCACTGCCTGATAGCAGGCTTGGCCCATGAGACCTATTGTCTTATTGTCCTGGCTCACTTCACTACTTTGGAGGATGGGTTTTCCCCTTTTGGTTCGCAAACGCTCTAACCCATCGAAGCTCCATCAAATTGGAGTTGATGTGAGCACTTCCCCAGAGGCAGAGGCTGAGTCTACAAAGGGTGGGAGCAAAAAATGTAGGTGAGTCAATTGCGAAATGTAGGTGAGTCAATTGCGTGTGGCCTTCAAGTATTTCGTATTGTAACAATATTCGATCGGCATCCAAACAAAGGTGCATGTACGGTTCCTAAGGGATACAATTTTGTCCTAATCATCGAGAAAGATTAAATAAGTTGATAGCGCGATCTCGTACTAACACATACTCTCTAAATATTGAAGAACTTGCATGCGGCCTTCAAGCCACAACCGCGGTATGAGTTCAGATCTCAGACTTTGTTTGGGGCTGCTTGCCCTTCGCGTCGACAAGGAAACTGTGGACGACAATGGGTTTAAATTAGAATAGAACGAGGACCCTATCGAACAAATAGAGGAAAGGGCAGAAAGGGAAAAAGTAAAGTCTAAGCGACATATGGCACGAAAAGGAAATCCAATTTCGGTAAGACTTGATCTGAATCGTAGTTCAGATCCAAGTCGGTTCAGTGAGGGCGACCGCGAAAGTCACCGAATGGGTTCGGTCCGTCTTTTCCTGATCTTTGTTTGTCCCCCCAAAAAAAGGCGTGAGAGGACGTTGCAGATGTCCGGGACGGACACGACTTCTTCTAACGCTAGAAGACCACAGGAAGAAACCGGGACCAGAGCATGTCGTGAAAGACGCACACGGGGCGGGCGTGCTTCGACCGTGTCTCCGGGGCACAGTTGAATGTAGATATCATGAACGCGAGGATAAGGATACCAGGCCGAGAAACCCGGGCAAGTACTCCCCTAATGTGCCGATCGCTAGCGCATCCAGGGCCCCGGCGCCCAGCTCCGCTGGAGAGGCCGTCACTGATCTGAAAAGTGCGTCTGCGGTTCGGATAGACTGATTCTGCGAACGCCTAGCCCCAGGAATCAATAAAAAAACAAGTGCTAAGTTTCATTTCTGATCAGTGAATAAACCGAAAAAAGAGACCTTTCTCGCTCGGCGCCGCACTATGCTCCGCTTCAACAAATGAGAGTTTTCGGTGGAACCGGTGAACCACGCGAGCTGGTTAGATGCGTGGGGCAGAGGGCTCGTAGTACCTGATAGCGCAGCTATGCAGTGGAAGGGAAGGAGCCTAAATCGACCCCCTTCTTTCTTTTTTATTCAAAGACACAAAAGCACAGTACAAAGAGATTGGACTCTCGGATGAGACTAAGCAGCTACCGTTCCGACGCGCCCCTGACCCTATCTTGATTAAAACCGAAAACCCTCTCTAAGGTGGAGCCTAGTTGAAGCTGTCATTCAAAGAAAAAATGGGAATCAAAATCCACTTTTAGGGATATAGATGAAGTCTCGCTCAGTAAAGAGAGTTGTAGATTCGTAGAAGAGGATCAGAGTACGCGCGCTACAAAGGCAGCTAGCCAATGAAAGTAAGTGGAAAGAATATAGTACTTTTGTACTGACCCCTCCGGGGCCCCCGGTTGTTTTGGCGCGCCCTACCCCAACGTTAGACTATTGCCTTTTTAGCCTACGCTTGCTGCTTGCAGCATGGATTCGATAGATCTATCGAATCCATGCTTCCCCCGCCCCGAAGCGAGACTCTATCCAGATCTCAAAGAATAACGAGCTAGGCGGCCGGCGGGCAAAGAAAGGGGCGGGCCGGCCGGTCGGGGCCTTGGCGATACGTTCTTCTTTCGAAGCGTTTTGCCTATAGAGCGAGGGCGTCCTTCTGGGGCGGGGCGTTTACTTGAAAATGACAACCGCCTGTTCCAGCAGCGGGGGCCTTGCACGAAAGCAAACCGCCCGATTAAGTAGCAGTTGCTTCGCTGATGGGCCCAGTGAGGGGGGCATTGTCCCTCAGTTCTTACCAACCTCAGGTGTGTAATCGACATCTAACTTATTATCTTCTTTTTCATGCAAGCCTGACCTCAGCTGTCCATTTCTTATTCATTCAGGGCACCCCTAGTGGACTTGGCGGTGCTCCTTTCTCAAACCAGAACAACTCTGAACGTTAGGGAAAATAAGGAAGACCACCTGAGCGAACCGACCGAAGGGACTTTACTTATCCGAACCGAACGTTAGCGGCTTAAGCTAAGCCTATCACGAGCTGCGTTGCTGCTTGATCGGCGGGAGGAAGATCTCAAAGTATGGGGCAAAGGATCAAGCGCTTTGACTTTGCTTTGTCCCCAGGATCCACCACAGGTTGGGTTTGAGAGCCGTGTGATGGGTGACTATCTAGCACGGTTCAGAGAGCACGTGTATGTAGTCTGCGCTGGTGAATGGAAGCCCCGCCGCAAAAAGAAGCGGCTCTTCCACGGCTCTGTCACCATTGACTCTATTTATTATTATGGTAAATCATTGTATCAAGATGTCAATCTTAGATCTTATTTCAGTTCGATACGTCCACCTACGATACTCACCTTTGGCTTTCGTCTCGGTAGGTGTATTATTCTACATTTTCCCAAAGGACATTCATTCATTTCTTTCTTCCCCGTCGACCACTACGACTAAAACGACGCGACAAATCAAGACCCGGAAAGGATAAGGGCCGGTGGTGGGCATTTGGGAAAGTCGGGCCGATCAGGTGTCTTCATTCAAGCGAGGGTACAGAGGAAGAACGAAACGAAGTGAGAGGCCGGGGGCAGGAAAGAGTCGAGTCGATCGACCGGGAGAAGCAAAACGAAATCAGGATTTGGCCGAAAAGATGCAACGTTATGGATACCATGACCGATCACCATCGAGAAAGAAGAATTTTCTAAATCACTTCGGGTGAGCAGGGCCTTCAAGCATCCGAAATACGCCGGGGTTGTAAATGACATAGCTTTACTGATAGAAAATGACGACTCCTTCAGAAAAACAAAGTTATTCAAGTTCTTTTTACCAAAGAAGTCCCGCTCTGACGGCCCGACGAGTCATCTACAAAAAAGGACCCTCCCCGCTGTGCGCCCCTCCTTGAATTATTCGGTTATGCAATACTTTTTTAATACAAAGAACAAAATGCATTTCGACCCCGTCGTAGTTCTCAATCATTTCGTGGCACCGGGTGTGGCTGAACCATCTACGATGGGGGGAGCGAAGGGAGGAAGCTTAGATAAGAGAATACGCTCTCGCATCGCTTTTTTTGTAGAAAGCTCGACCAGCGAGAAAAAGTGTTTGGCCCGAGCCAAAAAGAGGTTGATCCACTTCATTCGCCAAGCGAATGATCTTCGCTTCGCGGGAACAACAAAAACCACCATCTCGCTCTTTCCTTTCTTCGGTGCTACCTTTTTTTTTCCAAGGGATGGGGTTGGGGTGTATAATAACCCATTTTTTGAGTATGCCCGGGAACAACTCCTAGGTCAATTAAGGATCAAATGTAGGAACCTCATGGGTAAGGATAAGGTAATGGAATTGATAGAGAAATTCATAGACCTAGGTAGGATAGGCAAATTGATAAAGGGAATAGAGATGATGATAGAGATCATACTGAGAAAGAGGATAATTCCGTACGGGTACAACTCTTATTTGAACGAAGTGCAAAAAATGCGATCTTTTTTGTCTAATAGAACAAACACTAATACCTTAATTGAGTCGGTAAAGATCAAATCTGTTTATCAAAGTGCTTCTCTGATTGCTCAAGACATCTCTTTTCAACTGAGGAACAATCCAATCTCATTTCGTTCCATTTTTAGTCAAATAGTGAAGGATATTCCATTAATAATGCCAAAAGGGTGGAGGATACGTATTTGTTGTTCTGGTCGATTAGGGGTGCGGAAATAGCTAGAACTGAATGCGGAAAGTATGGAAAAACATCTTGTAATGTATTTAACCAGAAAATCGATTATGCTCCTGCGAAGTATCTACTCGTAACGGAATTTCAGGTGTCAAAGTGCGGATCTCATATAGTCAAAATAAGAAGGGACGTGCTATATCCGAAACGTACGAAATATAGTAAATATAGTAAATGCAGATGTAGTAGGGTCGCGAACCGGATGGTACACAACTTGGTTTTGGAAGATATGGCACCAAAAGTTGTAGAGCTGGTCGTCTTTCATATCGAGCCATTGAAGCAGCGCGTCGGGCTATAATCGGACAATTCCATCGTGCTATGAGCGGACAATTCCGAAGAAATTGTAAGATATGGGTAAGAGTTCTCGCAGATCTTCCTATTACGGGAAACCCGCAGAAGTTCGAATGGGAAGAGGAAAAGGAAATCCTACAGGTTGGATTGCTCGTGTGTCCACAGGACAAATCCCATTTGAAATGGATGGTGTGAGTTTGTCAAATGCTCGACAAGCCGCTAGATTAGCGGCGCATAAACCATGTTCGTCAACCAAGTTTGTTCAGTGGTCGTAACGTAATTGGTTAGTGGGAAAAACCGGGCCGGGACTCAAAAGAATTTGGCGAAGTGTTTGTTCCTGAACGAGGAAGTGGAAAGACAAAGAGGGATAGGAGCTCGCCTCCTTCTTTTTGTAATCGCCGAAATTGTACGACGACCCTTCTTGTTCCAGGCATACGACCCTGAGACGTGACGGTGTCACTTTTCCGGCCCGGTAAAGTGACAGTTATATAAATAAGAATAAGAAAGAGAAGCGTGATGTTGTCGTGTTGTCAGCAATCAAATTATCGTAAATAGATAGTACGGTTGCGTTGTTTCAATTTCTGTTCGTCGGTCCTTGGGTTACGAAGGTGTGGGCCCGCTTACTAATACGGAGAGGGTTCGAATGATAAAGACCAATAAAAACTTCTTCGTTTCGTTGGTAGAACCCACGCCAACTCTTTTCTCTAAATAATAGAGATCTTTTGATAGTCTCACTTCTATCAATGCAATGAAAGAACTATCCCTTCCTATTTGTTTGTCCTAATGAGACAAAGAAGAGCCTCCTTCTTTACCACTTTGGGGATGGGGGTGAAGGGGTTTACATACAACCAGGGCAAAGTGGTTTATGATTGAATCTCAGAGGCATTCTTATCATTTGGTAGATCCAAGTCCATGGCCTATTTCAGGTTCACTCGGAGCTTTGGCAACCACCGTAGGAGGTGTGATGTACATGCACTCATTTCAAGGGTGCAACACTTCTCAGTTTGGGCCTAATATTTCTCCTTTATACCATGTTCGTATGGTGGCGGGATGTTCTACGTGAATCCACGTTGGAAGGGCATCATACAAAAGCTGTACAATTAGGACCTCGATATGGTTCTATTCTCTTCATAGTCTCGGAGGTTATGTTCCTTTTTGCTTTTTTGGGCTTCTTCTCATTCTTCTTTGGCACCTACGGTAGAGATCAGAGGTATTTGGCCCCAAAGGGATTGGGGTTTTAGATCCTTGGAAATCCCTCTTCTTAATACCCTATTCTCCCTTCATCCGGAGCTGCCGTAACTTGGGCTCATCATGCTATACTCGCGGGAAGGAAAAACAGCTGTTTACGCTTTAGTAGCAACCGTTTCACTGGCTCTAGTATCCACTGGCTTTCAAGGAATGGAATATTACCAAGCACCCTCCACTATTTCGGATAGTATTTATGGTTCTACCTTTTTCTTAGCAACTGGCTTTCATGGTTTTCATGTGATTATAGGTACTCTTTTCTTGATCGTATGTGGTATTCGCCAATATCTTGGTCATCTGACCAAGAAGCATCACGTTGGCTTTGAAGCAGCTGCATGGTACTGGCATTTTGTAGACGTGGTTCAGTTATTCCCATTTGTCTCTATCTATTGGTGGGAGGTATATGAAAGAAGGAACGAATAAGTGGATTGAGGAATAAAAGCTCGAAGACAAAGAGAACTGGGCTATTCAGTTTGTTTTACTCTAAAAAGCTGCTAGGTTTAGGATTTGTGACTGAGAGTAGATAGTTGAATGGAGTGGTGATCTATGCTCTATAAAAAAAGCAAGAATGAAGGACGACCAGTAGCGAACGAAGCATACCACTTATTACGCCTACCTAGTTTATGTTCAATCACCTCCACTATTCTAGGAGGAAGCTGCTTATCAAAAATACTGTGCTTAGGCTTTGAAGGGCTTGTTGGCATCCCGGAGAAAGCGAGATGAGTAGAAAAGAGGATAAGTAGTCATTGGATAAGCGACATTTCAGGCAACATATTTTCCATTTATCGGAGGAGATAGATGCATTTCAGAGGAAAGAAGACGGTCATGATAGATTGGTGAATGAGGAAGGAAAAGCCTAAGCTATCCAAGCAAGATAGCGAAAGAGAAAGCTGTCAAGCAAGCCAGTTTTGACCAAGCAAGCAAGCTGGAGCACCTTGAACTCTCGGACATAAAGGCTTTTATCCAATTCAATCACAGGATGGGTATAAGGAGCTCAAATCTTTTAGCCGTTGGAGCTCTTTCTTTTGGTTCATACCAGAAGAATGAAATAACCGTTAAATAGCCGTAAGCGGTGGTGGTGATGAAGTCAGTTAATCAGATATATCCTCTGAGGACGATGAAACTAAGTAAAGTAGGGTTTGAGCTTCGACCGTGTTAACTCTTCTTTTAGAGGAAGTCAGTCAGGTTAGAATAGAATAGAACTAGCCGAAGCTTTCGGGAAGGATAGGCCTCAATTAGCATTCTATCGAGTCATTGTTTAACAATCTCGCAGTCATTGAGACAAAGACTTAGCACAGGAGAAGGATCACAGGAGCAATCTTTTTTTAAGTCAGTCTGGCTGAAAGCAGGCTAAGTCCAGGCAATGAAATTCTGGTGGGACATGCCCAAAGTGGCTTTTGCCAGAAGAAGCTGTTTTGCGGGATAGGGTTAAATAGGCTGTGTGAGAACCCACTGTTCGAGAATAACTTGCAGTCGAAGGAACGAAAGTATGCTCGACTGAAAGGAGAAGGAATTAAGGCTTGCCCCTGCTCTATCGTCAGTCGTTCTCACTCCTTCGTCCATCATACTCCCTGCACTCCCCAAACTCTATAGGTTGCGTTAGCTATACGAGCGAATTGGCTGTTTCGAGCGCGTAGCAATGCGAGATAGAAGATTGAGCTTGCATGCAATAGCTATAGGTTAGTGAAAGTAGGCACGAGTGGAGGCACTAGTAGCCTTATCACGTCAGGTAGCTTGCTATCCGAACAACTACGATATACGCCGCTTCGCTACAACTACGCCTATCGGCTTACGGCCAAGACCATTTTCAGATAGAGAGTCATGGGCTTCTATCAAGTACTGGAGGCAAGCTCGTCAACTAGTACATAGCCATAGCATAGCTATGATGAGTCCAAGGTTTACGCATCCAATTTTCGCCTGCATATCTTCTCAATCAGCTTCCGAACAAGACGACCCAGCGCAACACTACGCCCTATTGCAAGCGTTGTAAACAATATATTAGGAAAGTGAGGCAAGCAAGCTCACGTAACTACATTCACATATCTTACGCAACCTTACGTAAGTTAACAAAGCGAAAGCAACTCTACTTATCTATCTACTTCACACATGATAAGTTCTGTTAGGAATCGAATATCTGGGCTTGCAATAGATCAGTTCTAGGCATTACATTAGTTGCATCATTAAGAAAAAGGAGCATCAGAGGTTTTTCTTTCCGAGTTGCGTGCTACTTCTTCCGATGAAAAGTAACGAATTGATCGATTTGCGGTAACAGCAAGGATCGGTATATGGTAGTCCTCTGGTAGGAAGAGGTTGCTTGCAAGGCTAGACTAAGCACACAAGCTGTATACCAACGATTCTTGTGGCGTCTAGTGCCAGCAAGGGCCCTATTAGCTTACTCACAGCGTACTTAAAGAATAGTTGGTTGCAAGAACAGCTGCTGATAGGAAGGAAGCTAACCAAGCCTCTTCTGTTTAAGCTAGGCAAGGCAAGAATAAGAAATAAGGGAACAGTAGGTGTGTTAGTATCTTTTCTTCTTGGCGAGTTCAATACATTTACTTAGCAAACGAAAGAAAAGGTGGAATTAGCGCCCATATTCTTCTTAAACATAACATCTTCTAAAGTATAGCTATGGTATTCTCGGCCAATCCGTCTATTCAACAAAAAAAGAAATCAAAGGAAAAAGGGGCTAATCCAACCAATCATATCCAACTGTTCACGCATGTAGTAAGGCTGGGGAGCGCGGACAGGTGAATCGGATCTTGTAAACTCTGTTTTATGAATAGAATCACAATCCATGTTTTATGAATAGAATCACAATCCATGGCCAACAGTGGGTCGTTCGCCGCGGGTCCCCGAAGCGCTTCCGCATTCGCTGTAGGATGGGTTTGCGCTATTTCTGGACCCTTTTGAGGAATGGCAGGAGGAAGCCCGTTTGCCCCAGCATTCTGATTCATCGGTGGAGTTTCGACCCGAGAGTATTCGGGCGGCGGAGGGACGGCGTTATAAGTCGTAGCGCCTCCTTGCGGGGCCGCGACAGCCGATTGATAAAAGGTGAAGTTTGTATCACCCTTGTCTTGTCTGCATTGTCGCAACTGCTGTAGGAGCTAGACATCTTCTGTGGTAATCAACCTGAACCTGGGGAATATCCCTCCTTGAGATGAAGCCGCGGCCGTGGGCGCAGCTAGCCTTGGCACAGGCAGGGTTGCTGGGGCTGGATTTGCATTCAGCGCGGAGCCTGCGGGAACTCCTAGTTTATAGGCTGGCCGGGGGAGTCAACTTCGGGGTGAGACCCGATACCCACCGTCCCAGAGGCATTGAGTTCTCGCACCGCTGGCGTAGGTTTAACTGCCGGATAAGGGGAATAGGGGAGGGGTACCCTTTTGTCCCGTACCGTCATTAGAGGCTTTACTCAAAAAAGCGGAAAAGATCATGTCTATCATTCGCTCGAATCGAGCTTAAAAATTCGAGAGAAAGCCTTTTTTTCACATATTTTATGATCGCTTCTTCTTGGGCTTTCTTTTTGTCATCTTTCGTCCGGATAAGAATTTTCAAAACAGCAGACTCACTCGACTTTGCTCGGTTTAAAGCAACATTCTCGAGTCTATAATTTTCTGGGAGGTCGATTGATGGGGGCGGGAGCGAATGGCTTCTTTTCAAGTGGAATCATAGGATTTTTTTTTTTCGACAGTGGGTGGGCAGCAGAAGTAACTTCGGGTCGATAGGGAGCCCCAAGGGAGGTTTCTAACTAACTGGAATCGGAAAGAAAGAACTTCTTGATTTTTCTACGCATAGTTGTAAAAGTTTTCTTAAGTGTGGAAGGTTGGATGTGTGCTAACCTATGAATTGAATTTCCGACTGGGAAAAGCTAATAGTGCAAGTACGGGAAGAGAAAATAGGCTTTCTTTAACGTAGCTTACTTTACCTTCAGCTCAATTGGAATAGTGTTTCGCTATGTTCGCAGACGAGTTAGACGATCAATCAATCAATGAATGCCCCAATCTGCTTCGAAAGAGCGCACCATCCATACCACCCATGGGTGGACTCCCTTTCTCAAGTCCTTTCCCTTTGGCTGCCTTACTTGCTTACCCGGGAATTTGTTTAAAACTACTCTCTAACCTTTCAGCTCCGGCTTCGATGACTTATTCGAAAACCTTCCTGACTTGAGCTCTATAACGGGGTCTCTCCCTGTACTCTGCGCTGTAGGAATCTATCCCCTCTAACCCAACCTTGTACCCCGCCTACCCTCAATACAGCAAGAGGTAAGAAGAGGAGATGACTGCCTTTACGTTAGGATATGAATGGATTCGAAAAAGACATTCTCTAAGAATGTTCATTAGTTGTTTAGGGCAAGATCACCTTATTTGCTGCCCAGCCCGTTGTAGAAGTAGTCACATCCAAGTAAGCTGTAGTCCGCTTTGTTAGCTTGATTGATTTGTATTTTATTTAGTCTAAAGTGAAAGTCTTAGTCAAAGTAGGTAAGTGGAGTAGAGAGTTAGTTATATAAGTGAAAGGAAAAGTTGGAAAGAGGGGGAAAGAGAGAGAGGACTTTCTTTGGATCTTATCGCATGGGATGTAATAGGCGGGAGGGAGTATAGATAGGGAACCTGTGGTTATATTAATGAAATGAAAACATCTTAAAATAGCTTTCTTTCATGCTCATCGCTCATAAGCCGTCCCCAAGCCAGTCAAGCGAAGACTAAAGGCGCCGGGTATAAAGGTAAATAAAAGCTTCTTATGTGGCATTTGGCATTTTCCATCCTACGCTTTTCCTTCCACCAAATGCAATGCGAGAGCTCTATTTTCATATTAATAGAAATATCCGTCAATCAAGCA
This sequence comes from Melocanna baccifera, assembly GCA_036346265.1. Lineage (NCBI taxonomy): Eukaryota > Viridiplantae > Streptophyta > Magnoliopsida > Poales > Poaceae > Melocanna > Melocanna baccifera. Next base: position 26,168 of record JAYEVJ010000199.1, read on the forward strand.
AAGACGCATTCCTGGCGCTTCTATAGTAGTCTCCCTCTGCTCTGAACACAGGTCATTTTCTAAACTTATATGATATTAGGGAAGTGGATCGGGATAGGCAAGAAAGGGCTATGCTATTTACAAAGTAATAGCTAAATCTTTACTCATAGTTCTTTCTAGCTTTCTTCATAAGTCAAGATCGGTGCCTTTTCTCCAGGAAGACTCCTAAATCAGTTAACTGGGTATGAGAACGCCCCCTTTAAAGTAGTAGCCCTTCCTCCAACCCTTAATTTCCAGTGAGACCAGCCGAGCCAAGGAAAGCCTTTGATATCTCATACTGATAGGCTCAAATCACGGGATTTCCCACTATGGAGTTTGAATAATAGGTTGCTGCTTCCAGTCTCTGTTCCGATATCTAGAATTAGACCAAGAAAGAAAGGAATTCAAGACCAATACCAGTGCCCTACCCGCTTCCTCCTATTCCTATTGATCAGATCAAAGCCAAACCTATCTAGTCTTGCACGTTGTCACCCACCGCTCTTGCCAAAAACAAAGAAATTCTATCTTGGGAACTAAAAAAAGAATCGGAATGGGAAGTATTTATTTCTTAATTCCCCGGCTATTTAGAAGCTCCCTGGCTTTTGATTTAGAAATATATTGTCCCTTTCTTTCGCTGTCTCTATTCTATTGGTGGACGGTCGTAACTCTAATATAGGGCTTTGAAGCATAAAAATCAGCTGCAATCTAGTTTTTCACAAAGGCTGGTTGAGGCTCAGACTCAACCATCTGTGCTTTGCAGATGATCTTTTTTTATTCTGCGGTGGTGATCTGAATTCTATCCAAGAGCTTACTAGTATCATGACTCATTTTAACAGAGTGTCTGGGCTTTCAGTTAATGCCAAAAAAGTAAGATCTTCTTCAGTGGTATTTCCGAGTCTTTGAAACAAACTATTTTGGAGTGTGTCTTTAATGAAGGGATTTTACCAGTTAAATACTTATGTATTACCCTCCATTCATTTCCTTTTCCTTCCAGGCTAGCTCCCTCTGTAGCCGGTGGTTGATGTAGATGAGTATGGGAAGACAATGGTAGTTTCATTCTAGGTCCCACTAATTGTTGAATAGTTGGTTTTTGTTTTCTTTTTGGATCCATGCAAGCCATTTCCAGTTGAAGTCATAAGGTACCATCCTGTTCCAGCCAGGAAGACAGCTCTATCTCACAAGTTAGCTGGATCTTTTATTTAAGCCTTTGGCTAGAAAACCTATTTCAAATGAGTTTGGGCTCCGTTAAGTTATCCTCATTTCCTGAGATAAGCGCAGTTCAACAAAACTAAAAGCTAGATATATCGTTGTAAAGTAGAGCTAGACTGCACGATTGGATTGTATAGAAGGATAAGAAGGATTTTGAAATTCCTTCTTTTTTTCTTAAAACGAAAGAAGAAAGAGAGTGGGATGGGATGAAAGTAAACGCAAAGAGCTGATTCGATCAAAGAACCTCGCTGCTTTAGTGCAACAAGCCGATCGAAAGCACTCATCTTTATCGACTAAATGCTTTTTTGTCTCTTCCTCACTAAACGCCCGCTTCCTGGCTCCTCCCTCTTTCACTCTCTTTGGCCGTTGGCACTGAGACACCGGACCGGAAGAGATTCCCCTCCGTCATGTTACTTCAACAAGCAATTCAACATGCTCACTTGCTTTCTTTCTGTCTTTCCTCGCTGGGATGACACTTTCCTTATGATTTATTTTAGACCAGACTGAAGTAGAGAATGAAGTAGGAGTGATATCATACCATCGTCTCGTATTGTACAACAACCGTTCGTGCCCATAATTTCCACTAACTGAATGCATCGTAGGCGTGTGGAATTCAAATCCCTTCGGACCTTGCTCGACACAGTCAGTAGTATGATGCCGATCTCTTAGTCTCTTAGGATGGACCGCTTTCTTAACGAGAAAGAGAGCTTAGCCTTACCCCTTAACAATTGTCTTTATTGGTTGACTGACCCCTTACCACACAGCAATCAAACTTCTGTGATTACCGCGACACCTATGTCGGCATGCATGCTTAGAGAAGTGGCTTTCTAAGAAACTGAAACTCTGACCTCGAAACTGCCAATTGAGGAAGGGTTGTTCCTGCTTTCGAGCCAACAAGTGTCGGTTCGAATCAAGCTTTTGCAATGAAGTTCTCTCCCTGATTCTGCCTGCCTCGAGCAGTAAGGTATGTCTAAGCTGCTTGTGGTCAAATCGTTGCCAGTCGGTGATGATGAAGATTCTGAAGTGGTTTAGTAACCGTCCCCAAAATGGTCAATGTGGGTAAAGTCAGCGGCGTAAATCTGGCGCTTATGAGAAGAAGAAAACGATACAAACGATGAGATAGGAATTCCGATTTCAACGTTGCATTGGATTCAGGACAAATGTGTCGTTAAGGGTTTTCATTTGTCCTATCTTTTCCTGGAGCATCTAAATGCTTTTCTTTTCAAAATCAGGAACAACATTTGAAATGAAATGTTGAGGAGCTAGTCTTTCCATAGTCTTTCAGGCATGGGTGCCCTGAAGAACGTTGTATGTCTCGCTTATAAAGAATCGAATAGCAAATTGGAAATCCATCATAAGTGGAGGCACCTTTAAAGGGAAAGATAAAGGTGCTTGCTCGGTTATGTGCTCGAAAATCATCCAATCGAAGCTTGTTGCAAATAGCAGTCACAGAGGAGGATCACAAATAAGTGTATTCTTACTAGATGAGACATCTTCTCTATTCTTACTAGAAGAGACATCTTCAGAAGATTTCTTCAAAAAATTCAAAAGAATTTCTCGTTGGTCCTGTCTTCTTTCCAAAAAAAGTGAGGGGGCCCACCACACCACTTCCCTCGACCCCTTACCACGGAAGTCACTAAAGATGAGACTGACCATGATAAGGGTATGGGGCATTGATTGGCTTGGAGGATTAAGGGGAATAGATTCGGGTAGTGGAGCCAACATATTAGGTCGGCCACTGAGATTTTGCCCTTTTTCTCCACCTGCGCAGGAGGGATTGCAGCGGGATTCAGATGCCGCTCTTGACTGAGCCAGGTTTAGGGGCTACCTGGGTTTGTGCCCAACCTGGGGCGCCAAGCGCAATTCGAGATCAGGATAGAGGTTCTAGGGTAAAGCAATCCATCCTTATAGCAAGCCCTAGAGTTAAGTAAAAAGACTTCTCAGGAGTTTGGGAGTGTGACTATAACCAGTACTCATGTAGAATATCCTCTTTCTAGTTAAAATGAGTATTACCTGCCTGCACAATCAATCTATGGCGATCTCGGTCTCACGTGCCAGTCCCTCTTGCTAAGCCTAAGTGTTAAGCATATCTTATATTAACCTATCTTAAAGGACTTCCAGACATTGATTTTAGGAGAGTCATTTTTTAGGGCCATTCTTTTTCTCCTCGCGAGCCAGTACCCTTATTAGGAAAGTAGGGACTTATTTGAAGTTCATAGATATAGTCTATCAGGCTGGTCTCCGGGGTCGTTTCCCTAGCAGAGCAGGTTGGTTTCCGGTTCCCTACAAGCGTTCTATATAAGCGGTCCCTGCCAGTTACATCAAGTTCCATTCCAGCAATCAATTAGGCTAGTATTGATAGTTCAAGCTAAAAATTCTTTCTTAAAAAAAATAATAGGTTAGCGGGACAAGGAAGAAAGTGCGATTGTATTAGTGTTCCGGGAAGAAAGGGAATCCTGCGCTTCTCTAAGAAAAGGGAGAGTTTACACAAGTAAAGTACTAAACGAGATAAAATGCATTTTTCGATAAAAGGTCCCATAGTCATGATTGGGTCGACCAGGCCAGATCATGACTCATCATATTATATATATAATAGAAAGATAAAAGGTTTCTTTTTGTTCGGTCAGTCTGTTTCCTCTCGATTCACCTAAAACTTCTTTTGCCACTGACGTGATACAATGAGCCATCTCATTCTACATTGAGTTAGCATTCTCACCTAACTTCCACTCCGTCTCATTAATTATTTTCTCTTTAAACATAACTTGCTTATCCCCTTTCAAATTCCACCACCTAATCCTAGGCTCCCTTGCTCCTTCTCTTCCATCTCTTAATACTAAGATAGAGTACTCAAAATCTATGTTGGGTTGCTACACTCTCTCCAGGTATCACCTTACAATCCTTGAAATACTTCTGATCTGCTCGTCGCGTTAGGAAGAAGTCAATCTGACTAACATTAGAACCACTCCTAAAAGTTATCAAGTGCGAGTCTCTATTCCGTGTTGGCAAGTATCAAATCATACGCCATAGCAAAAAGAGACTTTTCCGCGTTATCTCAAGAAAAAGGACGAAGAATTATAGAATTGTCGTGTATGTTACTTTTTGGGTGTGGCCATTTCGAATCCCATTTCCTCCATTCCGAATGAGATAAAAAAGAAAAGGGCAGCTAGCTCGAAATCCGATAAATCGAATACCTCCTGGCTTCAGTTCTAAGGTTATCTCCTTGAGTTTCGGTCTTGCGCATTCAAGCGTAGAATAAGGCCTAAGAAGGACTTTTCCGAGGCTGGGCGTAGATGTATTGTATCTACTCGGGGTCTAAACCCTCATTATTGTTCATCTTGGGAAGGATCGAGTAAGATTTACGGAACCTTGGACAATTTTTGGATAGGCAAAATCCCCCTACACCAAAGAAGTTTGTTGAAAACCGGGCTGGCATAAACGGCATCCCTTCGCACATGGGGATATAGGACGCGTGTCGCCGTTCTCATTGGAAAGAAAGAAGCTGAATATTCCTTCTGTTTCCCGCCTGACACAGTTTGACACGCGGTGATACCTGATTGGCTCCAAATCGATAGTTGTAGAATGAATATCAATCGAACAAGCACGCGGGAAAAAGCAAGCGTCTGATCAGATCAATCAAGAGATAGGGGTTCGGCCAAACATCTTTTTCCTAAGCAAGTACGGAGCTGTCGAGTGACGATTGGCCGAGGGGAGTTCCATCATGTAGCTGGGCCAGTTAAAGACGAGTAGGCAGGATACTAAGAAGCCTGTGGGGTGGACAGATCACAGGCTTTTGTACTGGTCAGCTTTGGGCTGTCGAGTGACGATTGGCTGAAGAAAAACCTCGTGGTGGAGTACTCAATGACAACAGAATTGACGCTTCGCTTGGGCGCTCTATTATTGCCTCCTATTCCTGAGGGGGTGATCGAGGTTAAGCCGCGTGGCGGACTATTCGCTTATTTACGGGTTAAGGGCCTCCGACGGCCTATAAATAGCAGGCAAAGGGAGACGGGGCCGAACAGCAATAAAGATGGATCTCGCCGGAGGACTGGAGAGAGTGGAGCAAGAAATTGCGAGGGTGGAGAACGAGAAGCTCCAACAGGAGCAAATGCTCACTGCTTTCTGGGAGCATTTGCCTCCCATCGACCCCCTTATCATAAGGGATCGAATGGTTTTGATCAAGAACCAAATAGACGCCCTCGAAAACAGGAAGAGGGCCCTGCTCCAAGAACAGCAAGAGCTCATTGCGCAGGCTGTCATCTGCGGTCGCCAGGGAGACTAGAAGAGTCCGTCGACTCTTTCTATAAGATTGAAATAAGTAGTCCGTCGACGCAAAGTAGTGTGTTTTAATGCGTGGCTTTCTTTGTCTTTGTTTGATGGAGATCTACTCCTATGCTTACTGGAGATCTACTCCTATGCTAAGTATCTTTGTTTGGTTTGATTTGTTGTGTTTGCATGTATGGGCTAGCCGTCAGTGTTCAATGCTTATGTTAATATAATAACGTCAAAATGTGCTGAAAATTCATGTTCAAGTTGAAATAAGGCCGAAGGGCTAAGTGTACTACTGGAGATTAAGCCTTTCCAGCTCTGAAGCTTCCTTTTGAGTCTGCGCCGTCTAGTTTTGAGTTTGAAGACCTTCAATGCCCGCCTTCTCGTACTGAGTACTAACTAAACCAATCCCTTAGCTTGTCCACTCGGAATTACCGGCTATACCCATGGGTATGAGATTTACTTTTTTTAGGAGGACAAGAGCAATGTGACGAGCAAACGTAACGTACTTTCTCTCTATAAGATAGAGGTTCCAAGAGAAGAAGTTAAGGGATCAGTACATTAGTGATTTCGGACATCAACTACGAAAATTCGAGAGAGAGCTCCGTCAATCGATAGAGAATCCGTATCGGTTGTCGATATCTGTTATAGATGGTTGCCGTTCGGGGGTGCTTAGGACCAGAGGTACTTGCAGACCGGAGAGGAGGAAAAAAAAAAAAAGAATAATATTTTTTCGTGCATTCATTATTGCAATACACATACCATATGGTACTCCACTATACTAGTATCGGATTCGGGCCAGACGGAGGAAGTCTTTATAAGAGCATGCCGTGGAAGAACTACTACGCTGCTGCCTTGGCTAAGCTGCTTGCTCGAAGCTCTGGTAGTATATGGTTCTTTCCTTTCTGCCCCTTTCATCATGCTGGCCTAACACGCATCCTATGGAATGTTCCGTGACCGAGAGGTATAGCAAGAGTGGTCTTCCCTGAAAACTAACAGTACCAAGACCGGAAAATCAAACAGATAGGTTTGAATCTTCTCGAAAGCGCTCTGCATAGTCAGTGTAGGGCATCGTTCTACTCCTTTTCTTCGTTCTTCCTCAAAAATGGGCTCGCAAAGGGAGTGAGCTGTGCGATGAACCTGCTGATATACTCTATCCTTCCCAAGAATCCTCTTCTTTCCTTTCTATCCCTTTCTTTCTGGGGGCGTTCTAAGGTATTCCATGTTGCCGACTACTAAGACTTCTGTTTCAGCCCCATTCGGAACAATGTTAGGCCCTAAGTCAATCCAACGTTTTCTCCATCTGAATAAGGAATTCCTCATCCAACAAGAAGTCATGGATTAATTTGCCGAGAGGAAGGGCAAAGCTCAACCAATAAGTCAAGTGGTCCCCTCCCCGGTCAGCTAGAGTCAGTCAGAGCAGTAGAGAAAAGACAGTGGAATTCTGAGTAGACGAGGTGGTTCAGCCGCAAGACTTTACTTTAGCCTCTTAGAATAACGTAGGCGTTCAGTCTTTCCTTAACATTCATATTTATTATTCTAACAAGCCTCTTTCATAGCCTCCTTGACTCCTTTCAATCAATGCAAAATGCGCAAATAAAGAAAAAAGACTCACGCTTTCTTATCTCTTGTTTACCGAGCTGCTTCGGATTGAGAAATAGAAATTTCATAATAAAAAACAACAAAAATAACTGCTGGATAAAAAAAAATAATAATAAAAATGTAGCATAGCGCATATAGGCTTACCAAAACTGAGCAGAGGATGGTCAAAACTCTAAACTCAAAAGTAATAGAAACTTAATAAAAGAAATAAGTCTCACTTGCACTTTAAGAACTAGTAGGAAAAGAGGGCAATTGGGAGATTTCCTTAAAAAAGGATGGGATGAGGTGTGCAAAGAAGGAGTGTAGCTAGAAGAAAGTGTGAGTCATAGTAGGGATTCAGTTATTTCATAGATAGATAAATTGGAAACAATCATTCATTTGCATATTAGATTGAATGCTTGAATGTGTTGTAAATATAGATAGATTATACTTGAAAGCAACTTTCACCTTGAAAGCTAATTAAGTAAAAAAGTCCCATGGCATTCGAGCCGGGGATGAGTCATGAATGGTTAGTTTTCGATTCCATTCTTTTTTTAGGTATACTATCTTGCCTCGAGAAAGGAGCTCGCAACAAAACGAGAGCTTTTTGATAGCCCGTAATGCCATGATTGACTCTCTATTTTCTTTGTTTAAACAAATAGCATTTTCTATTTGGAATGCCGATCCGAGTTTTTTCACTATAGTCATGTCTATTGTAGTTATAATGGTGTTTATAGGAACATTTCTGTCTAACCACTATTTTAGATGGAGGTGTTTCAAGCACAATATCGCTATAAAGAATGTAGCTATTGAAGTAGAAGATACGGTTTTTGGCCTCAAAATGAAACCCGTTCCCCTCAAAAATCAAGCGCTGCAAAAGATCAAGCGCTGCAATAAGTAACAGTTCGTCTGGTTTAGTATCAAGGTTCTTCTCTTCCAGCATCTAGTCCTTGGGAACAGCGTAGCGACGGATAATTCCTCATTCTAAAGTGTCATGAAAGTTCGTGAAAGAATGTTCTTGTTTTTCGTTGGAAAAACCAACGCCGACGTCTCGATCAGTCTCCTTTCTCTTTTCGGGAGCAGAGCTTAAAAAGATGGACAGTAACGATCGCGTAATATCAATTTATCGGCCTCGTCATCGAAAGCGGCTTCCAATTGCTCGGAAATTCTCAGCTATATGGGGGACTTTGATGGTGAGCAAAAAGAATTGATCAAGAAATTGGTAAACTTTCGCATGATCGATGGTAAAAGAACGAGAGTTCGTGCTATTGTTTATAAAACTTTTCACCGCCTAGCTCGAACTGAACGCGATGTAATCAAACTTATGGTTGACGCCGTAGATAATATAAAGCCAATATGCGAAGTGGTCAAAGTAGGAGTCGCAGGTACTATTTATGATGTTCCTGGGATTGTAGCCAGGGATCGTCAACAAACCTTAGCTATTCGTTGGATCCTTGGAGCAGCTTTCAAACGACGTATAAGCTACAGGATAAGCTTAGAGAAATGTTCATTTGCTGAGATACTGGATGCTTACCGAAAGAGGGGAATTTCACGTAAGAGAAGGGAGAATCTTCATGGACTGGCTTCCACCAATCGGAGTTTCGCGCATTTCAGATGGTGGTAAAGTGATACCACATAAGGAGCTCTTCCTCATTCAGTCATACTCAACAAAAGTCAGAAATGTTTGACCCTGATCCTTTTTTCATCTTCATATAGAAAGAAAATCGGCCTTCCTCATACTCCCCCCTTCATTCATGGAGTTGGAGGAATCCACAAGAGGCCTGCCCGTTCATAATTGCATAAAAGAACCATTCTTTTTATGAAAACTCTTGTTCCAACCTCACCTCAGGTCGAATGAATACGAAAGGAGATCAATCAAATCAATAAGCCATGAATGAAGAAGTAGTGGGCCTTTCGCCTTATTTCGTTTGACTCGTGGAGCTGAGAAATCTACTTCAAAGAGAGGAAAGAGTGCTAGTCCGAAAGAACAAGCAAGGGATGAGCGCACGGGAGCGAAATCCGTTGCGCCCACGCGCATACGTTTTCTTGCTGGGTATCGGTATCCAAGAAAACCACTGTTTGGAAAGATAGCAGCCAGTTCAACTAAAGAGCTCATTATCTCCATCCCACTTCGAACTCAAAGTGTTAAGCGCAGTGGAATTTTCATTTCACCAGAAAGGGATGCGGATAAAGAGAGTAAAGTGACTTCAGGGCTTGGCTAGACTGCATTCATTTCACAGGCTATAAGGTAGGGGTGAACACCCAGATAAAGATAGATACAATCCGAACCTTTTCTTGAGAGATGCTTTTCAAACGACCTGTTACGCCTATGCGAAGTAAGCCTACACTGGAGTAGGAGTAGCATTAGGAATTAAGACCGTCAGGCCTCATTCATCAAAGTAGCAGTCCTTAGGGGCTGAAAAAGAGCCCAGATTCCCCGCAACAAGCTTGGAAAGGAAGAAGACACGAAGGGAGGAGTTCCGCTTAGCCTTTGCTCCTCTTTGATAGAAGTAGCTCTTTTGTTTGCCAGAATGGCTTGTTAGCAAGAAAATGCCTTCTTAGGAAGTGAAGAAGAATACGCCTGCTTGAGAATGCCCTCTTGTTGTTCTCGAAAGATGGAGGGGGGGGGCTGATTTCACTAAGGAAAGGAACTGAACTAATGGACGAGGAGGAAGAGAATATAGAAAAATTGCCGACATTCAAGCATACTATAGATGTTCCAGAACTGCTAAAGGGAAGTTCTAGTAGAAAGGACAACTAAGCGAAAGGCCTTCTTAGAAAGGCGGAGTGACAGGTAATGCCCTATTTCCTAACAGTTAAATCTAAGATCAGACAAGAAAGAAGCTAAAGGCTAGGCAAAGAAGACGAGGAGAAATCGTAGGTGAAAACGTTGGGTTACCAACTCGGGTGGGTTCTCACACCAAGGTTCCTTTGTTTCAGGCAAGCCCAATTACAAACAAAGAGAAGGTCGGTCCCGTACTCAAACCAAATCAGAAGGGCGGTACTCACTCGGATGGAAGAATCCCAGGTCGGTCCCATACCCGAACAAAGGCTAGACCGAAGGTCCCGTCCCACAGGTTAGGTGCTTAGCTGAAGGTGGAAGGCGAAGCCAAGGCAAAACAAGGGTTGAAAGACAATATAGAAGAATTCAATCTCCCTATTTGTTCCATTCTCAATGGTTGGTCAAGTTGAGATGAACTACGGGAATCTATATATGGACTTCAAGGTCAATCAACCCATGCAAGGAAACTCGATGGAATTTCTTTTTTTATGGATTCAAGCAAAGAATGAGAAGTATGGCTTGGCTAGGGAAGCAGTAGTAGTGGCAGAGGTCGAGCTTTGAGATGAGAAGAGGGCTGAGTCGTCTAGCTTTTATTCAAAAATCACGTATCACCGATCAGCCTATTCGAGAGGAGCTGCTTGCCTTGCCCACTTCAATAAGGAAGACTCCATCCATCTAACCCATATCCATTGGAACCAGAAGCGAGTGGTAAAGTCACCCTTTGGCTAAAAAAACGATTTGTATGCGTGGCGCAACACACACCTCTGCAAAAGAAGAGAAAGAACGGAAAGAAGCAGGCCCACAAGACGACAAGTGGATTGAATATCCTTTGCTTTCGTCACCGGTGCTATTGAATCCGCATTTAGAAGAAAGAGCTCCGGGACTGAATTGCTTTGAGTGGGGCTTGCCCATGAATTAGATCACCTGAGTAAGCCAAGAAAGACGAAAGCGATGGATGTATGTGACAAAGAGAACTTATGAACATGAAAGCCAGCCATCGCCGAAGGAGAAGATCCGCCCGATGACTCCGCCGGTTAATGGTTAATAGAAAACATCTTTTCCTACTTCCTCCTAGGGTCTGCTAGCTAGAAGTGGCAGTGACTACTTTAGGTGAGGTAGCTCTTTCTTTAGAGCCATCGAGTCCGTGCTCTTTAACGATTGTAGTTTTGTAGCTAGCCTGTTTAACGAAGCGTGGCCCCTTAACCTTTCGATGAAGCTAAAGGTGTCAGAGTTACCACAGACAGGGATAACCGGCTTATGACAGCCTTCATAGCGACCTTGCTTTTTGATCCTTCTTCGATTCCGGTTGAAGCGGATTCGGCATCTGATGGTGAGGCCTATGATGTGCCGAAAAGAGTGACGGGAATACCACGATGAAAATGACTTGACGAATGCCAGAAAGAAATGTCCGAGGGCCAACATGCCATAAACGAGTGAAAAAAGCATGAAATTCACCTGATAGATGAAGACTAAAAATTGCTAGACAGAATGAATAGTACAAGTTTCTTTACAAATCAAAGTCGTAGAGAAAGACGGTAGAAGTGCCAGGATGCGTTAAGGCGCTAAACATATGGTCGTAGATAAAGAAAGGAGTGGATGGAGAGGAGTTACAGTCGAGTCGCTAGCCAGGAAGCACTTTTCCCTACCAAATTCTATCTATCCCTGCCTGCTTCTTCCATTCGCTGAGCTCCTCTGGTAAATCATGATGTGCGCATGCCGGCTACTCAGCTTTAGTAGTGCGTTAACTAGCAGTCCACTACTGATTAAGGATTTGGTACTGACACCTGTCTTACTAACTATAAGCCTTTGGAAAATAGTTATTGGATAGGGTAGACTCCTTAAGTTTACAACTTTCTCAAAGACCGGCCAGGAAGAATAATAGCCTAGAGGTTGACCCGATGGACTGACGTTTTGGTTGGTGACTCGCAAGGTTCTGGAAAATGAAAGGAAGGTTTTTTCATTTAATAACACCACGACTGAGCCAACCGATCGCCAAACAGCGAGCATTGATCCGCGTCCACCGGCAAAGAGTCGGTAGCAGCTTTCAGATCTTTTGAGCCGGTAGAATTAATGTGTTAATCAACCATCTTCAACCTATCGCTCTTTGATCAGTAGGTTCTACTGGGGAATCGTAACCATCCTCCACAATTTAGGTTTGGTCGCCGAACCATAGAGAACCTACCTCACGAAGATCTTCGGCAGGGAATAAAGTGAGCAAAGCAGTGGCATCAAGCGGTAAGGTATGATACACTTACAGCTTGCGAGACTGCCTAGAGCGGTCGACACCTGCAGCTTCCCTTAAGGGCCATCGGTCTTCAATCGCTTGTTCAATCAAAATGCCTGTAACGGATCTTTCAAGGCTTGGCTAGCGAAGTGAAGTAGCCATGGTAAATAAATAAGGAAATAGGCGCACGAAACGAAGTGAATCATTGATTTTAAGTTAAAGTAAGGGCGGAGCTTTCTCTTTCGGTTGAAGGACTAAATTCTATTTAATATGAAGCCTGAATTTCCTAAATTATTTAGTAATATCCCGCCTGGTCTCAACTCCCACAAGCGGTCTTAATTGGTCGTTCCATCGATCGTGTACTGTCCCAAAGGGTCCTCCTTCAATCGATCGAAATCGGGTTTGTCTTTCTTGTTAACGAGAAGCCCTTGGTCACACTCGGTCGAGCTGGTAAGGGATGGCTGGAAGAGGTCGAGCTGTCCTCTGTCTCTATCAGTCGTTTCTATGACAATCTTTCTTTAAGCAGAAAGCATGTTCAAGCTCGATGATTAAGGTACTAGGGGCTCACAACACTATCGAGAAATGGCTTTCGGCTCTTGAAAGTACTTTTGCTTTCCTTTTCACTAAGCCTTCACGCTCTACTGGAAACTATCCTATATCAGAAGGTCTCGTAATCAACTGGATTATTTTTGACTTGATCAATCGGAAGGCGGAGGTAAACTCCCCAACTCGATCAATGGGTGCTCATTGGTCTTCTTGAAACTCCCCAACAGCCGTAGCTGTCGATTGGGGGAGCCTCGAGCATCCAGTATATGACATTAAGGAGTATTCCCCAATGGAGTAGTCGAAAAATCAAACTAGCATGTAAGCGAAGCAAGAAAAAGGCTTTCTATTTTTCTTTTCCAGATCATTTTCCTAAATCTGATACATAGCGGTCGGACCAACTCAACTAGAAGAGTCAGTCTTTTACTTAAGGTATGGCTGTGAGAAAGAATACCGATCCGATCAAGATGACCAAGAAATCTGGATGACCGAGAAATCCAATGCCATTGTTATAAAGAAAATCGACCTAGAATGCATTTTATTGGGTTTTTAGTCCTCCAATGGAACTCCGCCGGGGTCTCATCTGAAGGAGGCAGGCCCTCGTTAAACGAATCCACCTTTCCCGAAGAGAGTCAAGCCTTTATTTTTTAGTTTATATCTATAATGTATTTGTAATCAAGGGATAATCTATTTGAGAAACAGGTTTCTAATTGGTATTCCTCTTTCCCCATGTCAGTAGCTTCTGTCTTATGATTCCCTTTCACAACCCATTCCAACAATCTATTCGTCGTAAGCCCTTCTAGCAGCAATCCAAACGTCCCTCCATCTGCATCTCCCTAACAGTCTCTGCACGTGGATCTCTTCTACTAGTGATTCAATTGGGGCCAATCCTGCCGCATCCACTTCCTTCCATCAATTAGTGGAATCCCCAAAAGCGGAAGAAGTTCTTTGCGCTAAATACCTTCTTTGCAAGCCGTGGTCCCACAACGGACCGAAATGGCCATCAGAAAGCAGATTCATTTTCTGATAGAAAAAGCCACTTTCTCGATTCAAGATCTCCGCTTCCTCTCCTTATTTGGATCATGTGCATTTTAGCCTTCTTTCTATTTCTAGTTCTAGACTCCTCTCAAACTAGCCTTTTTGAGGGCTTGCTCATTCAAACTGAGATTGAATATTCATAGTCTCAAATGGGTTCTACCTCTAGGTTTCTTTACTCCACTTTCACTCTTCCAGAAGTGAGGCTAAGACGGAGGTTAAGACATAGGCTTGTCGGGCTCACTCACCTCCTATGCTTTGTTATAGCCCACGTAGGGCTGCGTATAACATAAATTGAGACGTACGCTACGGGCTCCTATTGTTAGCTTGGGAAAGGTATAGAGATTGTCCACCGAAAGCACTTGAGTCCTGGCAGGTGCCTGAACAGCTGTCTCCTGGTGTTCTTCTATCGTCTCTTTTCCTTTTTTAAGGAAATGGAGTAGGAAGTGCCCAGAGAACCTAAGCTATGGTCTAGCAAACCATAAGGTTGACCAAATCGATAAGGAAGATAGAGGGGGTCTGTGCAACCTAGAGTCTCAAGTTGAGACCGTAGTGCAAGCTCATCAAAGAAGGAGGTGTGGCCTTTATAAGCCTATTTGACATCTACAAGGCACTAAAGCTTCAACTTTTCTGGTCATTGTACCATTCCGAGGGACTTTGGGCAAGATTCCTGCTGGCTAAGTACTCTGACAATCTCTCTTTTGCTGCTGCTAGACATAAACCAGGTTGTTCCAAGAATTGGCATGAAATGCTTGAGATACGATCTTCATTTTTTTACAATACTCATTTCTGGTTGGCAGCGGGTAACTACCCTTTCTTCACATCTAATTGGTCTGGGATAGGTGCTTGACTTAATTACTTCCAGCCTGATAGATGGCGTTCATTTTCTTATAAGCACCTCTCTATTCAAGATGCATTCAACATGGGCAGCAGATTAAGTGATTTATTATTGTCCCTTCTTCTAGAGGAGGTGATACACCATATTGTGACAGTCCATATTCCATGCTTTGCTGGTGAGAAAGATAAACTACTTAGGATCCCCGACAACCATGACATCTTCTCAACGAAATCTGCTTTTGATGTTATCAGAAGGCCAACGGGTGATTCCACTCTCCTCGCTAGCGTCGATCGGTATTCTATTACGAAAGAGCCTCTTCTTCCCCCCCCCCAGGAAGATGGGCATAATCATATTCATTTCATTTTCAGGCGAGCTCTTTGCCTATCGACTACGCTTGCCGTATTGCTTAACGGCGTACTCTATTCCGCCTACAGACAAGTCCTATACTTAGCTTCCTTATTTGATTGGTCTTGTTCTCGGAACTTGTGCCTGAGGCTGACCTTCTCACTCGCGATACTCACCGGGCGATAGATAGTCACCTGAGCCAAGAAAGTAGATGAAATTGAGAATAGAATGAGAATGGGCTTTCAGCTTTCATAGATCTTTCCTCTCAAAAGAGGTGTTACCTAATCCACTATGTCCTTTGTTTAATACCGCGGGAACCTGGAATTTCAAACCTTTTTTCTACCCTCGCCACTTCTTTCGCTGACCCTATCCACCTCCTTTGCGGAATACCAGATCAAGAGATGAATTAGCGGATCACAGGGCTAAGTCGAAGCATGCCAGAACCTTCTTTAGTAGTGAGCCGTACCGACTAGCTCCTAGCAAGGGCTTCAAGATCACAGTAATGCCTGCCAAAACTTTCCTTGGGTACGAATGTCATGTTCAAAGCTGGTTTCTCTAGACACCTTGGAAAAGATCACTGACGAGCTCAATCTCAAAGTGTGAATGAAATTATCAGTGACAAAAGACTTGCATGAAATATTTGCACAGCAGGTCCCTTTTCCGGTTGTGGCGGACAGGCCTGAGAGATTCGCTTTTACTCTTTTTAGTCCCAGTTGTTGCCTTCTAGATACCGGTGGTTGGAAAGCGTCCATTCAAATTAGTAGCTTGTTGAGAAGCAAGTTACAATCGGGTAACGAATCTATTCCATAAGGGTGGAAACAGGGCAACCGAATGAAAAGGGGCTAAGGCAAGAGTGCTTGAAGAGATAGCTATCCAAAGGGGGTGCAGTATACGCAAGGTCTAAGCCTTACATAGTTGTCTTTGTCTCCTCGGTACCCCTCCTTCTTATTCTTCCTCTGTAATAGCAGCCTCTCCCATGAAGGGTCTTTCAAGCCCTGAGCAGGCTGAGTCTTAGCACTGAATTAGTAGCACCACTTCTACCACTAGCCACTTGCATAGAATATCGGTAGTAGTAGGTTGCTATAAGACAAAAGAACTCACTCAAGAAGGCAAGAGAAGTGCTTTTCATTTCAAAGGTAGAGCTACAAGAAAGCATCTACTGAGCTAACCATCTAATCTAAGCAGTAGCATCTCAATTCAAGGAAGGGATTTCCCGCAAGAGCCTCTATCTACACAGTTAGCAGCCCTCCTTAAGGAAGATGTTGGAATGCCTCTTATGCTAGATTTCGGGGCCTGTGCTCTTGGAGTTCTCCTATGATTGACAGCGAGACTTCCTCTAGTAATAGGATCAAACCTGAAAGGGTTTCCGGAAGAAAAAGTTGGGCCAAGACATCTAAAAACCTTCTAACGGCGAAGCTCTTTCCAGCTGCTGACATTTTGGCAGCTACGAGGGACTTCAGTGAAGAATGCCTCATTGGTGAAGGTTTCATTGGCCGAGTTTACAGAGCTGAATTTCCTGATGGCCAGGTATAGTAGTGTCATCACAAACAACCAAATAACTGTTGATTTTTTAGTACCCTTGTTTGAAAATATCAGTGTCACTTAATTTTGAAGAAGCTCTTAAGTTTCATTTCTATGACGTATATTTCAGAGACCTAATAGCTGAAATGTGCTTTCTCAGGCTTGCAGTGACTATATTCTAATGCTATTTTCATTCATAGATTGATGATTCTCCTTGGCGAGAAAGTGCATTTTGCAGTTGTGGTCCACTATTAGCAATGTTGGGTGCTGGAGGCTCTCTTGTTTCTTGATGTCATTGATAACATTTATAGTTTAAGATACAAGGAGGATGGAATTCCTACTCTCAGTTATCACTTTTGAAAATCAATATCAGAAAATGTGATTTTGTTCAGTGGTGCATAAAATTGTCGTTTATCTATCAGTCATGGTTTTTTCTCCATATTTTGTATGTGTTCTGAAGCATTTCTCATTGTATGTGCAGGTCCTGGCTATCAAGAAGATCAACATGGTAGATTTGTCATTATCGGAAGAAGATGAGTTATTGGATGTGCTTTGGAATATGTCCCGATTAAAGCACCCCAATATCTCTACGCTTTTGGGCTATTCTGTGGAGTTTGGGCATTATGCTCTTGTATATGAGTATGCAGAAAATGGTTCTCTTGATGATATTTAGTTTTCGACGGCCACAAGGTCTAGGGCTTTGTCATGGAAAGCTCGGATGAAGATTGCTCTTGGGGTTGCCTATGCTCTAGAGTAAGTACAGTTTGCTGACTTAGATTCCCACCAGATCTTCTGTTCTGTTTTGAAATATACTGCAGGAGGGTCAATTACACCTATTTTATAACCTTAATAGCCTTCTTTTGGTTTTTTAGTTCAGTCAAGTCAACAAAGTAAATAAAAAAAAGCTATAGAATTGGAAATCGAAATCCGGCAACCACCACATATATAAATATATACTATGTTCCACTTTCTATCACCAAAAAACTTTTATTTTTTTCTTCTAAAGGTGTAACACAATATTGATGTGCTTTTTTTTAGAACTCAGGCTATACGCCCAGCTTTATTAAGAAAGCCAAAGTTCATACAAGAAAAAAGGAAATAAGGAAAGCAGGGGACACCAGCGTTACAATGAGGTAATCTGACTTATAACGACTCCTGACTCGACATAACAACTCAAACACAGTAGAAAGCAGACCAAACACTAGTATCACCAACAACAGAGCAATTTGTCGACAGACGGACTTAGTCTTCAGGTCCCGCTAACCTAGTGATGGAGGGGATTTGCGCCGGATGGAACAAGGCGCTTTGATTCATTTATTGTAGAAATGGAACGCAGCCTCTCCACTGAATTTAGCTGCTTGCTGGGCCCTGATGGTGGAACTGGCATTTTTGGGGGGAAGAAAGCCGCCCCCTTTTGCGGCAGAGTGGGCAGCATCGCTTTCCCTCGTGTAGCTATGATGCCATTCAAAAGAAGAAACAACACAAGAAAAATAAAAAGCAGTATTTCGCGGATTCTTGCCATCACTGGAAAACAAATTGAGCTGTAGGCTTCAAGGTAAGGGGAGGACCGAGATTATATACCCAGCAGCTGCGCGGGATCGAAGGGCTTGGTTGGAAGGATGATTGGTGGTTGGTTAGGGGTCTTTCCCGCGTGATAGGCTTGACGCTTCCCGCCTGATAGATAACCACCACCACAGGCCCTTTTACATGCAAGACTGCCATGCGGCACGAATTTAACGGTAGGTACAATCCTGATAAGTTTGCAGCAGTTGAGTCATGCCTTTGTAAACAAACCTTTCCCACCTTTAACAAACCGATCCAAAACCAAGAAAGAAAGAAAAGAAGAAAAGAAAATATTTTTCAATCCGAAGCTCACCTTAATCCATTTTTAAGCTTTTACATCGTAGCGGCGCTTCTATGGCTTAGATTTTCGTAGGAAAGGTTTTGAGAAGTAGGTTTAAAGACAACCCAAGCCGAGTTGAGTCAGTCAGGGACTCCTGCACTTGCAAGAGGAAGAGAGCAGCAAAGAAAAAGAGGTCTATCTACTGCGGTACTAGAGTCTGATTCCTTCTCCTTGACTTCTTTGCATGCAGTACTTCGACTCTAGTACTAGCTTCAAGCGCTTACTATCAGGGCTGCGCTGCGCATACAGAGCAGAGCGAACGAAAGTTCCATTCTCTTGACTAGATAGAGCCACAGTAAGGGAAGAACCCGGGAACTCTATAACCTCTAGAACCACAGGAAGGGAACCTATAGAGCAGAACCATGTAGTAACCAAATTAGCACAGAAGAAGAGATCATAATGCAGGAATGAAATATGTTTTCCTCCACATTTGTTCAATTCAAGCTGATAGAATCATAGAAAAGAGAACATATAAGGATGAAATCACATTGAACGTCATCAGAAAACAGAGATGCATGTCATGAGTAAACAAGACACATGGAGTATTTTCCCTCTTTCTTTGTAAATTGTTGTTGTTAACCACAAACTTATATAAGTTGGCTACACAACAGGGCAATAATACCAATTGCATATTATTGTTGGAGAGGAGTGAGAACGGTGTTCATGTATGGCAAGCAATGCACACATTGCCTTTTTCTTTAGGTTATGCCCCTTTTTTGGCATCACAAGTTCCCTAGCACTTCCACATTCTGTGCCCCTGTTCCACCATACCTAACCAGTAGTCTTTGATTGTAAGCTATAGCCATTTGTTCCAAAACCATGTCAACGCTTCCATTGCTTCCATTCATTAGTCGTGTACAGACGTTGACCTATTATGCATCTGAGTTATATGACAGGTTTCAAATTGTACTGATAAATATGTTCTTTATGTTTTTTTCCCTATTCAGCAGATAAAAGAATACTCGACCTGTATAACATTTCAAGAAGAGCACAATCTTGACATTTTTTGGTTAGTTGCATCTAAGTTACTCCTACAAGATTGGGGCTCTCTTTCCATTTCCTCCTCTGGCATCTAAACTCTCTGGTCAAAGTGTTCTAAATTTCTGAGTGCACTGCTGCCCTCCTCAATTTTAGGCATTACCATGGTCTGAAGAAAGGAGGCAAAAAGATGTCCTCCAACTTAACATTGTACCAACCTTAACATCTCTTGCTTCTAACATCCCTCCAACCACTGACTTGTTACATTCTGCCCAAATTACAGGGAGAGATTCGTTAAAGATTATCCACCTAATCTCACTCTTTCTGGGCAGTAGATTGGTTTCCTTCTACCACAACTGTCCATGACAACCATAGGACCTTGCAGGCTAATGGCTTTTGCACAAAGATTTAAAAGATTAAAGCTTTTCCTCCAAGTATCAACTGGTCAGTTTACAGTAAAGGAATTCGAAAGCTCCGAGCAAAAAATCATAGCTATCGGCTCACTTATTCCTCATTACATGCAATGAATAAGAAAGGATATTACTGATTCAAAAGATAGGCACAAGTCTTCTTTCTTCCAGACCAGACCAGGAATGAAATAGCTGGTTCGATAAGGACCAGGAATCCTAGATGGAGAGAATCTGGTCTTGTTTTGTGCATGGCTTACGGCAGGCAAGCAAGCCAATCAAGAGTAGACCAAGCCAAGCAGAAGGCCCTCAACCAGGGGAATCCTTATTGATCAGTAGTCACAGAAAACTCCATACCGAAAGAGCTAGCCTGGGGCATTCCAACATCCAGAACGAAGCCTGTCAAGCCAACCTTCCCTCACTGCGAAAATGCAACATCCGGCGTACTCATTGGCTTTGACCTCAGATTCATTACTTGCTAGAGAAGTAGTTTACATAACTGTCACAGCTCCAATGCGATAATCTTGTTAATCAGCAAAGTAGCTAGCCTAAATAAGGAGTTTACAATCGCTTGACTATAAAGTAAAGAGCGGCTAATGGGAGATTGCTTGAGTAGGCTCAGTAAGGGATTACCCGCGGGCAGGGTGAAAGAGCTTTCATTAATAGTATGAACAGGTGGATCAGCAAGATAGCTAGAGCTCCTTAAAGGAAAGCAAAATCCAATTCTTTATTATAAAGCCTCAAACTCTAAAGCAAAGATGAGGAAGCTGCGCCTTTACTCGCTCGAATTAGAGGAAAAAGGGGATATGCAGCAGTAACAGCTTTTCTTTCAATAGTAAGCAGGAAATGCGAATAAGAGAAGGGTAGAAGAAGCGATCTGCGCATTTCCTTATTTCACAACGGATTTGACTCGTTAGATAAATCATTTCTTAGGTATGCTACATTCTTTGAAGAAAGAGTAGGTTCTGCTATTTAAGACTTAGAGGAAGTGATTTCCGGGAACTAGCAGACCAAGCCAATCAACAAGGAAAGCCTGTCAAGCAAGGAAGCCACCAAGCAAACCTTTAATAAGCATCTCTAGCGCAGTCACTTCTCTATAGAAAGAAAAAACCTGCAGTCAAGACTAGTCACATTAGTTAAACAAGTGATTCGCTGACATTCAATTCAAATAGAAAGAGTAGTCACAGCTGCGACAAGTTGCTCTAAGAGGAAGGAGTTGACTTACTTTCAATTCCTAATACAGCAAGAGCGGATTTTTTGCATGTTGCATTTCTACCCCTATAGGATTTCCCATCTTAACCGAGAATGGGTGCCCACCTTGTACGTACCGAGAATGGGTGCAGCCCACCCCATCTAAAGTAGCCTGAAATTCGTTCCTCTACAATCCAGAGCAGTCCGAACATGTACCGCGATCTGGACGGACAAAGAATGCCGTACACTTGAGTGACCCCCTTTTCTGTGACCACCACCTCGAGCAAAGCCCAAAACGAGCAGCCTCTAACCGACCATTTTCCAAATCCATCCTGATCGGGTGGAATTTGAACCCTTTCATTCGCGAACCGAGGAAGTGCAGCTCCAATAAGTTTCACAAAAGTCCCGCTCTATTAACTGACTAAATGACCTTCTAGATTCCAAAGATGAGCTCTTTCCCATCACACGGAGGTGACCAAACTAGCTTACCTAATATTTCTCCTGCGACCTTCCCTTCCCTCACCCGAGAATTGCATTTCCGCTTCAGCTTCCTTACATCCAACTTTTTCTGGATCCCTTCTCTTCTAGGCAAGGATCCTTTCTCTTCAGGGTTCCTATAGAAAGAATCTCAGACGGCTTTCATTAGATTATGCTTCCTTGCCCGTGTGGAACATGTGTGAGCATTATGTTTTTCCAACAAGTGATCCGACTGGAAGAAGTGTTATATGAGGACTTCGAGATCAAATAGAGAATCTGTCTCTCCATTCCTCGTGAGCCACTTATTTCTCCGAAATCAGAGATCAGAGTGATTTTCCTCCTTTTTCCCAAATAGTCGACGGTCTTACACCATTGGGATACTTCGGATAAACTGGAGTACATATATGAGAGACCGGTGCTAAAACCTTTTCTCGAGATATCTTCCAAATTCTTAGGGTCCTTGCTCCGGATCTTGTTCCCCCGGTGCGAAAGCAGTTGGTTCCGTAGTTTGAGAATTCTGCTAATTCCAAGTATTCCATTATTATTATTAATAAATAGAATATAAAAAGTAAAGAGGAGAAGGCATAACCAGAAGAATTGTGAGAAATAAGTCAATTTATCAAGTTGAGGCATTTCGATTTGGATTTCAAATAAAACCCTCAAGACAGAAAAAGACTCCCTCCCTATATTATTATATCATAGATTTCCTTCTAATAAATAGGAATAGGAAAAAATTCTTCCTTTCCCTTGAAGTACGTTTCGAGTTCCTTATAGAGCTGGTACGTTTTCCCGATCTTCTTAAGCATGAGGATTTCCACTTCCAGGTCCTTAAGCCCCACCTCGCTTGGGAAGCCGGAGAGCCTCTTCACGTATTTTTTTGAGAGAAACTCGTCTACCGCGTTACGCACTTCCTCGTTGGACTGAAAGCGATACTTTTTTTTCGATTTTGCTTCCCTATGAAACAAATGGAGCGTGAGCTCTTCTTTCAGCTGAAATTCCCTTTCGTAATAGAGGATGATCCCTTCTTTTTCTTTTAGGAGCTGCTCGCATATATCCTTGGGTTTGCGGATATCAGCCTGCAACTCCTCTAGAAATTTTGAGTCTTCCACGAACCCAATTTGCACATTTCCATGGTTGGGGCATTGGCGCGAAAGTGTCTCAAACCGATCCCTTAGTTCCCTGCCCCGATTTGCTATATCGGGATCGATGTTAGAAAAATCCATTTCAATTGAAGCGGTTGGTGCACCCGAAGATGAAGGTGCACCAACTAACGAAGATGGCTCTATGTTATCCGCGGTTTGGGTTGTGCCACCCTCTGCCTGAGGGCTTGGCGGTATCTCAATGAAGTCATCCGCAGTCTTGTGCATCGGAAACTCGATTGGCTCCAAAACAGGAGCTTTTCTTTTTTTTTCCACTGGATTTCTTTCCATGAAAGAGGTGACAATTTGGGAATTATGTCTGGAGGTCCGACCATTTGCCTCTCCCTCTCCCCCCATTGTGATCCCTTTAGAAAGATCAGAGAGTATGATTGAAAAATAAGAAAGAAAGTTGGAAACCGCTTCTGCTGCCTGTTCGACTGATAAGAAAGGAATCAGCATAATGCCTAAAAAAATGGAAAATCTAGATAGAAATAGAAGTAGCGCTAAGGGGTTTTCATTTTCATATTAGCGGTAGACTGAACACCCACACAATCTCGATTTGACAGAGAGAGACTGTCATCGCCATCTCTTTGGACATGCATGTGTTAAGCAAATGGACTGAACTGAATTCAGACTGATGTGACATCGCATTTTCGATCTTAGGCGAACGATGGGTTACCGGGTCTACGACCTCGCAAGGCACTACTGTAGAGCTCTTTGGGCCTGACGCTTTCTCAATCGAAAATGGAAAGAAGGACGGAGTCTATCACCTACGTCATTTCTCAAGCGAAAATTGAAGCATTAAGTCATCGTTCCGTCATACAACATCCTTCTATCTAAGTGATTTCATCCCTTACAACTTCCCTACATCACCCTTCTAAGCTCCTTTGCCCTATGACAAAAGTCTACTTTGAATGATCATTTTACTATTCCTAGGTTCGATTCCAGCTGTCTTTACTTTCTGTCTTGCCTCTATGCCTTCCTGGTGGGTGACTGTGACCTGGAGATGGTTCGATGGTTGGTGACTCTAAGCCAGAGTGATGCTTTCTTGGTTTAATAAATGCCTTTCTAAGCCCTTCCCATTTCAATTCCTTTCCTTCATCTTTCTTATTACCAGTGCGCTAATCGCTTGTGTAATCTAATCTCTTTGTTAAGGCCAGGACTATCCCCTTATTTGAAGTTCTCTTCCGTTCCGATGTCGGTCCAGTGGCAGTTGCCAGTCATATAGTTGGAGTCCTTCTTCCTGCGAGACAATTTCAAAGCAAAGGTAAGCTTATCCAATTGAAGTGCTTCTGTATTCTAGGCATTCTCTTCGTTTTCCCCCTGCCGAGCTTGTTGGAGTGCCATTGCCAACAAGATCGAGTGTAATTTTATTCCTTTTCCCTGGAAGCCTGCCCCAGTCCCACTAGTGCTAGTATCAATAGTAACATCTTTATTGCTTAGGATATTTCTTCCCTTTAGTGTAAAACTATTTGGCATAAAGAGCCCTCAATAACTGGCTTGTCCTGGACGCAATAACTGAGGATAGAGGGAGTTCTTCACTCAACTCAATACCCGGGCCTTCTACTAAGAGTGTAGCAAATTCCCTTTCTTCTCCCTTCTAGTTGAAGCCTTTCCTGTCTATGGGAGTGCCATATTTTTTTCTTTGTTCTTTCGTGCTAAGCCTAATCTAAATGCTTCCATGTCAATATCCAGCCGAGGGAGGGATGACAGAAAGAAAAGAAAAAAACTAAACTGAAAGAAAGGATTGAAAAACTTCTACTTCTATTTAGTCGATGGTTGCTGTTTCCATGTGAGAGATTTATCCTTTGGATTACGCATATTGGGATTCCCCCTTCCTTCTCTATAATCAATGTTCTAATTTAGATTCTTAAGCCGATCCAATTGCAGTCTGAAGGCCAGTTACCCACCATGTCGGTTCAGGCGAGCTTCCATTCCTAAGGCCTTTCATTCCTTATTTTAAGCGAGTGCTAAGGTAAGCTCTAAGCTCTGTAAGTCATTGGGAGTTGCCTAGATTATCTAAATCTTTCGGGCGATCTCCTTGTTCTTGAACCGGGCGACGCCCCGATTCCATGTTTTGCAGGATTCGTCTTGGCGAATCATCAGGGGTGGATCAACTTCATGGAATCGGGTTAGTTAAAGCGTGCATCTGTTTCCGTGTTTCGGGGTTATTTTGTGGTCCATTTAGATGGGTGTTGCGTTGTGTCGGCATTAGTTCGAGAGTCCGTGAATTTGTTCTGAATTCTAGCCTTTTGAAATTCTTGGTCGTCTGATCTGATACCGTAACCTGCATCTACATGGTTATGCTGCAAACTATCAGTTTGGTCCTATTTCTGGTTCATTTAGTTTCTCTAATAAGTAAGTTTGTCTAATGTTCCCCGAACGAGTTGTTAAAACAACCAGGCCCCGGATCCGAAAGGAAACGGCGGGGAAAAGGAGTGGGAATGCGGGCCTTCTTCACTTTTTAGAAACCGCTCTAGTCTTACTCCAATACAAATCCAAGAAAGGATAGTATTCGATTTTGAAAGATCGTCCCTTACTCTATTCTTTTCAGGAAGAGCAGCGGAAGCAGTTCTTGGGCTAAGACCGAGGCAGTAAGAAGCTCTTTTCCTTCCGAAGTTCCATACTTTCTAGTATAGGACGAATGGAAAAGGAAGATTAAGCTCTAGCCTCCGAAACCCGTGGTGGGAGGAGTAAGAACGCCAGGGTTCTACGGGAGGAAGTTGGAAGTCTTAGACTGCCCGCCCTAGCTATTTGCTGCCTAACCATCGAGTTCAAATCCTTATCATCTTAAGATTACCCCTACATTCCAAAATCAGAGGATGATAAAGACTTAGCTGCCTTAGCAGAAGCATCGGATTCGGATGGTTCAGCCAAAGTTAGTATCCCCGATCCCGACCGTCTTAGCACCCACGTGAGGGGATCTTTCCTGCGGAGGGCATCTTCGAGGGAGTGAGACTGAGAATCATCAAGGAAACCCTGGTTGAGAGGATGAATCCGAATTTGAAGAGATTGTCTTATATCCATTCATTCGGACTCCCAGTAAGAAAACGTATTCATATTGCTTTCTATTGGGCCATAGCTAGTTCGACTGGAACTACTGGGAAAGAGCTCGACTGAAAGGTACGAGTTACATACCTGGAACGAGAGGAAGAGAGTCTGGTATTGTCTGGTTTTCTATTTGTTGGACTGGACCAGATAGCACATCAAATTGAAGGATAAGGAAAAACAGGCGAGGAGACGAAAACCCAGTTTCAAGATCTGATACCCGTCCCTTTCACTCGCTTTATCTTAACTCCGATCCGGCATGGAAGGCGGTAGGAAGCCTGCCTGTTGGTAGTGCAGCCGAACAGTAGACTTCGTTCTACCCGCTTCTTTGCACTTGACTCTTGCTCTTAATTAAACACTCACACGAGAGAGAGTCCTTCGCCTTCGCGGATCTAACGGCAAGGGAACCAGCTGTTTAGTAATAGTTAATCTAACTTTCCCAGGGAATCTTACTCGACCGAGAGGAAGCGAAGCTCCGACTGGAAAGCAGGAGTTCAGTGAAGTATGCCAGCTCTAGCTTTTCATTCGAAAAGAGAAAATCTTACTTCGTTGGAGATAGGAATTCCCCTTCTGCGAATGCAGACTTGCCCCGTAAAACCTATGCGTCTTTGTCGCAAGCCCATGGACCTAAAATCTGCTCCCGGGTGCGACGTTGAAGGAAAAGATAGCGGACCTCTTTTTGTGTCTTTGTCCCCATATACCCCTTTCCAGAATGGTGACATGGCACCTCTATTGGATCTCTTAGGATATTTCGAATAAATGAGCGATTTCCCTTATTTCCGTTTTTTCCCTTCCACCACAATTTTCCAATAAGAGCTCTATTCATTTCCTTCTTTCAACATATTCCCAAGCCTCCTCCACTGTCTTTGCTCAACGTCACTCTCTTCCAGCTGGCCAAAAAGTAGTATTTCTTTTTCTCTTCCCTGCCTTATCCACCAGTACTTGCTCGAAAGAAAGCCTCATTCCTGCCTACTTCCCTATTTAAATAATCAGCCTTTCCCTGCTCACTCAACGACGCATCACTGGCTTTTTCCAATCCAAATCGAGCTCTAACCCATGTTTTTCACTGGTCCGAAGGTGATGGATCGCCTGACCTCATGAAAGTAGATCCCGAAACCAAGAGAAAGAAGACAGCTAATGGAAAGCGGTAGGACTAAGAAATGGAAAGCGGTAGTACTAAGATCTGTGGGACTAGCACTCACATTCACTCCACATAAATGAACGCATGTTGCTCCTCGACTGCTTCCCCGTAGACCATTGATCTACGAAGTCAAGTGAATGAAAATGTAGATAGATTTTATCATCCTACTTCTGTAACTTCTCTACGGATAAGCTTCAACTACTGAATGAAGAGATAGTGAGACCTACCTAGCAACGAAAAAATACTAGAACAGAAATTCCTTGCCTTGAGTCGCCTACTTCTCCAGTCTTTGATGTTGCTTTCGATTCCTATTTGTCTGATGTGTTGATGCTTGAGAAGAAACTTTTGCACAGACACCTTACTTGATAAATAGAATGCCCAGCTAGTCTTTTCAGAAACTCGACTGGCCCGCGCTGAAATGCTAAGATTCCAGAGAATATGTATCGGATACCCATTCCATATTGGCTAGCTCAGATAACCAAACTTACGGGTTAGTGAAGTCCGATTTCAAGCCAGATGCAGGTCTTTCTTCGCTGATCAACAAGGTTCATGCAGCTCGCTTACTTATGCTTCCTTCAGCTCTATCCAAGTAAAGCTAGACTGTCTTATAATATCATCTAGTAGCATTCTCCGGTCAATCAAACAATCAAGCCAGTAAGCTAACCTTTTATGAGCCAAGCTGCAACCCTGTCAGCCAGTAGTGAAAACCTTTTGGGACTTCCCTATCTCTCCTTAAGGCCTGCCAGATATTCCTTCTTTTTCTGTAGTGCCTTTACTTCCATAAATATCACCATCCACTGCGGATGCATTGTGTAAAGAGGTATCTCGGATTGAAAGGGATCCACAGCTTACCTAGTCATGCTCTTCTAGATAGAGAGGTGTCAGGCTAGGTGAAGTTCAATTGGCTTGGAAACTAGGCTTCGCCGATTGAGAAGACGACTACTACTGGGAGGCTTCGCCGATTGATAGAGATGAACTCCCTTCGCATGAATGGGTCATGTCATTCCCGAACCTCTACGATCGATGGTTATTCTGATACTCATCGATTGATGAAGTGAAGGAAACGGATTTCAGTTCATATTGATTACTGGCCTTGGTTGAAGAACTGGCGTATTCCCGCCACTGGACCTCCATCACTCTCATCACTGTCGTCTTCCCTCATGACAGTTCAAAGGCACGAGAGATAAGGAAAACTGAAAAGCTTCTCAAACCAGAGTAGGAATTCGATCAATCGCTATCAATGCCAGGAGGCAGATCAAGATTCATGGGAACGAGAACCTTTTCCGAGAAGAGTCAAGCGAGGGATAGGATAGATGAATAGGTTTAAGCCTTTATCCGCTTTTAGGGATTCATTTTAAATTTCTAAGGCTTCGTTTTTCTCCGGCAAGCTGCTAGGGAAGCATTTATTCCCAAGCGATAGGGCTTATAGTTCAGATTGATGCCTTAGTCCACTCGGAAGATAGAACTAATAATGGAAAAAGATATGCTTAAGAACTCCAACAGTAAGTTGATCAGTTACTATCGGTAGGGACGGGAGACAAAACTGCCACTGATGGGAAAGCGATAAGAAGCCTGAAAGCGATTCTTACACAAGATACGATGACAGGAAGGGAGTTCGATCAGGAATGGAACCAGAGAATATGAAATTGGCTCTCGACCCAGGCCTTGCTTTGTTTACCTGTCCTATCGTATCGAATAAGGTTTCCTAGCCTAGCCCATCTCGGTGTCTGCTACCGAAAGAGAGAATCGGTCTAAGGGCAGCTTAAAACCAGCCCAACCTCTTCATGGTCACATCCCCTTTTCCGACGCTTTTATTGTTATAGACCACTCACTACCCCTTTCCTTCTCTATGTAAGACTGAATAAGGAAATACAAAGAATGGAAGAAAGGTCCAAAGCAATTGTTTGTCTTGCATTGCAGCAATCAAACCAAAATCAAGTATTAAAGGCTGTTGAAACACTTCTTTTCTTGGTAGCCTAGCTCCCAAAGCTGTTTCAGTCCCTGCCCATAATTCAGCACATAAGGCAGACCTTGAACCAAGGTTATACATAGATCCTTTGATCTCCACGGCAATCTCTGACTATACCACCGGCAGCAGCTCTAGAGGCACAGGGCGAAGAGTAAGCATCTAACTGAAGTTTGACAACTTGGAAAGATGGCCCAGCCAATGTTAATGATTCTTTTATCTGGGATAACTTGCTGGGAATTCACTAGAGCTCCTGAAGCCACTTGATCCTTATAGAGGTCTATCATTTGGCTAAAAAGATCCCTGCGTGCATTGTCTTCATTACCCAAATAGAAAGCATTCCTGTACCGGCAGTGAAGTTCGTGCTAAATGACCGAACGAAGGTATCCGCTTGCGAGTCTGATCAAAGAGTTGCCGGGTTCATTATGCTCTTCTTCCTGAAAATGGGAAGTATTATGAAGTTTAAGTCCTGTGCTGTAGTTAATTCCCTTTGTCTTAAGTGATCTATTAGAGAGCTTCCCTGTGACCACCCGAAGGGTAAGAAAGAGATGCTCCGTGTAGCTAACCCCAAGTCTGGTAACCTTTGAAAATAGGTTTCTGACGTCACTGCCTTTCATGCCAAGCTTGACGCTCTTGCTCTTGCACAGGCGGTGGGTGGATCAATTTGTGTAAACGATCGCTTTCTATGTCTCCCAATCGATGCGGTACTGCCAATCGTAGACTGGTGACCGGGGAATGAGAGCTCCATACACCATGATTCATGGAGTCTTTCCTCTCGTTTTTAGGGTTTTTGTGTATATACCCAACTGTAGGTCACCTATGTGACCAATCCTCACCATTGGTTTCACAGCACTTAGTAAGCATACGTTTGAAGACCGAGTTGGTTGATTTGGTCTGTCCATTCGCTCTAGGAGGGGCTCGACTTCCTTTGAGCTATGAGAAATGTTTAGGGGAGCGCCTTCTTCTTTTTTTCTGGGATCTCCTTGGCTACAAAGAGAGCTATGGAGCCTAGCTGAAAGCTTGACAAGGCCTATTTAGTGTATTCGGCCACCCAACCACTCGCAGAAAGAATGGGGCATTCAAAACCAGACAGGGATTCCTTCTCCTAGGGTTGCTCTGAGGTAACCGCTCGTCTTGATGCTGGCAGTCAAGAAGGCAAAGAGTTGACTTCTACTTCTGAAGTGTAAGGAGTTGACCTTCCTTCGCCTATCTCGGATTCTGCTACAGATTGGAACAATAGTTCACATTCGCTTGGGAATACCAAATAGAATGCAGTCGAGACAACCACAAGTAGAGGAACGACCGACACAGCTGGCATGCCCCCGCAACCTTCGATCCATCTATCTAAACATCGTTCTACTACAGAACTGAGTTCATCATAGCTGCCAGCCTCGGTAAGGTTAACTAGCAACTTGACTCACTGCACTCGAAAAAGATAGCAAAGCGACAATCGGTCGGTATGGGTGGAGCCTAGTATAGCTGCGCTTTCTTTTCTTCTTCTTGGTCTAGTCTATCTACCCGTCTCTAAGTAAGCCCCTCACCTTCCCTTTTTGGAGTAGAGGTCAGAGGCTAGTGCGGGTAGCCCTGTCGGAAACTAGAAAGAAGAGGCTGATGCACCTGCCCGGCGGTGGGTGGGTTCAGCTCGATCAACTGGGATAGGAGTTTTTTCTCTATCTTGCTCCATGGTGTTCAAGCAGTGCGTCCAGAAAGCTGTGATTCATGGGAGGGAGCAGCTTCAATAGCTTTGGCTGTGAAAACTCTTGGTCTTGGAGCATCAGTGTCATCAGTTCACCCAAGATCAGCAGGACAAATAACTACTAGGTTTGTGCCAGAAAAGCGTCTTGCGTGACGGGGAAAGAGTGGAAAAAGAAAGAGATTCATCAGCTATGGAATCTGACAGGTATCGGTATTGAACAGAGGGGGCTGTTCACAAAGCATCCCATGGTGCGCTCCGAGGGGAAAAAGTCTCGGGCGGTATGGAAGGTCCCGGCTTGCCTACTGCTTTGTTACCAGAGCTGGATCGATTTCATCTTTTCCCAGTGCCCATGCTCCTACTACTACTTATGCTGCTATTCAACCTCCCATGGATGGTAATGGTGCTTCCCCAGCTGCTGTTCCTACTCCTTTGGCTGGTGCCAAATCAGGTGACTTTTAAGTTGAAGCTTGCCCGCAGAACGATGTAACCATGCTGGCAGTACTATGATTGCCTTAGAGCGCAGATGTCTCTGTCCCTAGGAACGTGATGCTTAGGTGCGAGGTGACTCACAAGCAGGAGATCGAGAAAAGAAATCATACGGATTGCAACCTACAGATGAAGAATCTGCTTCATTGTTCCCACCATCTATATCAGATGTTTAATAAGAATAGGAATCGAATAAGCTGCTGATTGACTGAGGAAGCATTTGAAAAGAAAGGAAGGGTGATGCTTGTTAAACAAAGCTGCGTGTGGGGCCGCCACGTATAGCTGTAGTTTCTGCTGTAGCATCGGTTATTTCCGTTATTGCTCAGGTTACGAATGACCCAATCTATCTATGGCAACCACCCCTACTTTTAGTAGATGGAGATGCGCACCTAGAAAAGACGGATGAAAGAGAACCTGCCCTTCTGACTTCTTCTCTTGTCTGTCCTTTACGCAAAGCGATCTATGGTCTCAACAAGCCCCGATAGCGTCGGTTTTTGAAGTTCAGCACAGTGGTTATCCAGGCAGGGTTTGCTCGGAGTGATCATGATTCGGCCATGTTCGTATCAGTTTATCCTCGAGGACGTGCTATTCTGTTGTTGTATGTTGATGATATCAAACTGACTGGTGATTACTCCGTTACCATATCGCTGATCAAGTGTCGCCTTCATCAATTATTTGCTATGAAGGCGCTGACGCGCCCTAAGCCTTTTCTTGGCTTGGAGGTCGCACATTCTCCTCGTGGATATTTGGTATCTCAGATCAAATAACGTCATGACTTGATCACTCGAGCTCAACTCAATGATGAGAAGACTGTTGACACTCCCTTGGAGCTTTACGTTAAACTCCGTCCGACTGATGGCTCACCATTATCTGATCCGACGCAGTACAGACAGTAGGTCGGCAGTTTGGTTTATCTGACGATCTCTTGCCCAGATGGCTTTTCCTAAGAAAGTCAGCCTTTCATGGCTGCCCCCCGGTCAGTTCACTTTGCAGCAGTTCATCGGATTCTTAGAGATATTCGAGGTACCTTTTCTCGAGCCGTCCTTTTTTCCGTCATCGTCTTCTTTAGAGTTGCGTGCAACTACTGATGCCGATTGGGCCTTCAGATAGGTGCTCAACTACAGGCTTCTCTATTTTTTGGGGAGACTCTCCACTATCTTGGATGAGATAAAAGCAATAGACAGTTGCTCCTTCCACTGCCGAAGCGGAGTACCGTGCCATGGCACACTACTAGATAGATTGTATGGCTCCGTTGGTGACTTTCTGATTGCGGGTTTCATTTGAAAAACCCCAACGCCATTCATCTTGCGTCAAATCCGGTCTTTCATGCAAGAGTTTCATTTTTGGCCACTACTACGTTCGTCGAAAACTTCTTGATGGCACCATCATCTCATTACCTTATTTTTTCCCTTCGACTTCGGCTATGACCAATGCCCCACCTAGCTGAATAGGCGTAACAAAGCTACCTGAAAAAGGCAAGGTGCACCTTAGATTGAAATCGACAAATTGCGTTTTGCCAGATGGATTCTTTAGAAAGATTCCCGGATAAAGTTCAGTATAATATTTAGTTAGAATCTAAATAAAGGCGCATACGTGGGCGGGCAGGGGGCCCCACTACTTCTTCATTCAGGGGGGGCTAGCCTCATGACTTCCCACTGGGCGAGGGTGCACCTAACCCACCTACTCACTCATCAATTACGGTGTTCAGCTGACTTGCACAGAAAGACCCTATTGTTTAGTAATTTGGCGCCCCATCTTTTGATTGACTGTTGTCAACTAATCTTTTCAATGTTCGATTCTACTCTATGTTAGAACATTTCTGTGAATGCTATTTCGATCTAAGTGGTCCTATTCTCTGTCCCGTGCTAGGAAGCATTACTCCTCTTTTCATTCCAAATTCTTCAATAAGACCGATACGATTGATTGGTCTGTGCGTTTCTCTTATTACTTTTTTGTATCCCCCTGTTCCTCGGATACAATTCGATCCTTCTACGGCCAAATCTCAATTTGTGGAAAGCCTTCGATGGCTTCCTTATGAAAACATCCATTTGTATATGGGTATAGACGGTCTTTCATTATTCTTCGTGATATTGACCACATTTCTGATCCCTATTTGCATTTCAGTGGGTTGGTCTGGTATGAGAAGTTTTGGGAAAGAGTATATTACTGCATTTCTAATTCGTGAATTTCTAATGATCGCCGTGTCCTGCATGCTGGATCCTCTACTATTCTATGTTCTTTCCGAAAGCGTGCCAATCCCTATGTTGTGCGGAGCTGAGCATCTTCTATTCGCTGGGATCAAGCTTTTCCTCTGCAGGGGCCTTGTGCAGTAAACCCCCTACGGGCGGTCCCCCGTCGTCGTAAAGTAGTAAAGGTCCCCGCGAAGCTTTCGGGAAGAGGGGTAGTCTTGTGCGTAAGCATAGCATTTCTGGTCGAACCACCGAACCACACATCTTTTTTTGGTGGGAGGGTACTCCGAGTAGTGGGTACCTCGTAGGACCTCGACCCGCCTACTCAGGTCTTGTATGGATATGCAGGAAGGGGTGCTCCTAGGTGTGTGTAGAGGGTGTGTTTGTTCGCGAGAATGGATTCCTCGTCAAGTCAGGGGGGGTGTGGACACACTTGCGCGAATTCGGGTAACGGCTACAAGGGAAAAAAATAAAGGAAACTGTACCCGACCAGGGATGGACGTAAACTCGTAAGCTACCGAGGGTAGGGATAATCGTCCAGGTCTTATTGTTTAAAAAAAAAGCCGCCCCGCCACAGCAGGCAGGTTAGTTCCTCTGTCGTTGCCGGAGAGTTCTTGGCGAAGAGACCTTAGGATAAGTTGCTAAAACAAACGGAGGAGGATCGACCCGTTCAGTAGAATTCCGAAGAAAGACTGTTGGCAGCAGGTGGAGACATTTCTTTGGCCCCCTTCCAAATAAATGCGGGCAGGGTAGAGCTCGGCAGAGGGTTCGAGAATAGGGTAGGGTCCTGTCCTAATAAAGAAAATCAAGATAAATAAAGGGGCGGGTCCCTTTATGCATGCATCTTCGTACAAGTGGAGGCCGGAAAGATCAAACCAATAGAACCGCTCACATCACAGTAGTCGTAGTTGCGTAAAGGCCGTCAGTCGGGGGGCGACCATAACATAAGGCAATGACTTTCACGGATCTCTCTCTATCTATAGATATAACGAACGGGCGGGTTCGAAAGGTAGGGTTTTTTACGGTCGGGTCCCCTACCACTAGTCCGGCTAGCCTTCTTTCGGACAGGAAGCAGGCCGGGCCCGACGGGCGGGCATCTCCCGCTACGCAAGCAGCATTGTTCGCCACCACCCGAGAAGCAAAAGATTCGAGAGTCAAGGCGGAAAAGACAAGCATAGTGGTCTAATGACAAGGGCCGACGACGGAAGCTCGGGACGGAGCCGTATGATGCGGAAGTCTCACGTACGGTTCCCTGAGAAGGAGTGGCTACCCACTGGAGCTTCGACCAACCACCACCGGTCAATTCCGCTTTGGGGCCACCCCTGACTCTACCATCATTATAGGGGTATGGGGTTCGAGACAAAGAAAGATCAAGGCAGCATATCAGTTTTTCCTATATACTTTACTTGGATCCGTTTTTATGCTATTAGCTATTCTGTTGATTCTTCTCCAAACAGGAACCACCGATTTACAAATTTTATTAACCACAGAATTTAGTGAGCGGCGCCAAATCCTTCTATGGATTGCTTTTTTCGCCTCTTTTGCCGTCAAAGTGCCTATGGTACCAGTTCATATTTGGTTACCCGAAGCCCATGTAGAGGCACCTACGGCTGGATCCGTCATCTTGGCAGGAATTCTTTTAAAATTGGGAACCTACGGGTTTTTAAGATTTTCAATACCCATGTTTCCCGAAGCGACACTTTGTTTCACTCCTTTCATTTATACTCTAAGCGCGATTGCTATAATATATACTTCCTTGACCACTTTAAGACAGATCGATCTTAAGAAGATCATTGCCTACTCCTCAGTAGCCCATATGAATTTGGTGACTATTGGTATGTTTAGTCGGGCGGCGGCCGTTAGGTCACCTATTTTGAGTTATGGACACACAAGCAAGGCCAAAACATGTGTGCCGGGCGTGCGACCCATCCACCTACTAGCAATAGGGGAGAAAACTTAGCATGTCGCAACAAAAGCGTCGATTCGAGGCGTCAGCAAAACACCGCCGTCTGTTCCTAAAACAAAACCCCTTAGCGCCCCGGGACGGGAGTGGGGGACGGCCCTACGCAGACAGCAGCAGCACCGGCTCTACGAAGTCCGAATCGAATCTTTCGGTTGGCTTTCCCGTGAATAAGAATTGTTGGGCGCGGCGAAGCGAGCGCTTCTAGCTGTTTCGCTTGCTTCTTTCTTATTGTGGCGGCTATTATGGCGTGGCTGAAATGAACGAAAAGCGAGATGATTCAAATCGATTGATAGATGGCCTGATCTGTTCTGATAGATCGAAAGGGAATCTATCAATAATAAGGGTTGACCTCTTTCTATCTATTGATGATACAAGATATCTATCTATTCTGGATCCATCAGAAAGAAATCGATATGTATCTGATGGAGTCTACATCGTATGTAGAGCGCCCAAGCGTTTGGCCAGCTCAGTTCTATTATCCATCGGTCCAATGCACTGGCTCATCTCATGGAGGAAAAAGCAAATGTAGTTAGTTGTCTTGTTGTTGTTCGCCGCCTCGACACATTCCCCGGCATCGTCCCACACAGAAAGAAAGAGCGTGGAGCCCCGGCCCGACCTGTAAGTCCGCTAACGTAAAGCGAGGAGTTGAGCCTGAACTGGCGAACCGAAGTCACTTTCGTAACCATACTTCCTACAGCTAACACGTGTCCAGTCCAGCGGGAACGCGAAGCGCAAACGAACGTGAGCTGCTATACCGAATCCCCCGCTGGCCATCGGGGACCTAGTGGTAAGGCCATGATCCGCAGGGGAAGGGATCACTCATTCTTCTATTGGGGACAGGTGCACGAACGACAACTCCAAACGTCAGACATCCGCCGCCTATACCTACCGTTTAGGTGGCACCAGCGAGATCCAGCTAAGGTAAGGAACTTCGTGTCGCGGCTGCTCCACTCCGCTGCGGTCTTTTGAACTGAACTTCGTTGCCTTCCCGCGCGCGAAACGAATGGGCGCTGTGTCGTGGGTCAGTTTTGGGGCGGGGGGCAGAGAGAGACCAGAAGAATGATTCATTTGGATCGACGAGCCATTTCGCGAATCAATAGAATGTCTCTCTATCCATATCTATTCTATCTTTATATGACGGGCCATAAAAAAAAGAAGTATTTTTTTTATGGCATGTGAGATGATCGCGCCTAGTAGCCACATATCAACTGCGCTCAATATGCGGGATTTCCGTTGGATCAGATCTTTCGCTTTGACGAATTTGGACCTAGCGAAAAGGACTCTAAGCCTTCGCGCAAACAAGCAAAGTAGAAGCAAGACGAGGAAGCGGAGCTGTCGTAGAAGCAGTAGCTTCCCCCGACAATATACAATACAACAGTAGCGACCATGAATAAAAAAGCCCCTAGTTTAACGAGTTCGCTGCTTTTCCCAGGCCGGAGAAGGGCAACTACTTATTGATTGATCGCCTTTCTTTGATATGTGTTCAATTTAGTACAATACAAACTACAACTAGATCAAAGCGGAAGGGCCACTCACTATAGAAGCTCTAACTAGCCTAGCCCTAGCCAATAGTATAGTTTAGTAGTCGGCCAAACCCCCATGCTCACGACATGTTCTTGATATTGATTGAGTTGGAGGGAGTCAGAGACTACCACGGAATCCTTCCATAGTCACCCCGGTGACCTTCGTCACCAAAGCGTCACGACAGTTTCCAAGACCCCTCATATAATCTCCAGTGGGGATCAGTCGGAGCACGTAGGAATGCCGACCACTACATAAGCCGCTGGCGGAGAAAGCTCGAGGAGCTTCCCTTCATTCGCTTCGCGGGAGTCGCACACAGCACATAGCTGGAAGTCAGAGGGCCCGTACTACCTGCCTAACCCTTCGCTCCGAGGGACCGTAGAACGGAAAGCGCCTTCTAAACAACTCGGCAGAAGGGAAGGGGCCTATGTATTTGCATGACCCCTGCGGATTTGACCCTACCTACACCCGGAGCCAATCCCCTAGTGGTCCTGCCACCACGCCGCAGAACAGGAGCTCGTGTGGAACCTTGGATTTCTGGCGTAACAGCGGTGGAAGGTATCAAAATATTACGGCCGCATAACATAGGGGCCTACGCTAAGGTCGGCCAAAATATGGACACCCGAAGGGCCCGGCGCGCACAATCCTATCCTATCCGAGCCCGTCATTGCATGCACTTCGGACAGCCGTCCGTAGCATCATAAAGAGCACCTCCCTTTCGAGGTACCCAAATGGAACGGTCTTTATTTGTGTTGTTGGTTGGTCTTTCTCAACGTGGTCTATAGCACGAAAAACCATTCTTTACAAGATAGGGCCGTTCACATGAAAGAAAAGAAGAAATCCATTCTTCATGGTCGGGCGCATTTCTCCAAATCCTCCAGGATCACAAGTGGAACGCTAAGCAAGGGTAGGGAGGCTGCGAGCTCCGCGTCGAACAGAAAGAAGCAAGCAGGGGGTGTTGCCGTAGCGCGCCGGAGAGCAAGCGTAGGCAACCAAACTAAATAAGGCTACAAAAGTTGCTAGCTAGCGTTTTTAAGCTGGCTGCCTTTTCTAGCGCGCGTACTCTTCTGTGGAGTCGCACGGAACGAGCCTTGTCTTCCCTCCAACGACTAGCTCCCTTTTCTTGTTCCGGTCACCCTTCTCTTGCCGTGGAAGGACTTTTGCCTGTGGTGTGGTCCAACCCGTGGGCGGAGTCGCCCTCATCCCCCCATTGCTCAGTGCTCCCTGCAGCTTCGCTGGGCTTTACCCGCGTGGACGCGGGCTTCTATAAGAGAATGAAAAGCTCTCTCTTTACAATAAAACGCGAACCGCGCGGAGCCCACCCTTTTTCGTTTTCTGCCGCCACTGGGTGGCCGCAGGGGAAACACAGCCCGGCCGCCTCTCGGGAAAGGGGGGTGGGGGATGGGCCTACCTATCCCGAGGGAGCAGTTGAGAGGTTCCATATGCCGAGCCGAAGGGCAGAACTTCAGTGCGTGATCGTAGTATGTCACCTCGTCTCGTCCTCGCAGCATCGAAGAGTACCTATGCACTATGTTCCGGTTCACTGATAAGGAAGATAGAGTTGGGGTGGGGGTCTACGATGTGATACTATAGTATGCCCCGGGGAGAAAGATGCGCAACTCAAAACGGAAGCAGGAAGCGTGTTGTCAAAAATGTCGGAGGTTACCAGATCTCTGAGACTACCATCGATCCGACAGAGCGGAACGACCAGAAAAAGAAGTGGAGTTAGAAAGCCGTATGATAGGTGGTAACTATCTTGTACGGTTCGGGGGGTAAGCGGCGTACTCTGGGGGAATATTAGGCTCTATCGAACATACAGGGAATTGGAGGTAGCATTTTACTTATGTTAAGTCATGGACTGGTTTCTTCAGCCCTTTTTCTATGTGTTGGTGTTCTATATGACCGACATAAGACTCGACTTGTTAGATATTATGGAGGTTTAGTGAGCACCATGCCGAATTTCTCTACCATTTTCTTCTTTTTCACTTTAGCCAATATGAGTTTACCCGGCACTAGCAGCTTTATCGGGGAATTTCTAATCTTAGTAGGAGCTTTCCAAAGAAATAGCTTAGTAGCCACATTAGCAGCGCTTGGGATGATTTTAGGTGCGGCGTATTCCCTTTGGCTATATAATCGTGTGGTTTCTGGAAATTTAAAACCCGATTTCCTCTATAAATTCTCCGATCTAAATGGCAGAGAAGTTTCCATATTTCTACCTTTTATTGTTGGAGGGGCGACCGTCCGTTGAACTACCAAAAAAGGGTAAACCAATGTGATCATGACATTGTAGGTGCTTGCGATGGGACGGATGCTACTTCCCTCATAAGTAATGGGTGGCATAGCCCGTAGCAGAAGTCCCCTTTTTTTATCCATTTCTTTATTACCCCAGAGGGGCCCGCCCTGGTGGGACCGAGAGAAAGAAAGGACGGGGGGGGGCGACCATGCATGGCACTTCTCGACCGTGTCTCCGAGGGACAGTTGAACGAGCGACTCATGAATGCTGCCGGGTCGGACGAGCCAATAACTCGAACGTGTTCGGTCAGTTTTTTGAGCAAGAATCACAGCGTTACCTTACCTTCACCATGATACGGACTCCAAGTTCTTATGGCAGAGCACGAGGAGTTTCCTTCAATATGATGATGAGAATGGAAACCAGAAGCACGACTGGGTCTTCGTAGTCCGAGATCATACTTATATATCAGTCACAGTAACGTAAGCATGAGACTTTTTGGTAGTACCGGTGAACCAGATGGCCGCGGCGAGGGAATCTGGGACGGAGGACTCGTAATATCTCTATAGATCTGGCAAAAGCGAAAGACCCCTAACGTCAGGGGCTGACCACTGAGCTCACTCAGGCCTCGCTGGGCGGGCCAGAGTGGGTGCGAGCTGGAATTGCCATAGCTTATGGTTAGAGCAATAGGAAAGGGCCCAGCAGAGAGAACAGTCAGGATAACGAGCGCGGAGCCCACTTGGCAGGCGGCAGGAGCAGCGGGCAAGTGCTTGCTTGGTAGGCCAACAGCCCTGTGAACCGGGCGGGGCACTCGACGAAAGGGGGGCACACTGAGCAAGTACGAAAAATTGGCCCCGCGGAGCTTTCAAAAAGAAAAGCAAGGACCACTACGGGAGGTCGAACCACGGACCGGAGGTAGTAGAACGTGATCCGCACCGGTCAATATTGGATCAAACAATAGGGGACCGTAGCACTGACCTTTTTTTTTTCAAGACAATAGGTACTGTTCCCTACCGAGACAAGGGACACTCTCAACGGATCCTCCACGCGCTGGGCATACCATAGTTCTTCCGTGCGTCTTTATCGTGGCGGAAACAGAACAAGAGGGAAAGACCCGGCCGACTCGCCCAGGGCTCGAGGGCGAGCCATACGAGAGTGAGTCGAATTCTGTTTACGTTCTCGGTTTGGTTCGGGCCCCTCTCGATCTTTTGCGTATAAGGGAAGGGGGAAGGAGTCTAAATCTATGGACATTAATGAACCACCATTGATGGACGTTGCACATGACACGATCAATTCGACTCGACGGTCCGGTGCTAATAGAAGTCGCTTACTCTCCGTCTAGCGAAGGTGCCAGGGCAGGGCTTTTTTGTAGTAATAGTGGGCTGGGCGGGTCTCATGAGATTTCATCTATGCCGGCCGTCGGAATCAAACGAGGGTCGAAGGACCATTCGATTCATTAAGGGGGACGGCCCATTTGTAAGGCGGGGGGGGGCCCTGATGGACGACACCCCCCGGCCTCGATTCTTTTGCATAGTCTGGAGGCCGGCCGCAGCAGAGCTGCGGGGCATAGCGGCACCCTCGCCTGGCGCCATTCTCGGACCTAGCAGCAGACGGGCGGGCCGGGCCTGAATGAAGAGCGGACCAGACTCTTCTTTGTTTCAGCTGCTCCCACGCACGCAGACCGGAAGATCTCAGTTGTCCTGGACTAGACAAGTACGTAGAGATCTTCGTGGAACCGGGGAGGGAGTCTCAATCGATCTTTTCTAGGATTCCAACTCACGCCACGCACGAAGATTTTTCTATTGATAGAGTTAAGGGCTCGGCTCCCCCGACTCTAAAAGGTTAGGTTACTACCAGCTTGCCTCTACGGAAGAGGTGTACTTTGTACTGTCTGGGGGTCATATAGATCGGAACCCGGAGCGAGTTGAACGAAAGCCTTACCCACAGCTACAACTACTGGCGCTTCAAAGGGCTTAGATTCTAAGGTAGGGTGTCAGCCGTGAAAGCCTTTGGTACTTTAGTAAGGCGAGCAGCCCTTAAACAAAATCAAAGGCGCGACCATCCCCTTCCCTATTTTTCATTTCATTCTCTATTTGGCCCGCCTCATGAAAAATGATAGGCCTATTGATTCAAAGTAAGTACGAAAGGGTCGGTCAATAGCATAGCTCTTTTTTTTTTTTTTTTCTCCTTTCGAAGGAAAGGCCTTCGCATTCTTAATC
This sequence comes from Melocanna baccifera, assembly GCA_036346265.1. NCBI lineage: Eukaryota > Viridiplantae > Streptophyta > Magnoliopsida > Poales > Poaceae > Melocanna > Melocanna baccifera. The sequence continues at coordinate 67,084 of JAYEVJ010000199.1, forward strand.
TGGTAGGGCCGGACGGCTTTGTTTGCCTTAGCTTGGCGAATCCGCGCCCCTGACCGTTCTCGCGAAGTCTTTGCAACGGCTGGGAAACCAGTCTACGAAGCGAAGCCTATTGCCACGCCGACCATCAAATACGAGATTGGGCCCCTTCTCAAAGATGGAATGGCCCAGCCCAATAAAGGAAGGTTAACGTACGCGATGCCTTCCATTTGTACGAATCGCGAACATACCACGCACGACCGGACGTAGAGCCAAAATTCACTGGCAGACCGAGTCGGGCGCAGGTGCCAGATCCTTAAAGTAAAGTCTCTATCAGCCTAGTGTACCAACCACGTGGTACGACGGGCACTCAAAGACCTGGCGAATGAGGGCCCACCCCACCCAAGAGCGCTTATGTCATATGGGAACTCTTGGCTGGAAACAATCCTTATGGTTTTGATATCCGGTTAGAATAATAAGAAAGAATCAAAGTCCAGGTTGGTTGGTGAGCCTAGTGATAGGAGACTATCTAGCTTGGTTCGGAGAGCACTTGTTGGGTTTAAGATTAGTTTTTTGCTAAATGTTACGGCCTAAATGCTGAACTATTGACCCTACTTGTTCGGATGGGTGTTCACCCCAAAGTGTTCCCGGACTGCATGCATACATCCGTAAGTAACTTAGTGCAACATGGCAAATTTCATTGAGAGGAATCAGCAAAGAAAAGAAATCTTCTCCGGGTGATCAAGTTCCTTTCAGCTTCGGTCTGGGCCACGTCTTTGCTTTCTTCCTTTGCATCCGCTGCTAGATAAGCTGTTCCCGAGCCCGATCCTTATTCTATTGAGGTTGTGAACTAATTCCTATCTTTTGACTTTACCACAACATCTGCTAAACCTGATCCCGATTCGGATTCAGTTATTAAACCCGAGCCTTCTTTTTCTTTTCTATTGTGAAAGGAGTAATCGTGTAGTATCATTTTTAACCAGCCTATAAGATAGCCCGACCGGCGAACAGTCCTTTTTACAAACCTGAACCCTTTCTTTGACCGGAGCAGAAATGGAGGATATGTTGCATGTTTGGGATGGCCCTCCTCCACCTCTCAGGACCTTATTGTTTGCGGATGTAGCTGGTGTTGGGGTTCCCTCCCCTCTAGATGGGCCAATCGCTTCTCTCTTCTTTCCTGAATGATTCTCTCTTTGTCTCCTTTCTTGGGCTCATATCCTAGCCCGAATCTCTCATCAGCAGAAGGGAGTTCCACTGGGGCGAATATTCCTTGCAAGTTCTTGCCCAATCCCTTGCCTTTCTGATATGGGCTGTTCAGCATAAATCTTGCTACCATCTTCTAAGAGCGGTTAAGTAGACCTACTATCTACTTAACCGCTAGGCAAAGAGGGAGGACCAGTATCTTTCTTTCTGCTTTGAACGGAAGCCCATTTTGAGGATTCACAGAAATACCTCGGATAGTACCACAATCTCTTCTACGCACAATAATATGTTGAACTACTTCAACAAGTCTACGTGTAAGATATCCAGCATCCGCTGTTCGTACAGCAGTATCTACAACCCCTTTGCGGGCTCCGTAGCAGGAAATTCTATATTCTGTCAAAGAAAGTCCCTCGCGTAAATTGCTTTGAATAGGTAAATCAATCATTTGTCCTTGAGGATCCGCCATTAATCCTCTCATACCTACTAATTGGTGTACTTGAGATGCATTTCCTCTAGCTCCTGAAAAAGACATTAGATAGACTGGATTAGAAGGATCCGTTATCCGAAAATTCGAATTCATTTCTTGTTTCAAATATTCACTTGTAGCATACCATATCTCAACGGATTGGCGTAATTTTTCTACCGCGTGTACAGCCCCATAATAATAGTGTTTCTCCAAAAGAAAACTCTGTTGTTCCGCGTCTTGGACTAACCATCCCTTAGAGGGTATTGTTAAAAGATCCTCGATTCCTAATGAAATCGATGTAGTAGTGGCTTGATGAAAGCCCAGAGTCTTTATTTGATCCAGTATATGGGATGTATATCCCATTCCGAAATGATCTATTAATCTGCTAATAAGTCGTTTCATAGCAGTTCCGTCTATCTCTTTATTATGAAAGACCAGATTGGCCCGTTCCGCCATACATAAGTACCCCCTTTTTCGGCTGAGTAGGATTCGACAATTGCTGAGTAGGATTCGACAATGGGCCTGAGTCAGTGATTCAAAATTTAATTAACTTCCTTTCCTTAATCTCAATCTGGATTCGCGCGGCAAAAATGATGATACTAGCGAAATCGGAATGCCCCCCGAAAGGGGCATCGCCGAATCTAACTTCCTTGTTTAGATAGTGTATGAATAGGCCTGACTAAATCCTTGTATGGCTTCCTCTATTTCTCTATAAAAAGAAATATGACCAAGAGTGCTTCGAATGTATATAGAACGGATTTCTTTTTTTCTATTTCCCACTATTAGATAGTGGGCATAAATCTCATGATAAGTCCCCAAAGATTCATATTGAACTTCAGTCGGAACTTCTCTTGACCCAATGACGCGTTGATCTAGTTTCCATCGGAGCCACAAGGGACTGTCTAAACTGATTCGTTTCTGTCTATAAGCTCCCAGTGCATCATAGGAACTAGAAAAATGGGGTTCTTTATCTTTCGTATACTTATAATTATTATTATTGTAACTTACTTTTTGATTTGGATAGTTTCCGCAACTATTATATCTATTTGCACAAATACCCCGACGTTTTCCAATCGTTAATACATAAAGTCCGATAAGCATGTCTTGGGTCGGTACGCAAATAGGATCTCCAATAGCAGGAGATAGGAGATTCATATGAGAAAACATAAGTAAACGGGCTTCCGCCTGAGCTTCCAAGGATAAAGGTAGATGAACAGCCATTTGATCCCCATCAAAGTCCGCATTGAAACCCTTACACACTAATGGGTGTAAACAAATAGTACGCCCCTCTACTAAAGTGGGTTGGAAGGCCTGTATGCCTAATCTATGCAGGGTAGGTGCTCTATTCAACAGTACAGGATGTCCCCGCATAACTTCTTGAAGTATTTCCCATACAATGGGTTCCTTTTCCCAAATTTTCCTTTTAGCAATCCTGACATTAGAAGTAGCGCGTTTCGTGATTAAATCGCGAATTACAAATAGCTGAAAAAGCTTTATTGCTATCTCTAGAGGTAATCCACATTGATGTAATGAAAGTGAAGGACCCACAACAATGACAGAACGCCCCGAGTAATCGACCCGTTTCCCAAGCAGAGTCTCGCGAAACCTTCCCTCTTTACCTTCAATTACATCTGAAAGTGATTTGTATACTTTATTGTGACCATCCCTCGTTGGTTGCCCGCGGGACCCACTATCAAGAAGTGTATCCACGGCTTCTTGTACCAACTTTTCCTGGCACATTACTAAATCTGCTGGCGCTAATTCACTTCTTTTTAATAGATAGGCAAGGTTGTTGTTCCGACGGATAACTCTCTTATAAAGTTCATTAATATCCGAAGTCACTACTTTATCCCCAGACCTATAAACAATGGGTCTCAATTCGGGAGGAAGAACCGGTAATAAGCACAAAACCATCCATTCTGGTTCTACATTTGTTTGAATAAAATGTTTCGCCAATTGCATGCGTCTAACCAAAAAAACTTTTCTTATTCGTCTTTTTCTATCTTCCCATTCATCTCCACTATACCCCTCGTCTTCTAATTCCTTCCATTCGACCAAGGAATTCTCTATAATAATTCGCAAATCCAAATCTGCTAATTGTTCTCTAATAGCACCTGCTCCTGTCGCAATTTCCCGATTTCGAAATGTTGCAAAGCCTGGGGTAGAAAAAAAGGGAGAAATGCTGTGGTTACAGGATGAAATTTCATCTTCGAATAAACCTCGTAATCGTAAGAAAGTAGGTTTTTTAGCGCTGGGCCTAGCAAAAGAGAAATCGCCGTATACTAGGCCCTCCAATTTCTTAAGGGGTTTATCTAAAAGGTTCGCGATATAACTAGGAAGACCTTTCAAATACCACACATGAGTCACGGGACATGCGAGTTTGATGTATCCCATTTGATATCTTCGTATCCGAGAATCAACAAATTCTACCCCGCATTTTTGGCAAAATCTTTCGTCTTCGTTTTCAGCTACGCTCGCTCGAGAATTTCCACAAGCACAAATTCTGCTTTTTATGGGTCCAAAGATTCTTTCGCAAAACAGTCCATTTTTTTCTGGTTTATAGGTTTTATAATGAAAAGTAGAGGGCCTTGTGACTTCGCCAACGACTTCCCCATTAGGTAGGTTTTTGTTAGCCCAAGCCTTTATTTGTTGAGGGGAAACGAGTCCAATTTGGAGTTGTTGATGTTTATATTGGTCAATCATAAAATAGAAATAAGAAAAGAATTTCTATTTATTCCGATCAAACTTCCTCCCTATTAACCTGGAAGTTCTTCTCAGATACAAGGAAATGATTCAGTTCTAGAGCCAAAGATCGTAGTTCTCGAACGAGCACTCGAAAAGATTCTGGAGGATCCTCGTGATTAGGTACTCTTTTTCCCCAGATCGTAGCATTAAGTATTTCTTGGCGAGCTATAAGATGATCAGATTTATAAGTAAGTATCTCTTGTAAAATATGAGCAACACCAAATCCTTCTAAAGCCCAAACTTCCATTTCTCCTACTCGTTGTCCCCCTTGCTTGGCTCTTCCTCTAACGGGTTGTTGTGTAACAAGTGAGTAGGGCCCAGTAGAACGTCCATGGATTTTCTCATCAACTTGATGAATTAATTTTAAGATATAGGACTTCCCTATTAGAGATACCTAAACTGCCCTTTTGATAGAAAGATCTCAACAATGAAATGCGGAGAAAAGATGAGATTTTTTTTATCCTGGGTCTGACGTACCAGAGGCAGATGTTCAATTGGAACTTTGGTCTCGCTTGTGTGCTGATGGTAGGATTTTGACTGGGATTGAAAAATCATGAGAGGGATAATGATATATATTTCTAGGTGGTTAGAGTCAATGCCATCTCGAGGCAAGTACGAAAGCCTGGGCATATTATCCTAGAGATAGAGATTTGACCGCTGCGCGCCTTGCCCCATCCAAAAGAGTGAAAAAAAGCAGCTTTGAAGTCAGTTTTTAGGCGAAAGGAAGAAAAACACAATGATTCCGGAGGAAAGAAGAAAGTTAATAGGTTGAGAGAGGCATTTACTGCTTTCCTTCTATCTAGGGGTATTTCCGGTTAGCCTATCTATAGGTACGGTTAGCCTAATTAGCCAAGCACTGGTCCACGGATAAGCGAGAAGGGCAAGTAGTAGTTCAGAGAAAAGAAGGTGAAGCCCCTAGTTCAATCCTGAAATCAGATTTGCTCGGACCTATCGAATAATCATTCACTCACCAGCTATATAGTTATTCTTCGAAAAGGCTCCTTAGCCAGCTTATTAAAAGTAGTTCAATTACCTCTTGGCAATTTAATTGAATATGTACATGAATTTGAAAGTTCTATTGATGTATGCATACTAATATTCTCGATATGCCAGAGGGTAAAGTCCCATAGATAGGAGATCGGGCACAAGCTCAAGTCTCATAGCAGATTCTAGCACAAGCAAGTCTTAAACACTTCCAGCATCGATAAGAAAGTTTTAATTGACTAAATCTCTATGGAAAATGAATAAAAAATAATAAAGAGCCTCGGGTTAATAAATGAAAACTGAGGAAATTTACTCGGGAACGAATTTTGTTGGAAGCTCCATTGCAGAGTTCGGACCTAACCATTAATGGAGAAGCTACGGGAACGACAGAACCTGTGACTGCATAGGATTCTATTGAAAACGAATCCTAATAATTCATTGGGTGGAATCTCTCGTACGATATGTCAGGTGGTATGAGGAAGCCTGTTGTGACTTCACTTAGGAACAGGATAACAGATAGGCGGATTGCCGCATCTGAGCAGGCAGGGAATACTGAGTGCTCTTCCTTCGACATCTCGGCGATTAGTCTCCGTGTTCGTGTTGTCAAATCTGCCAACATGAATATTGTTTCATGAAAATAGCATGAGTAATTTTATATGTTTTGATAAGCACTGAAGCATTGGACCCTTGCACCAAACCAAGCTTTTTCATACTGGTGCTGGTGCTTGTACCCAGGGTTTGGGTTACCATTTCCCCAGCTGGTTACCACTGGCAGGTCGGGACTGGCTTTCGACCAGGAACCAAACAAGCTATATAAACCTCACCTTCTGCTGTAGAATGTGTACGGCTCGTAGATGCTGACCAAGTATATGGTCTGTTCCACGGACTTCGTGCATAGATCCTTCATCCTTTGCGACAGCTTCTCGTGCATGCCGGCCACCTTCCCACTCCTCAGCAACGCATCTGTCTCAACATAGCTCGAGGATAAGATTTAAAAAAGTACTCTGATGTTCGATTTTGAATTCAATTTGGGGAATGCTTAAGTGTTAAGGGCATCTTGCTATGGGCACATACATGCGAGTCCTCTTGCTCCAATACTTTACTTTCCTCCTACTGCTCATTATCTGGAGCTACTTCCTCCCGCATACTTATTTCCCCCGCAAGTCTTCAACCAACCAAGTCCTAGACTCAGTCTTTCAACGATCCATTTGAGTCACAACCCTCTTTCCTTCTTTATTCGAGAGTAATCTTGGCTTCTTCTTCTCGATGATGTCCCTGTGAGTGAAGCAGTACTCCTCTTCCGTAGTGAATCCTGAAATAGAATAATATATTAGACAAAAACTCTGCAGGAGATTGCGTGTGAGATACCGCTGACTTAAAAGAAAAAGCAGGACTTTGTCCTCCCAAAGGGCACTAGGAGACTAGACATATTACGTTACGGGCACTGGATCTCGGGGCACTCAGACTAGTGATAACGGGGATCCTAGACCTGTAAGAGCTAGACTCGCACGAGGTTAAAAAAAAAAAAGAAATTCGATTAGGCGCTAGCTTAGGGGCCCATTCCTAAAGCCATGAGGGTTGGTCAGAAAAAACGTTATCCTAGACTATATTGAGGAGTAAGGAAAGGGCTTCCATGACAATGAGGTCATTCTTGCATGGGCTTGGGCTTGCTTTGATGATGGGTAGGCTATTAGGCACCTTTGGTCTAGGCTTTACGGGGCTAATGGGTTAGCCAGGGGTTCGCTGGATATAAAATTCAAACATGACATGTATCAATCTGTTTACTCTCTGAAAATTGAAGCTATATGTCTACCAGATCCAAATTACTATGCGAGTTCGAAAAAGGTGTGAATTAATGACCATCATATCGATAACTCGCCTGAGATGCCTTAAATATTTGTACAAATGAGTCCCGCTTCATCAGTAACACCAAAAACAGCCTTTCCAAGTTTTTTATTACTCGCGCCGTACTTTGAGGTTGTCAGTGCAGCTGGATGGCTCCTGCTTTTTTCAAATGGTACGGCTAGTTCGTTTTTCATAGATCTACCAAGAGTGAAAAGATTCGGCAAACTCTTTGACCGGTACATATCGGTATGGTTGGTCATTGTGCATCCAGTACTGCTGCTGACTGGCGCCTTGATGTTACCTATATATAATTGAATTCAAGAGTCCACAACATATCAAATTGAAGCGCCAGAAAAGGAATTCTGGAATCTATAAAACGTTTAGAATGAGGTTTTTTCTTCCTTCCTACCAAGTCAGCTACACAAGCCCTCTAAAAGCTCTAAGGAATAGAAGCGGTCGGCAAGCAATTATTTGTTGGCAGAAAGGAGAGGTCGGCACTTGTCAAAAAAGCACATCCAGTAGTTCCGGGTTCTATTCCTTTCTCCGCACCGTTCAAGCAAGAGTCATGGGTGCTTTTTCGGTGCGGAGCCCAAAATGGGGAAAGGCACAAGTTACTGCAACGATGTTTTTGTCAATTGGCTAACAGATCGTCCAACTTTGTAGGTATGGTTTCTTGAGCACATCAGGTTAAGGGAGATGGAGAAAGACAATGGTGGTATTCCTCGCTTCTGGCACGTGTAACTCTTACCTTTTCTATCTACGTGGGGTTTGAAGAAATGCTTCGATTTAATTGACGAGTTTTATGTTTTCCTTTCCTACCATTGGCAAATCTAGAAAGAAGTCTATCATGTGGAATGCGATCAAAACACTTTACGATGTCGCATTTCAGAAGTCGATCCAGGGCAGAGGCCTTTTTTTCACCGCCTTTCAAAGGAAGCATAGGTTTCTTTTCGAGGTCTGCTTTTATTTTTATTTTGGAACTCTCTCTCTTCTCTCATATCTCATCTCATGCAAAACGAATTGATTCTCCGTACGTAGCTCGACCATCTAGATTTTTAAATCATTGGAAACCTCGCTCAGCTGCACGAGTTGAAGCGGATGCTCTCAACATTATGTGTTTGCAATCGTAGCACAGAGGTTTTGCCTTTTATGAATGAGATCGTTGCTGCAGGTATTTTAGATGTTTCTTAATCACCCTGTCTTGCCTTTATGCATCTCTCATTCAAGGACAGACAAGAAAATCAATCTAAAGGCACCACTCCTCTTATTATTAGTAAACGGTTGGAACCCATTCCTATTGGCTTACTACAGCGGGTATAGTAAGATGCACAGGAGTATACCTTTTGACTTATATACGACTAGTAGCGCGAAGCAATGGAGTCCGATTTTTAGAAAGAGTTGGGTGAGAAGCAGGAGGGAGGGAGCTTCATCATCTACCCATAGAAGTAAATACTTTCTACCGTACCACCCTCAACAATAAGCTTTTCCAATCAAAGGAGCCAGGAAACAGAGCATCGATCGAGTCCGTGAGAGGCAGTGAGAAATTGAATACTGGAAGAAGAAGACACGACTTGAACAACTGGACCAGCATAAGCACAACTCAGGAATGCCCAAATATCCAGACTCTGAGATTCGAAAAACACCGATCATGATCTTCGATATTTCCATTTAGCCTATGCCTCCTGAACCAAAGCAAAACCTCTTTACACCAACTACAAATAAAGATATTTGTAAACTTGGCATCATATCCTTAAAGACAAAAGAATGCAAATCATGTATCACATTGCTTTCTAAAGTTGTATTTGAGTGGTCAAGCCAAGGTGCTAACACAATATATATGACTCAGATGCTTTTTTACTTAGTTTCAATTATGAGTTAGTGGGTGGTCTTGAACGTTTGTTTTAATACACTTCATGTTTCACTGATACAAGGATTGGGATTATATCACATTAACGTGTTAATCCTTATTTCAACCACCTTTTTCATAATCTCTTTATGTTACTCTGAGAATAATATAATTTACGTGAATACCTTTGAACACAAATTAAAAGACTCCACTTTAATTACTGACCATCATTGTATGGTTTCTTTCAGGAGAGAGAAGCACAGGCAAAGAAGAGAAAGGCTTTTTTCCCGTGTGATAAGTGGCGAAGGCCTATGCTACAGTAAGAAAGAAAGTACGTTAAGGTTACGAAGTAAGGTCAGCTGGTTAAGTCAAACTCAGGCTATGAAATCGCTTAGCTGCCCTTAATTAATGATCATTAATTAAGTAGTAGTGAGGCGTCGGTACGTCAGCTGTGGATAGAGACTAGGCTAAGGCACGGACTTCATCTCTTCACTTACCCAAGGAAACTTGGAAATAACGCGTCTGGCTTGGAAAGCTAGTTAGGGATATTCGATAGAGGAAGGACCCGTTTCGAGTAGTGAACGCACCAAGAAAAGCCTTTTAAGCCATGCTTGGTAACGCACATGTCCTACTCTACCTGCATCGGGACTGGTGAGAGCCGGCGATGCACGGAATTTATTAAACGCTCTACTTCACTAAGGAAGATACGTTTCACTTTTCCGATCGGAATTTGAACTCTGGCTGGTTCAGGTTACAGTCAGAGGAAATAAGAAGTATGGTAAGATGAATGAAAGGCAGAAATATAGGACATACGCTTTATCGCAGAACATCTATTTGCTTTCTATTCGACAAGAAGGACAAGGAAAAGATAATGGATATGGAACACAGGTCCTGGCACTATTGGAAAATGAAGCTCTCTCAGTTCAAACATATGAGATTACTTATATTATGGAAGTCTTGAAGCAAGATGTCTTTCATCCTAATTCGAATTTGAGGCCTATTCCACTTGACTCACGACTGCTCAGAAACTAGTTCGTAGATTTCGCTTCAACAACTCGATCTTTTAAGTCGCTACTCTCACACGGAATCCTAAGTTCGGGGCCTTCGTTCTTGTGAAGACATACCGCTTTGACAGTTGGGAGTCAACCATCCTTTACCTGACCAAATTGAATAGCCTTTTACCACTCAGCCCAATAAACCAGCTAAACCAACCCAACTAACGTATTTACTTTACAACAGTTGTTATCTTTCTCAAGATTCTTTTTTATACAACAAGCTTGCCCAGGGCTACCACATGCACCATCAACCACATGATCTGGGGACTAGTTTTGCACATTTTATATTGTACCTTTGGCAATAGGAAGTCTGAACCGACACCCCCTGTCCCTCGGTGTGAGTTGCAGCAACACTCTGGTGGAAGTTATCCACCTATCGATGGTTAGAACCAGCTGAAGCCGATTGAAGCGTTCTTGAGACATTATTGCACATCTCAAGCACAAATTGGATTTCATTGAGGAAACATTGCTCCACTGAGGCGCTCCGCGGACGCTTTTTATTTCACTTTTATTCTATGGACGTTGAGGCTGAATTGCACAAATCATGATAGATATTTATTGGGCTTACTTTTGCAAAATGGAGCGGGTACGAAGCAGATATGGATAAGACTTGGATCGGATAAGGCTGCTTCGGATATTCTTCAGTTACCAGTACGAATCGGATATTCCCAACTAAAGATATGGATACCAGTATGTTGCGGATAGAATGTAGGTGAGTCCCTTTGGAAAGCTGAATAACTGAACTAAGTAGAATTGATTGCTAGGGATTGTGTTCTCAAGGATGGCTTTAGCATTGATCCATAACAACCCAGGATTCAGCTCAATCAGAACATAGAAGTAAGAAACATCCGTATGCTTTCCTGGAACAGAAGCAATAGCTACGCGACTACATCGGAAAGTCTTTGAAATCAGTTGCAACGCGCCCTTTTCCTTGGTTGCATCACCATTTGGTCTTGACAAAGAGATAAAGAAGATACGCTTGGGGGTCTTTGACTTTCTCATCCTGCGAACATCCGGCTTTCCGAATGGGGCAGGAATTCCATTTCCTACTAGGTTACGAATTCCATCAAAAAGATGTGTGGCTGAGGGGAAGATTCCTTTGGCACTGGTGTGTTAAGCTAACATTTGCTCGTGCGCTCTTGAGGTTTCTACTCCTGGCTAGAAAACATGAGGTTTGTGTTGGTTCTACCAACGAAACAAAGAATAGTAGGAGTGGCTCTTTCCTTGTACCCAGAGCCGAGGGAAGGCATGAAAAAGAGGGAATGACATCGGAAGTGTACAGTTCCGACAGCACGGCACATTATATACGAGACAAATTCCGCTTATCATTTCCAATTATCCTCCAATCCAAGAGCCAGCCTCGAGAGTTCTAAGTGTCTTGTGCGGTAGTTTGGGTATCAGTTCTTCGGTGTGAACTTGCTGGGCCCCGCGGGTACGTACCGTACTCCAGAAGAAAGGCATCCATGACATTCACACTCTCCTTCGGAGGCCAGAGCAATTCCTTACCCTTGCAGAGTTAGATCAGAATAAGGATCACATCACCGGGTCGATCACCACTGACACCTAATAAATAGTTAATGAAATCAGACAGGCTAACGAGCGAGTGTAGTTGCTTCAAAGCGGGATATGAAAAGGAACCGCTGCTAGGATAGTAAGGACTGCCCTCACAGAACCAACAAAGATATGAATCTAATTAACATAACATAGAGTATCTTCACGTAGTACAGGTAAAGAGAGAATGTGGGGCAAAATGATGATTGAAATAACTTACAGCAAGAAGAATCCGTCTTTCCACAAGCCGGGCGTTCTTTGGAAAGTGGAGAACCATTTCTAGAAAGACCTGGGTTTTGGCTTAGTGAAAATAAGGAAAAAGTCTTTAGAGTAGCCAGTTAGAAGTTCCTGGGGATGTGATTGACCTAAGAAGCCCGTGTTATCGATAGATGTAAGTTCATAGTTGAAGACAAGGGAGTTTTAGCTTTTTCGTACCTCGCCCCGGTGTCACTGACAGGGGAAGCGCAAGGTTGATTTATCTGTTTTCGACTCGTGAAAGTTATCACAGCTAGCCAGCCTACAAGGAAGATTTATGGGAAGTAAGTTACAAGACTTCTCCCCAAGCTCTATTTCCGGACCTAGTTCAAGGACAGGAGCAGGGGATTTGGCCAAACCAGTTGTTGAAGTCGAGTATGAGCTTCTATCCAATCGAAAGAAGAAGCAAAGGCTTTTCGCCTTATCTTTGCATTTAAGTTCTCGAAAGGAGAATCGGAGGCTTTACACCTATCTTTTCTACTTGCTTTTCGTTTTCTAAAAACAAGAGATCTAGGAAATGAAAGGAATTCATTATCGATAAGCTGTGTGGGTAGAACAGCACAACGATAGAAACATGAGGAAAATCGTCTTCATCAATTGATATTTATAAATTTTTCAGATTTTCTAGGCTTTCAACAGGGAAGATAAGATATTGTTACTGGGCTAGGATGTTCATTTGGGAAGGATCTCGGATGAAGCTCCAGAGTTCTTGACCAGTGGAGTCAAGTGGAGAAGGCGTTACTTGATAGGAAAGCAGATTTTTTTTGCGGGAATTGTTGTTGTTTCAGCGCGGTAACGAAGGATGTCTTTCTACCTGCACTTGACCCCGGAAAGTTGTGGTGTTTTCTATCTTAGAGGATGAACCACGCCTTTATGCAATGGCGATGCCGAAGAACATAAGCGGTTGTTTAAAGCAGTGGCGGCGCATCCGCCTCTATCCATCACCAGAGTCTTTCTAGGTTTGTTCAATATCATTTATATGTCATATTATTGGGCTAGATATACGGTAGCCGATTATATACTCCGCGTAGGGCGAAGTTTGTCCCAGTTGGTAGTTATATATAGGTATAGCTGGAGCCCTAGACAGTCTAGCCATATACCATATCATGGGTTGTGGGCTACTCAGAAAGGAGTGGTGACCCAGCGCGATAGGTTGCTTTTACTATTACAAGACTGGCTTCCTGGTCAAGTCAGCCTCCTTGAGTTTGTCTTACGGACGGAGTGGGCTTTTCCCCAGGGGGTCTAGTTTTAAGGCAAGTAGGCCTATTGAGATGCACATAACTACCTTTTTCATCTTATCACCCCGCCTAGCGACTTTGCAAGCATTACAGGCTAGGCACCTAACAGCGGTTATTCCTCCAACAGGTTATTCTGGGTTACGCTAAACCTTCAAGCCTTCTACCAGCAGATGAATACTTAATCTATCCCCTCTGCGCACGGAAAGGGAAAGCTACTCTTCAAGAGTATATGCCGAAAATCCTATGTTTGGAGTGACCATGAACACACTGCTTGAGACCCTTCTTTCGTGAGACAGTTGTGATTCCGCTTTCATGTTTTGGATTGAGCTTTGTCACTCTTTCTATGCCTTTTTCTTTTTCTTGGAGGACCTTCCCACAACACACACGCGGCGCTAAGGTTCCCGTGGCAACTGAACTAGGATTCGAAGCCAGGATGAGCGGATCTACCGCTCCAGGTCCTTTCCTATTCTTATACTAATATATGTAAGTTCCTTGCGTTTAGAACTAGAACGTGAGGCATAGTAATGGCGCATGTGTGATATTCTATTGATCCTGTTTAGGCTGCTTTAGGAAAGCACTCAAGCAGGAATGGAAAAAATGTCTTCTGCTGCTATCTTATCTGCTAAAATGGACAAAATCTTCTCTTCTTCTCTATGTCACTAATCAGAGTCGGAGAGACCCATGAGACTTTCTTTTCTCACTTATGAGATGAGAATGACACTCGTGTTGGTTGCTTTGCTCGCCTTACCCGGGCAACCAATTGCTTGTGAACTGAGGCAGGAGTTTTTACTCCAAAGACCTGCCAAGCTGGATGTGGATTTGACGGGAGTTCCTTCTCCTAATGTGAGGACTCTATAGCTACCTCGGAAATAGAATTGAAGCTATAAGGATTCCTTTTCTTCCTTCCAAGGAAGGCGTCTCTCCCATACTCGCTTTCGGGGAATTCCGTATCGTACAGTGATTGATTTTTTCTGAGCTATATTTTCATTCAGTAAGGCCAGTTCCTTCATTGAATCTTTCTAGATCAGTCCCGCACCAGTTTTTTGAGACGCCTTCGACTGTCGGGTTCTAGCTAATGGAATGCAAGCACTTTCGTTTTTGTTTCTAGCCCGGAGAGAGAGGCCTCCGCTTTTATCGCATTGAGTGGAAATTGGGGTTCACGCACGATTTTCAACCACCCTTGTTCACGGCATTCTACTTTTCTGGCAGCTTTGCTCTCTTTCTGAGGAACAGACACCTTTATACGACGATAGGAAGAGCACAATGCACGCTTTCTACGATGAATGAGCTCGAGAGTTATGGAAAACGAAAGTCTATCAATCACCTAACAAAGAAAGCAGTCATACACTTCCACTAACTTTCATGACCGGTTGGAACGAGATTTTCTGACTATGCAGATCCGGAACGAACTGTCCAACTCACAATTGAACATGATGCCCCAAATCAATCTTGGCCCAGGAGAACTAGTAGCGGAGCGAAGGAAAGACCTCACATTACGTACGCCAGAAGAAGCTTGTGAACGCGATATAAAGTGAATACCGCCCATGGCCAGGAATTCCTGAACAAGGAAGGGGCGGCCAGACATTACATACGCTAGGAAAACCTGAAATACGAGCCAGCTTCGAGCAATGAAATGAATAAAAAAAATTACGCTGAAAAGTCAGACTTTTTGAATTACAGCATGCGGAACGAGCCATAAGGAAAGGCGGATGAAAGGCAGTTGAATCCGCTCCTGCGATGTGAAGGTTTTGAGTTAGTTTCCCGAAAGAAAGCGAGGAGGAAGATACCTACCCGAAAGCGAGCAAAGCAAGCTAAGAAGGTGCCAGCCTGGTTTGGCGAAGTCTGTATGTAAGCTAAGAGGTCTGCGTTTCAAATCTTTTTCATCAAATGAGCAATAGCTTATTTTAATATTCCGACTGCGCAGGAAATCCTTCATTCACAAGCTAGCTTGGAACGGCGTAAAGAGGGAACTAGTAGCTGGGTGACGTGGAAGACATGAAAGGAGCCTGCTAAAGCTTCATTCCAGGTTTGGTTCAGGAATACGACGCGACAGACAAGCGAGTTCCACGAAGTGAATGGTAAAGCGATCCAAGGCGCCAGTAAACAGAGCTTGAGTTGTTAAGTTTTTCGCATGTTCACACTGAGCTTCCTGGGAATCCATCTTCTCTACAGCTAGCTTTCCTAGTTCTAGGTTTTCTTTGCCAAGTTTCTTTGGTTTTGCTTCGTCATGTTTTGAACCATTCTTATACCACACCCTTTACGGGATGATGTCAGTTGCAATGTCACTGAACTTTCACATAGCCGCAGTTGTCGCATCAGGATTTGACAGTTTTTGGAACATTTTATCTGGATTTCTCATCCCGCCGTAAGTGAAATGGTTTTTTTCAAACTTCAATTTAGATGCAATTGTGAGAGAGTTCTTTATGCACCATGATGAAAAGAAAGGACTTTTTAGTGACCCAGTTGCTCTGCTGGGAATCAAAAGTACATGAAGTACCAAATTGCACCGGCTCCTTGAGACTAGGCCACCAGTCATATTGCAAAATCCAAGGAAGCAGGAAGTTTGCATTCTATACCAAAAATACCAAGCTTTCCTATTATTTTAAATTACTAACTTTTGAATGAAAATTCCACTCCAGGAATAACAGACTAGCTTTCACAATCAATGGAGCCGCTCTCTTTGCCCTCAACCAAGTGATAATTTTTTAATTAAAAAGCATAAAACGAGTACCCGGCAGGAAGTGAGAAATTTCATCTTTTTACGGCAAATAAAATGCCTTCTCGATCATGGTCCCCATCAGCAACTCCCCGGCATAAAAAAGAGTACGATCGGAAATTCAATTCTTTCTATTCATTATGTACGAAAATCAATCTTTCACTCAGACCTATTAGGTTTTTTTTGGTCTGGAAGTCAAGCGTTCATTTGTCAAACTACTCAAAAAGGTTATGGCAAACCTTGTTGGCTGATTCTTTACTTGCCTTTGAGGCTTTAGCTAGCTATATCCATCAACTGAGTCATTTTAGACTGTTGAGAAAGAGTTGGCTCACAGCAGTTCCAATGATTCAGTGGAACGCAGAGGTCGTATACCGAATGTCCCGTCAGGGCAGAAATTCCATGCTATGCTCTACAGTAGGCTACTCACCTTGGCCCATAGTTCTATACTGATAGAATTCTCCTCAATCTACTACTTCAGACTTCAATAGATCGATTCCTACGTCTACCTACTTTTTTTTCTCTTTTTTTCTATAAAGAAAGATCAAAGCCTTGGCCGCCCATTATTTGAGCATGACTTGGCTCCGTAGATCCACTGGCAAACGTTTCAGAGTAGTAGTCAACCCGATAGGAAAGCTTTTTCAAGTGATTGTGAAATCAGAAACGAGCCCCCCCTTCCCAAGCATTCTCGGCATAAATTCAATAACTCCAGTGCGGCTCGGCTTGGCACACTCAACCGCTAATCTCAAAGAGGATCTCTTCTGGGGCTTTGCTTGATAAGACCGATCTCATCCGACTTGCTAAGCATTCAGTCCCAGAGAGGATAATGTTTCAAGAAAATGTCAACTTGCTACCAGCAGCATACAAGCATAACTAGCTCTCTCACTTTCGATAGAAAGAATCCGCTTTCCTAGACAGAAATGAAAAAATCTTCTTGTTTTGTTACTTTTTTCAAGAAAGACAGATAAACACATCGTTTAAGACTTTCAAAGTAGACGAGATTCTCCGCATCAGTTGAATGACTATTCAGCACCATTCGGAAATACGAAAAAGTATGTTAAAAAGTGGATCTTCCCCTTATTTTTTTCCAACATCCTCTTAAGATCTGCTATTTTAAAATATGAGAAAAGTGGACGCTGTACTTGTCTGAAAACGGAAACAAAGATGAAGAGCTTATTCTCATTACTGGCTTGCTGTCCTTACTTTAGTTGGCAAGCTGGCGGGAAAGCTAACTGGTGAACTTGCTGAACATGCTCAAACTGATCAACATAAAGTTGAAAGTGTAGTAGAGATATTACTCGCAGTATGAGAAGGAAGAGAAGATCTAACCTCTCTACTTGACACCTCTGAACCAACTTCATTCCTTGCTAAAACAGGAACTACAGCTGAAAGTACTAAAGCTTCAAACTCCTTGCTAACAGCCCTACCGATAAAAGGAATAATGCTTCAAGGACTATATGACTAGCGATTGCCCGCAAGCGCCTCAACCCCATTGGCTGAGCCTTATAGATTCCTCAAGGCCTGAAGTAGAAGTTCTTCGAACCTTGTTTGTGTGTGTTCGTCCCCACTCCAATAGAGCATTTGGCCCAGTGAGCTTTGACTACGAAAGCTACCTATGTCAATCAGTATAGCCACTAGAGGGACCATTTCTTGGAACTGGCATTTCCCTTCTCAGACAGTACTTTCAGACAAACACGGTTCACAAGGAGGATTTTCTATCCCCCACCACTATAATAAATAAGGCAAATGGTCATGAAATTCATCTTATCTTCTCATAGAGAAAGAGGATGCATCAGCAGACTATCTAAGTGATTTCGAGAGACCAAATCCTACTTCGAACCTTTCGTTGGTTCAAGTGAGGCATGCTGGCTGGCACGGAGCAGACTTCAGCATTCCACCCTCCCAGGTCGCTCAGTCGAATCACCATCCTTCTCTGATCGGGCCTTCTTTTGAGAATCGACTCGGTTTATCAGCCAGGTCAAGGGCTCCTGCTCAGCTACTCTCACACTCGGTTCCCTTTTGTCGACGGAAAGGTTCGAAGATATGAGTAAAAAAAGGTAGACTAAGTGATCAATCAAGATCTCGTCTCAAAACCTACTCTGGCGAAGGCTCATTCCTGCTGCCTTCGCACAAGCAAGCAGACACACCAAAGTTCTTTCTGCGCCAGGAAGTTGAACAAAACTTGCCTTCCTCGGGTCTATCCATCGTAGCGTCTTTCTTAGAAAGAAAGGTTCCCCAAGAAATAGTCTAATCTAATTTGAGACGATGTAGCGCATAGACGATCTAGCGAGAATTCTTGATTGAAGGACTACTATGGTATTGAGCTCATGCACGTCTTGTTAGGGAGGTTCAAGTAGGTCGTCGTGATTCCTTCCATCAGTCAACTTCGTTGCCTACATAAAAATACATAACGTCACAAAAGAGAAAGAAATCAAAACCGGAGAATGAAATGCTTTACGCCGAATACTAAGACAACACAAACGTAAAAGATCGAACTCTAATTTAGTTACTGAGTGAGATGTTTTGCTACCTACAAAAGGTTGGTTCTGTTGATATCCTTGAGGAGCATGTGTCATTATCTGCACCGGCAAATGATGACAGTGATGAGGTAGAAGATGTGTATGGTGAGTCGATACTAAAGCAATCCCGGAATTTTTCATTGGATGGCAGTAAAGAGTCTCCTTCGTTACCTACGTGGTACGATGAATCTCGCCTTATGCTACCAAGGTGGTAGTTTTCATTTAGTTGGATACAGCGATGCCGAGGGATCTGCTGATAAAGATGGACGAAAAAAGGCAAGGGTATATGTTTATCCTTGAAGGAGGCTCAATATCTTGGTGCAGTAAGAAAGAAGATTGTTTCTCTTTGTCTACCATTAAATCAGAATATATAGCATGCACGGCTGCAGTTCAAGAAGCAATATGGCTGAGAAATTATCTTCTCTGTCTTGATGTGACTAAGCATGCATATGAGACAACCGTGATCTACTGTGATAACACGGCTGCCATTCTTTTCTTCTCGACAAATATCATACCATGGGCTGTACAAAGAACTGACCATGATCTCTTGCTAGGGGAAGGTATGTATCGGGACAAGATGGTTGGTGAGGTGGGCACAAACACTTTTCATTCCAATCCCTATCGTTGTGGTTGGACCAGACTACATGCCAAGACCCTTTATTCCAACATTTTATCACTGACAGCTCCTTCGACTTATTTTTCTATTCAATTGTAGCTTTCACAATCAATCACTAACCGCATTCTTGCAATTCATGTGCGGTTGGCATCTATTTTCTATTTTTCAAGAGTTGACTCGTCGGGCATGCTTGGCCTTCTTGTCGCCTTCCTTTGTTCCTCTTCCTTCTGCGCAGATACTTTTGATCCACTCCTTTCCTATACCGCGCCCTCTGCCTATTACGATCGATACCCAGAAAGTAGTTTCCTTGGGAGAAGAGGTAGTTCACAAACCAGTACTAAATAAGGAAAAATGTGCTAATCTCAAAGTGACAATTCAAGCAGTTTACCTCGGCTGTTATGGCATATCCCCTCAGGATATCACATATATCACTGTTCGAAATATCAGAGTTGTGCACGCAGAGATCCTCGCGTTTAGTAGGCTTTATCTTGCCTAACAACCAACTGCCAAACAGTTGTTTCATGAAAAACGGAACATTATCATGGCAAAGCAACGTGAATTCAGAATAACCATCGTCGCATTAATCAGAATCTTCAAAAGCAAGCTTAAAGTGATGCCCTGGCACAACGAGCTGAACTTGGTCAAAAGGACTAGATCCATAACATAAAAAGGCATCGCTTATTTTTCTCCGTCAGGTCAAATATCACGAACATCACCTGCAAACATCAATCAAGAATTCATCTACACTAATCAACAATTCATCTATATGTTCGTTGATACTCTAACAGTATTGATACCATGAAGCTCACTGTCGAAACCAAGATCGAATGTTGTTGGCTGACTAGCAACGGGGTTATCCAACTTCACTGCCTCATCTATTTCTGCGTATGAAATGCATATTGCAGAAAAGAAAATATTCGTTGCAACCGGTGATTAATAAAATAACAATAATAATGATGCTGACCTGCAAATATCGAATCCAACTCATCTACAAATGAGTCTTTGATGGACCGAAAAGTCTCCTCTATGTGCGTAGTTTAAACCTAATCATCAATCTTCTCAATCGCAGAAAAATCCATGAAAGCACTATACTCGCCACTCAGCCTCTTCACAATATCTTGTTCCCATCGAGATCCGTAAAATCGACTCCAGTATCCTCAAATAGACCATCAGGTGTCAACTAAAAGCATATCGCATCAGAACTTCGTCCTGAAAACCATAGCTTATCTGCCTGATTTGGCAACGGTTTGGCAACAATATTACTGCCGCACAGCCAGCAAACGCACCATTTGAAATCCGATACATAACTCTCTTCGGTTTAGAAGACGGTATTTCAACCAATGAACCAGGAGTCTCGGGCACATAACCACGGCTCTGTGGAGAAACACCCAAAGGTGGATCAAGACGATAGGGAGAACTATTGCGCGAAGCCTTCGGAACTGCAGGGGATTTATGGCTACAACTGGAGTCTTTAAGTGCCAACCAATTGGATCCGGTAACTCCGGAACCACTTCACTAGTCTCGGCAGGTTGTTCTTCCTCTGGGTCTCTCCATTCCCAAGGAATATTTCTTCGTGGGCTATAAGACATTAACAACTGGCTCTCGAGTATTCCTATCATCAAGTTTTTCTATTTCCATCATAAAGTTCGCGGGTATAAGTCAAAAGGTTAGCTCGCTTATTTGGCTAAACCATCCAAACAAGAAAAAGAAATACGGCACCGACATTTCCAATGGTAGTCAAGTTCACTGAAATAGGTTCTTTGAGCTATGATCCACCACTGTCGAATCAGCAGTAACGAAGTAAGTGAATTATTCATCGAGAACTTCCTATGGCATTCAGCCTTTTCCTTCAGCTTAGCGCCCTCACTGCTACTTCTCTCTATTAAGCAGCTCTCTGGGTCCGTCCATAAGCATGCATACTGGCGCTCTCTTATTGGCTAGGCCCCTATCTAATCAGCGGGTTATTATAACAATATAAAAAGCAGATAATGTTTGGAGTTCAATAAGCTCTTTGCAAAAGAATAGTTCCTGCTAGTGAAGTACCTAAATAGTGCAATCTCTTGCATCGAGAATCATCCTACTGGAGAACCTTCTTGCTTTGTCTTTCCCTTATCTTGCTAGCTCTATACCAGTGCTTGAAATAGGCATTTCTTCTTTCTTATCTTAATAGTTGAGATGAAATAATATATATGCAAGAATGATTCTACCGCTGATGTGTCATACTCTACTTCAAACTCTATCTACTCAATGAAGCAAGCAGTTTGATGGACGTCACCTTCCTCTTCAATAGCTTTCTTTATAGTTCTGAGTGTGTAGCATAAACTCCGTTTTTTCTTTTTCTAACTAAGAAGGATAATATGCAGCTGTAATAGAGAATCTTTTCCAGTTCAAACTATTATTTGAAAGGCTAACTACCTTCGCTCTTTCCACGCACGCCAACAATGAAAAGTTTTATATAAACTTCCTTAGGGTGAAAGAACTTTTGCGTTAAAACAAGGTACGTTTATATAAACTATGAGAGAGGGATGCGCTAACAAACTGATTATAGCTGGATTGAACTAGACTATTTGCTGAAGTGAGATATCCCTTCTTCTTTGAAACAATCAACTCCTTGGTCCCTTCAGATCTTTCCGCTACCTACTCACTTGCAGGCTACTTGTATAGCGACTCGCCAGACTCGAACTGGCATAGGCGGATCGGATCAAACAAAATTAGCCTATCTTCCATCAACAGGAATCGCTTTGGTTACGCAGTTCAGTTGGCGCGAAAAGCCTTCCTACGTCTGCGGGCCGGTAGGCCAGCCAGCTCTTCAAATGAAGAACTTCTTACCCCACATCTATGAACCTCTCATTCTTCCACCCTCAGTTAGGAGCTTGGCCTTGGTCAAATCATCCAATTTATCCAACGGTAGATCTTCAACTTGAAAATAGCGGCAATATTCATTAGGTATGGTTTGTATCCTTTTCCTAATAAGGACATTAAAATGTTTAGCACGTACAACCATCAAACCAGAGACCAAAGCAGGGCTCGACAAAACAGAAAGTATCATGGTACGTCGTCCTCCCTTGAAATGGAACCCGCCTCTATGTCCCTCATTGGAATAGGCCTGGTTTATTAGACCTCTTTAACCAGGAATCGAGATAAAGGACCAATTGATCCCTGGCTTGACCACTCGTCAGGGCATCGGACGCATTTTCTTCCTGCAAATTCTTAAGGATCCCTTTTAACACACTTGGCGAGTATTCTGCCCCGCTAGAGGGGCGGATTGCATCGCCAGCACCATTTGTATTCAAAAGGATTAGGCCATTTTCAGGCCCTGTTAGACGGATCAGCTCTAATAGTATTTGAGATTGAAATCCTAAATTTTCTCTCTTAACCTAAAAAGCAGGTCTGGGTTCAAGATCACCTTAGAGCTATTCTGCAAATTGAAAGTTATTTTTGCCTTGTTTCAGCCCATCCATGGTAGGAGATACATCCATGGTAGGAGATAAATCCATTGGTGGATTCGAAGTACTCGGGCCCGCCAGCCCAGAAGAGTCTAATAAAGAGTAACCCGTTATAGGTATTATAGGTATACTTATATTATTCTAGTGAAAAAGAAAATTCATCAAATTAGGATCCGGAATCACCGGTTGCGCCGGGGGGGTCATGGTTTCAAAGAGATACTAGTTGAAGGTTCCCCCACAGCCGCGGAAGCTACCTCTATACCCATGATCCATGAGAAAAAAATAATAATAAAAAAGAGTAAGAATCCTAGAATGCTGGTGAAGCTTCTAAGATTCTTAGATCCTCTCATCCGTGTAATATTTTGGAATTCCTCTTCCAACTCGTCCCGGAATGGGCGTTATGGCAAAGAACAAGAAGAAAAAGAAAGAAGGAATTTGTCCAATAGTAACAAATGGTGCCTCCACAGGTTGACATCCGATCCAACCTAGTAGTAAGCAATCCGCCAAAAGCAACCAAAATATTCCTTGGTGAATCGGTCGAAAACTTGAACTACGCACATACATTTCTTTAAAAAAAGGTAAAGCCAAGAGAGATATAAAAACTGGTGCTATTGCGGCTACACCTCCCGCTTTGTCAGGTATACTGCGAAGAATGGCATGGATCGGTAGGAAATACCATTCCGGCACAATATGAGGCGGGGTGGGCATCGGATTAGCAGGTATATAATTGTCGGGATGCCCCAAAACATTAGGAGCAAAAAAAATCCAAATGGAAGAAAAGATAGCAGAAGCTACCCGACCTACAAGATCCTTTACATAAAAATAAGGGTAAGAAGCTATTTTATCCATCGAAGAATGTACACCCAATGGATTATTTGATCCATATTGATGCAATGCGGCCAGATGAAGAAGACTGGCGCCTACTAAAATAAGGGGGAGTAAATAATGGAGACTAAAAAAACGATTTAAGGTGGCATTGTCCACGGAGAAACCACCCCAAAGCCAAGTCACTATGGTATCTCCTACTACTGGTATGGCGCTAGCTAAGCTTGTAATTACTGTTGCTCCCCAAAAGCTCATCTGACCCCAAGGTGGTACGTATCCTATAAAAGCTGTCACAATCATTAATAGGAATATGACAACTCCGAGACACCGAACAAATTCCCTAGGACTGCTATAACTCGCATGATATAGACCACGAAAAATATGAAGGTGAACCACAATGAGAAACATACTTGCCCCATTAGCATGCATATAACGGAGCAACCAGCCCCCTTCAACATCTCTCATAATGTGTTCTACGCTGTTGAAAGCTAGATCCACATGAGGTGTGTGATGCATAGCTAAAAAAACGCCAGTCACTATCTGAATGACTAAACAAATACCTGCTAACGAACCGAACCCCCACCAATAACTAAGATTGCTCGGGGTTGGATAATCTATCAAATGCTGGTTAAGTGTGGAGTATATAGGTTGTTTAAGAAGAGAGAATCGTTGGTTCCTTATAGTCATTTCTCTTTTCTATCGTGACAACTCCTCTTCCCCCTTATTTACCCCCTTGCCTTGATGGAAATTGGCTTCGCTGCGCCCTGAATAAGAAAAAAGCTGCATGAGAAGATTCATCCCATTTTGGCGAGAGGGAGGCTGCGAATCACCTGGGCTACGGATTTGTCGGTTAGTTGATTCTCGAAATAAGGTCATTCGGAAAAAAAAACTGCCGCTTTCTCTGCCGGTTTCTTAAGGCTTCAAACGAACGACTAGTCATTAAGAAACCCATGAAATAAAAGTCTATTTTTTACCTTTCATGAAGAAGTTTTGCCTGCGTGCAAACTACCTAGCCCTTTTCAAAAGAACGTCGATTTCCATCTCAACAAAGAAAGAACTCAAAATAAATGAAAGCAAGATTGCTTGTTGTCCTATTACTCTTTTTGCCTGCCTTGTTCCGCTTTGGAAAGGAGAGAATTTGAATAAAGTAACTCTCGGAAACTCTTATTGGACGAGAGAGAGTCAATATGATATTGGCGTGGGTTCTACCAACGAAACGAAGAAGTTTTTTATTGGTCTTTATCATGCGGAACCCTCTCCGTATTAGTAAGCGGGCCCACACCCAGACTCTGACTTCAATGGTGGGAACAACCTCAGCACTCCGGCGTGAACATGAACAATCATTCTATGAAAAATTTCATGTATGATAGTGGTCGATCCCTCGGGAGTGACATTCGTTACTTTTGATTTTGTTCACGCGGTGATCTTCTATCTTTCCAAGAGTACTACCCTGTACGTAGTCTATGTCTGGGGAGACAGGTGCGGTAGAGAGGTCCCCCACTTCGATTCCTGTCCCGTTAGCATCTCCGATCCGAGAGTTGGGATGACTCCGTTAGTTTCGGTCGGGAGCCGGACGGTAATGGACCTACAACCCTTGCTTGTGGACTAGCTGCAGAGCTAACCTTTGTTCTATTGGTTTGGTGGTTGCTACCAAGACGATTTCTTTATGCCCATCAAAGAACCTCGAGATGCTAATCCACGAAAAACGATACGAGAAATGCGAAAGAACTCAACTACGGAACGAGGGCGACCCGTGAAAATACCTCGGTTTCTGACTCGTGCCATTGAACTCTTTCTTGGCAACTTGGACAACTTATAACGATGTTTGTCCCGCATATCAGACGGAAGATCGGGTTACAAAATTCTAAAGCTTTCGTCTCAATTCATATTTAGCCGCGAGCAATCTACGTTTGTGATCTCGTATATTTCGCTTCTCCGACATCTTACTTAGTTTCCCCCTCATCTTTTAGCAAAAAGCCGCTCCACAGTAGTAAAGTCTCATCTTTTGTATTGGCCGAAGTGACAATAGTCACATTGAACCCTCGAATATGCTCGAAGATCTCGAAATGATCTTCCAGTTCCGGGGAGAATTCGCAAAACTCCGTTTCCATAAAGAATTTGATGGAGTTTTCCCGTATTTCGACCGGAGAATCTAACATAGACATTACTGTCAAGATTCTGACCAAAAAATGGTACATTCCATGCCCTCGGAGAACGCTTTGTCGTGCAAAGTCACTGACATATCCAGTGTCTTTTTCGGACCCCAAGAATGGATTGGATCGAAACGACTTTCCTGCTTTAAAATAAGGGCCCCTTTGTGTCTGTATGAATTTCTGACCGCACAAAATCTCCATAGCCAATTTTCCAAATTGGATTCTGAAATCAGAGGCAGCTTTTGGTACTAATCTGATTTCAAACAATCCAGGAACTTCCATAACATTGGCGTGATTCAGTTTGAGCAACAGATCCTGACGTAATACATCTTCGTAATGAAAATGGAGTGGAAACATCATGGCTTTTCCGCTTTTTTTTGAGAATGAGCACTGTGAACTATCCGCTTCAAAAAGGATAGTTGATCGAACCTAAACCAACGTCAAGTACGAGTTATTAAGCGCCGAATCCAAAAAAGTGTACTTCCTTTACGCTTGATGTAGGATTTACCGAAAAATAGAAAGTTCACTCTTCTGCTGACTTGAGTCCAGAAGGGAAGCGACTGATTTCCAATTCTTCTTTGCTAGCGCTTGACTCCTGTGGAATTCCATTAACAAGCTTAAAAGAAAGCCTTTTATTTTGTTTTTTGAGATACTAGTTATTTATAGGTTAAGTTCGATATTTCACTCCGTGGGCCGGCTAATTAATGAAAGTAATTCCTGGAGGGGAATCAATCGAAGAGATTGCCTGCCCATGCTACAATTCCTTACTCAAAAGGACTAGAGTGCTAAGCTGCCTTCCCGGCACCACCACTATAATGAATGGCTCAAACAAATAGGAGATGAGAGAGCCCTTGATCCTTTCTAGAATAGAATATAAAGAGAAGCTTGTTCTGCCCATCTATCTAGAGAATGAAAAGGAACTAATGCCACTGATAGGAAATACATAGACCGTACGCCCACTTACCACTCTACCACTTCAATTCAATGACGGACTTCACCGATACCGATACCAAACCTAGCTTGAGAGAGATCGATCACAGGCATGTGGTGAACCATACCGAGAGAAAGAGCACTGAAATGAACCATATCGAGCACAGGTCTCACTCTACAAGTAAAGTTCGATGAGCTCTTAGCGGACCTGTGCCTACTATCTACTAAGTGTGTGCTAGGGAAAGAAAGCAAGCTGAGCAGTTCTCACTCTGTCCGGTGACCAAGAAAGCTTAAATAATACCGTAAAGTGATCACTGAAACCTCATACCGATTCGCCACGTGAAAGCGGGGTTAAGGTAAGGCAGGAAAGACTGGCGCCGAAAGATATGTTTTGAAGAGAGAGATCCGCAGGCAAAAATCTTGAAGGAAGGACTGACTGAAGGAAGGAACAGACCGTAGCAAAAGCCGAAGAAGATGCGAATGCAGATACGATACCTGCAGACGCGCCCCTGCCTCCCTCGCAGTCAAAACTCTCCTCTCGTCAGCTATAGTAACGGGTCACTCGTCCCTATCCCTAAATTTACATAGACCATCTCCCCTTCCCCCCGTCCCTGTCAACTAGAAAGCTAGTAAGCAAGTGATCGGCAAAAGACAACCGGTCTTGCTTGGATGAAAAAATGTCATAAGGGGGACTCGTTTCACTTGATTCGTTCCGTCGCACCCGCACTATTCCTAAATTTGTTTTCTGTTTCTATTTTGAAAAAAAGGTCGAACTCATTTCGTATAGAAAGAAAGATGTGTCGGGTTTGGATCGAAATAGAATCCCTGAAAACAGGGGCTGGAATATTAGACTTGTTCTGCTTCGATAGAGGTACTGTAAGTGGAATAACAATCATTTGGCCTCTGATGCTCAATCTTCACCAACTGACAAGTGTGACATCGGGCAACAAACTGAAAGGGACAAAGTCTCCTTATAGTGAGAAGGGCCAGGCACTCAATTATGTTCTGCCACTCCAACAGAACAGTAAAACCCCCAGGTCTGCTTTCTTCACCCGTGTCTATCCCCTTTCTTGCTCACACTCACCGTAAAAGTAAAAAGAGATTGCCGATAGGTGTTTACCCTAAATTCTTATTATACCTATCCTTATACCTTATAACAACAATGGTATGCGCTTGCCTTTATTCTACAATTGTGGCTGGCTAGGAATTCTAACTCCAACTGGCACTGAACCCTTTATGACAGAAACAGGCTCTAAGGCAGAATAAAAGACGAAAGACTCCAACTCGGCTTGGAAGAATCCTACAGCAAAGAACAAGACATCTGTGAAAACACTTCACACGAGCTCGGCTGTAAACATTTCCCTCGGCAGGTAAGGAATTAGGATTTCATTTTGACAAAAGAACTTGCTTAACATACTCCTACTTTCTAAACTCATGCTTTCAATGGAAAGACTCCCTTCCCTCTTGCTTCCTTGCCCTAACCTTTTCATATAGCCCGCCCCTGCCTGATCGATAGCCCCTTACAACTAACTTCTAGTTAAAGCCTTAGGAATAGGAAGAGAAGGTAGAGATTGCTTGGAACCTCTAAGACATGGCACCCCTGCCCTAGCCGCCTTTTCTTATGATGTCTCGAAAGCGGATTCTTACTAGCTCACTGGCTATAAAGGTTCTCACTTGCTTTCAATCGCTCTAATGGAAAGAGGACGGACGGATGGATTAGCAAAAAGGAAAGAATGAGAACAGGTCTGCAAACAATTCCTGCCTATAGAGCTTATTTTTGCTCGCAACAAAAAAAAAGGAGAAGAAAAGCAAAGCCTATTCTTCCCATTCGCAGGAATGAAATGACTCTATAACAAAGATAAGAACTCAAAAAAGAATTACTTCAAGGAAAGAAAAAGGAAATCCATTCACTTCTCACTTCCTCAACTCAAGAAAACTGCCTTGCGCGGACTCTTCGCTTCAATAAGAGGAATTCCCCTATTACTAGCCCCTAGCTCTTTACTCAACTACTCACCCCCACCCCTTTGGTGGGGATATTCCATAAGCGAAGAAAGCAGCTATATATATAAATCCCTTGCCTAACGCTTTCAAAATAACTTGCCTGGAGATTCGTAGTAGAGCATTATTAGATCGTATCGTATGGAACAAAAATCCATCTTGGCTAGCTATCCGGGAGGACTTCTCCATCATCTTAGGATACTTATGCCCAGGAGGGAATAACTATTAGGAACGAGATCCCCCTCTTATGCTTAGGCACGTTATACACCTTTTGATGTAAATTACTCTCAGCCCTATGATGACTTAAGCAAAACTCTCTTTTAATTCTCTTATAAGCTCGTCTCTCTAAATCTTCCTTTTAGAAGGCTGCTGATGTAAATAGGTCTGTGATCCTATTATTATTTTCTTTTTTATCATCCAACGAGTCATGAACCTCCGCCGGGCTGTCATCGAGCTTTGCAGGCGCTGGTTCCAGCTCTTTGATCTGTATTACCCTTTCCGAGTAATCATATATATATATATATATATTTATTTTCTTTTCTCGCCGGCAGGAGAATCCATTTCTTTTCTTGTATTTTTTATTATGATTGATCTTTAGTTCAAGGGCATTCTTCTTAATCCGAGTTTGAGATGGGATAAGACCCAGACGTAGAGTCCCGTCGGCCGGGAAGGGATTTTTTCTTCTTCGTGGTGGAGTGCTTCGAGTAGGATCCGATCCTATCCCAGTAGTCAAACTCCTTCCTTCCTGACCCGGCTCACCTGCCTCTGAAGCAGGAATGCCTTTAGTGAGGAGGCTACCCGAGGAATCGAAAGGTTTGAAGTGGGATATGGAATGTGATTGGTGATGGATGGTGGTTATGAAATCAGTTCGGGATCATCTCGCATCTAGATCAGTATCCGCATCTAGCTTTGTTGTTGAGGTGGGAGGGAACAAGAGATGGGCTTTGTTGAATGGAGAAATCAATGCCTCTCTATGACCGAGACTAGTTTGAGGCGGGTAAGGCTGGTGCTGAGACCGGGTAGTTAGAGGGTGTTAGAAAACGGCCAAATTTCCATCTATCTTTCCCTCCATAATTAATTCCATCAGCATTATATGAGATTGAAATAGAGAATAGAATGGAGTAGGAACACGAAGAACTTATATGTAATCTAATATTCTTTTATTTGAATACTAGGAATCGCACCAGAATTCCATCAATCATTCGGTTAGAAGTCCACTATTTCATCCTTGATGTTTCAATCGAAGGAGATACTCTATTTCAAAAAAGCAATCTATCCATCTGGATTCCTCTTTTTAAAAGAAAGTCTTTCCTGGATCCTGAAAAAACAAGAAAGAACAGAATTCGAACAAAGAGTTCTTTCAGTCGAGCAGTTGAGGGAACGAGTAAGATACGTTTGTCAGTCTACTATTCTTTCGGGAAGGAATTGAGCCTCAATCATCATACGCAAAGAAAGAAATCCTTCGAGAGCGAGAACATTCAGAGTTAGTAGTTGAGTAAGTATAGATTCACTCCGATTCTGAGCTTTTCATTGCGGAGAGGTAGATACATTGTGGTTGGTCACGTTGGTGAATTAGATGAGGTATGGAATTACCATCTTTGACTGTGAAGTCATCCATCCAGACATACTCCTTAGGTGAAATTGCCAAACATCTGAGTGAGTCAGTCTACCAATGCCTTGTCACTCATGACAGTAGTCCACCAGATCCCTAGTTGCAGTTTTTGTCCTTTTGGATACCACCCATTTTCATATTGAAAAGATTCCAGTACCTTCACCACAAACACAAGGCCTGCTGCTCCCTAAGTTGTAAAGTCGCCCGTTTGGTTTTTTGAATAGCTGGAGGACTTCCGGTTGTGGTTATGCAAGTCCCACGCACGGATCAAATCCAATAAAGAAAGAATTGAAGCATGCTGCATGCACTCGTGAGACTGTCAAACCTACTGAATTGATGGAACAAGAGCAATTCGAACTTGATTTTGGACTCATGGGCAGGACATCTGAAAGAAAAAATTTCGATGCCAACCACCTGGGCTGTGAATCGTTCAGGTAGGCATCTCGGGACCAAAAATCTGAATCAAGGGCATGACCGAAACCGGTGATTAATGCTTCACCCTCGGAGCTCTTAGAAAACTTCCTTTTCTTTGAGAAGCAGAACAAAGTACCTTTAGGAGACCTAGTTAGTGACTGGGCAGGACAGGTCAGCAGGTCTTTCATGAACAGAGGAGCCAACCCTTATGGGAGTGCCAAAGAAGTGTTCTTGTGTCCCCATGGGCAAGGCAATCTCAGAATAGGTGGAAGTGAGGTAAACAAGCCAAGGAGCGGCTTCGTGGACAGGGATTCGTGGGACTAGAAATAAGAGAAGAATCAAGGCCATGCTCGGGTCTGCCCAGGCGTGGAACAATCTTCCTCTGGTACAAAGGCGCAATGCAAATTCATTGTAAAATCGTCTTCACGCCATCCGCATTCAGTTGAAGAATGTCAGAATATCAATGCCTTTCATCATGAAATCAAACACGGAGTCAGTAACAGTTTTGATCAATCCGCTCGAATAGGCAACCCTACCTTCTTGGTTCGGGGAAACCTTTGTCTGTCACGGTACGAATGGGACAAAATGTAGGTGAAGCAGGAGCTGCTACAGGTGATCGGCCCTCTAGCTCTAAGCGGGCCCATAAGGTGGTCAGCTCATTCATTCTCCAACATATCATTTTGTGCGGCTCATACAAACTCCGCTTACCCACCCGGTCTAGCTTCCATCCCTATCGGTCTCGAGGTCGAAACCCCAACAATCGATTTCTCTATCCTTCGATTTATGCGGTTCCAAAAAAGGGAAAAAATTCTTTGCTGAGGGAAATGAGCCATGATCATGAAGTGAAAAGCACGTGGTAACCAAATAGAATGAAAAGTACAGCCTATCTCGATTAACTGATCGAAACCTAGCGCATCATGTCCTTCAAGTCGCACGTTGCTTTCTACCACATCGTTTTAAACGAAGTTTTACCATAGCATTCCTCTTCTTATGATCCTAACTCCCTAGCCGAGGAATCTCACAAGCAGTTAGCCCCAATGCCAGCAGGGTTGAGAGGTATGGGAACGGATAAGAGCTAGCTTGGCCCTACGTACGGGGTTAAAGCAAGAGAAAGAACAGGGCGTAAAGGGCTAATCAAGAGGGCCGTATAGTTAATAGTATTTGTTTGTAGTCGGCTGCCCCCTGCTTTCAATAACAATAAATTCCTGCTGGTCGACGGTCGGGTCAGCGTACAAGGCGTCAAGGAGTGTGGGCACACGCGCGAGACTGCGGGTGGGTGTGGGAACTGTGGCGGCGTTGTGCGCACAGCATGGCTAGAGGGCACGGCAGGCGATGCAGAACAGAAAGCGGATGAAGCAGCAGGCAAGACCGGATAGACGATATTTGTTTTGTTAACGAGGTTCGGTATCTGGCCTACATCCTCGAGAAATAGGAAACTTACTTATTACTTATCTTATATAGTAGAGGCTTTATATATTTCCTAGAAGAATACAAATGCAATCTTCGTTATAGAGAAGGAAGAATCCATCGACAAATTACGCACTTGATTGCTTACTTTAAGGGGTGCGAGGGTGAACAACTCGAGGAATCACTCACGGAGATCTTGATTGGAAATCATCTGGTGGATCGGTGCCGGATTATCTATCGGATTGAGTCGATGAAGACCTACCCGTTCCTTCTACCCTTCTTTTCGTGGGCATCGCTCTCTCCATTCTTCTAATTATGTGCCTATTGCCGAGCGGGGCCTAGGTGTTGAGTAGAAAGCATGAGCTAGGGCTAGTTCATGCTTTCTACTCAACAATACGCCTAGTCCTCGACCTCGATTTGCCCATGTGCCTATACGTGACTGCTTTCATGCAAGAGGAATTCAATAGAGAAAGAAAGCACGAGGAAGGTAGGGCCATTAGAGCTGCGAACGATTCCTTGTTGAACAAGCTATCTACCCCTTTCTTTCCCCGCGACCGACCTAAGACAAACTATCGATGATGAATTCGAGGGCTTACTTACTCGTTATAGACTCTCTAGTTGCCATTAGAACGATTCCTTGGTTCCAGTACACCCCGTTCCTGATGCCCATTAAGCGAACCCTATTCCAACTACCTCCTCGGTTTCATACAAACTACCTACCTACGAGGATCAAGTCTATCAATCGTATCAATTATCTGGTTTCTAAGCTCACTCTTCCTATGCCAACTCGGCATGGCGCTTTAGTTGATATGGAAAGGGGCGCGCGGTAGGCGTGTGATGGTTGTGCGTGTAGGCGAGGTGCGTATGGTGCTGGGGATCCGAGGTCCAATTTACTGGATTTATCCTCACTAGCAAGGGAAGTCGCAACGGCTCTCATTCCTCCGCCCGCATCTTGTCTTAACAGACACCTGATTCATTCTTTAAAATTAGACACACGATGAAGGGGGGAGGGGGGGAATCCGTTCGTGATTAACAGAAGGAGGATAGGCCGCGTGAAACGATTCCCTAATCTGGATTGCCTCTGTCCATTGTTTCTGTTGATTGCCTGCCAGGTTTCCGAGAGTCATCCTCAAAAGGATGAGCTAGCTCGGCTTAAGGAAGAGCTTGAACCGAACAAGCAACGGCGGCTGCTCTCTTCACTAAACGCATTCACCTTTGCCCTGCTCGTTTGCCTTGACTACTTCTATGCTATGACATCACTAAAATGCGTATTTCAGGAACGGAATCCAATGATGGGCGGCGGGAGCTATCTTTTCTTTCTCAACTTATCCGAATCCTAGCCTTGTGCGAATCCGTGCTATCGAGCATTTCTGGCTTTTTTTTTTAATGTTAATGTTTTCTTCCCTTATAAACTGTCAGTGCATCCCGTGAACCAACCTCAAGGCTTTGATACTACTAGTAGCTAATATCCAGCTTCGCGAGATCACTTGGATCTACTCATGGCTAGGCACATGGACCGCTACGTTCGTGATCGCAACCTCAAGGATAGGAATCTAGAGATTCTCTCTTTCATATATGAGATTTATATTTGTAGCGAGCAGGACTTGAACCTGCAAAGTGAACCATCTTCTCGCCACTTGAAACTACTGCCTGCTTCCTTCTTGAAAAAACCCTAGCTTGAATTGAAGGAATCGGAAGTGAGCGTCGCCCCGAGCTAGCTCACATCCTAAAACCGTACCTAGATCTAGCCGAGGGTTTGGCTGGCAACCCTTACCTCCTTACTGTTTTCTTAAACCCGGCTTCCTTGCGAGTTCCTACCTCGCTTCTGCCAATCCGAGTGACGGGTTGTCCCAACCCTATCCATCCTTGCTCTTTTCTTTGCACGATAATCTGGGCCCGTTCCCCATTTCCTTTATTGAGGCGGCTGTCGTGATTGCCTTGATTGCAGTCGTAATTGCCTTGATTTCAAAAGGCTAGCATTTATGGGGTGCGCCCACTTTTACTAGATCCAATTCAGCTTTGGCATGGAATAATTACAAAAGGGATTTATCACATTGGCAGGTCAAAAACTTGAAGTGGGTTTCCCTTATTCACTTTCTCGATTCAAGAAATCAAGAAACGAAACTAGTTGTTGCATCGAATTCAAGAAACTAGTTGTTTCATTTCCATATGTTATTTCTCATTTCCCACCAATGCCATCCCGCCACCATTATCTGTTTCATTACCTCCCCGCCGTTCCAACTGCCCTTTGACCCTGTGCTATGTTAGGAGAGAGGTGGAATGAAACCATATCTCATAGGTTTTTTAGGGGATGAACTCCTTCCACTACCCCTATCGAGATGGACGCCTGATGAAGAAGATTACTCGTCTAGGAAAACTAGATCTGCTAGAGAAGACAGAGCTTAGATGGAGAGGGTAGAGACAATTGGTATAGGCTTCACTGACAGCAAAGTAAAGAGATCCTGGAACTAACGATGCTGTGAGGGTATTTTTTTAGTTGGGAGCTGAGTAAGCATGGAATTAGTCTATCACCTCGGGTAACTCCTAGGTAATAAAGATAATGAATCTTAAGGTAATGCCTTCTAAGAAGATATATAGCATTTCTATTCTCTCTCATAGGGTGGATATTAACCCTCTAAATATAGCATTTCTATTATTCCTCCTAGCGTGACTCTTTGGTACACGCTTTACCGAGACTAGGATTTCTGTCTTACACTCTTTTGGGAGATAGTTTAATGACTGCTGGAGCAAGCCTGCCTAACTTGAGATCTAGTTCAGGCGAGATGGTTGGCGTGAGCTGCTGTTAATCAAACAAGATAATCCTTCAGCATACAAAAGGAACAAATATGGGGAGATAGGGTCACCTTGACGGATGCCTCTCGTTGGCTTAAACTTCTCCAGTTGGCCACCATTGAAAAGCACCGAAAAAGAGACCGACGTCACACATTTCATCCCCTTTTCCACCCATAATTGGTGGAAACCAAGCTTGCGCATAATAGCCCCGAGATAATTCCATTCAACCCGATCATACGCCTTAGCCATATCAAGCTTCAATGCACAATATGCATTCCGCTTCGATCCGTTTGTCCTCATATAATGGAAGCATTCATAAGCCACAATAATATTGTAAGAAATTATCCTCCCAGGGACGAAAGCCGATTGCTCTTCAGAGATAATGTCGGGTAAAACAGATTTCAGTCGATTCGCAAGTGCTTTTGAGATGATCTTATAGATCACATTGCACAAGCTAATCGGCCGAAACCGCCCCAACGAGCTCGGGTTCTGCACCTTCGGAATTAAAACGATGAACGTATCATTTCAAAAGACAAAGATGAGAGCACTGGTGATTCAGTAAGTTGACTATTTTGTTCGCACTTTCTATTTGCGTAAGAAAAGTATGCTCCTTTCCCTCCTCCAACTGCCAGAGTTCACTAGCGCGAAAGAAAAATAGATGGATTGAGCGACGGGACATTAACCTGGATTTAGCCCTCCTCTCTACTATCTACTGGCTAGACCTCAGTTTAGAGCAAAGCGCGAACTCTGCTTCTAACCATCAATAAGATTGACTCGAACAAGACTGGGTTCCTATGAAAGTGAAAGGCAGGAGCTCTTGTATTAAAAAAAACTTCCTTTTCTTTGGGTATCTCGAATGCCAGTTCGAGGGTGTGCTTTTAGGTCTTGATCGAGAGTGCTTCCTTTCGTGCCTTGGTTAGCCGGAACTAGAAATGCCGGGACTATGGAGAAGGGTCCCTCGGGCGAGATGGCTAAGCGTGTACGATGAATTCTGTCTATCTGAAGATCTGAGAAAGGCGCTGATTACAGCTCTGTCCTTGGATGGACCATAGGCCTGATGCTAGGAGAGTGTAGTTCGAGCATTCTATTGTGTGCTCGATCCGTGATACGCAAAGCAATCTCCTGTTTACTATTGATCTAATGACAGTTGATTGAGACTTGCCATTGTCGTCTTTCGAAAGCGAACTCTTATCTGGTTTCACTCGGGTTCTCCTGTCGACGGGAAGTGCTCGGTTCGGATAACTTCTGTTTCCGTACCGGGATCAGCAGGAGGGGAATTTGAGGTTCTTGGTCCTCTGCGAAATCAGTCCGCCAGCTTGCTCCTTTCGTGCATGACAGGTGCTCATTCTTTCGAATGGTGGTGTTGCCACTAACCTTTTTACCCGGGAATCGGTGGAAGTCAAAGACCAATAGGGGGCTGCGGGGAAGGATGGTTTCTCCCCTGTACTCCGTCCGGTTGCTCCCCTGGAGGAATCACTTGTGAAGCCCTGACTCACTAATTTTCTGGACACGAAAGTTTCTCTTTGTGGGAGAACTAGTACTTCCTTTTGGGACAGGATTCCACGATTCTCTCATTTTCATGAGAGCCCCTCTTCTATGCGGTATACTTTTGCTTTGACTTAAAACGAATTTGAAGCATTTCTTTGAACAGCACCAAATCATTCCACCTCGGATGATTGGATTTTCAACCCCAACAAGGCCTCTTGAGCCTCGGGCGCAGTTGAAGAAAGATTCTCCTTCGGCTTGTCTTTGTCGGATTTTTTTTTCGTCTGCTTCTGGGGTGCGTCTGTGTCAGCGACGGCTGTCTGCTCTTTAGGGCGACAACCCTTGCTCGAAACACCGAAGCGGCGAGTATCCCGGACTGTTTGATCAGCATTGCGCTCTGCCAGCGCTCGCTCTAACCCACCCTTTTGCCAACGAAGATAGCATGGCGAAAGAAACAAGCAAGGGATGAGCGCTTTGTTGCTAAAGCGCATACGTTTTCTTGCTCCGTTCGGGCTTCAGCTAAAGGAAAGACCCTCGCTGCCCAATAAACCATTATTTGCTGCTCAAGACATCGGCCAATGTGTGGCTCCACCATCTGTCATTTCATGCTGGTAGGGTAGGGAAGGACATACTGACCGACCTACCGGGAGAAAAGGCTTTCTACGTCCGCTTCTCCAGTCCCGCTAATCCAGAAGTCAGTTCATCTTCCCGGGAAATATCATGCTTCTTTCTCCGTGCCATCACAGGTGGGTGGTGCTGGCGAAACTACAACGACTGCTTTTGCTACTAGTGCGGAAGCATATTCGTCTGTGTTTGTGAGTCACCTCGTCTCGATCAGTCTATTCCCTGGTCATTTTGTAGGCACACATCTGAGGTATCCATATAGGGAGGGATCGCCCATACATAGTGCGAATGCCCATTGGCAATGCCGCAAGAGTTCAGGGACGGCCGTAGCTAAATTTCCATTGCTAATCTTACATGTTCCCACGAACAATAAAGAAGAAAAGGCTATTCCTTAGACACAGAGGTGGGATTAAGGCGTCATGCGGAACTCCAACAACATAGACCAGATGACTTATTGAAAATAGGTTGAGGAGCCTGATCCTGGAGCTGAGCAAGCATGGGCGCGATCCACATCGAGTGGAACTACTATAACTATATCTGTGGAAGGAAGGTTGAACCTTCACCGAATCATAGTTAGGTGGCACCCATTCCGCAGTGGGCGGACGTCACACTGCCGCTTCAATAGCTGGCGGGTAATAATCAGAAAGTGAATCATCAACCACTCATTTAGAAGCCGCTCATGCAACAACGTTTAAGTCAATCCTTCCGCCCTTATTATTTAGTCTAGTTGTTGGAGGAAATGCGCCTTGAACACATTACGTATACTAGCTGAGCTTTGTCCCTAATCGTGACTAGTTGTTATTCGTTTCGATCAATTGTCCCCCCAGCCGGCAATGCCTCAGCTTCTCAAAATCTAGGAAGTAAGTTCTCTGAAAAAAAAGTCATCATTATGAAAAGATACTAGCGCTACTAATAAGGGAAGCTACTTTTTTCTAAGAAAGGAATAAAGCAGAAAACTAAAGAAAGAGATCTGAAGTGGGTCCCGCGAGTAGTTTGTCTTGTTTCAGTCCGTACAAGAAGAGACTTTCAGGGTTGCCCAAGAAGGAACGGGCCTATCTATTGGTGGTACTAGTTCCGCGGGAGGGGCAGGATTTCGGTGCCGTCAGCATGGGTCCGGCTATCGATCACAAGGGTCTAGATACGGGTCTCGAATGGAAAAGTATGCTACATATTGCTCTGCTCCAGTTCCCTCTGCTTACACCTGGTCAATTCGTTGATCGCCCCTCTTATTTCTTATTTTCAAAAGGGCCCTGCTCTCGTCTCTGCTGACGAAGCCTTTATCTCTGTCTCTGTTATCCTCGTACCTGCTGATCAGATCTCTTCGACTGATAGAGTCTATGCTATTGGTGAAGCTGGTTCTACCTCAACAACAAACAGGATCTGCAAATGGATTTTCAACTAACAGCCTCTGCTTCAATTTGTGATGAAAGGTCGACTAGTTTTCACCGAATCTTCAATTACGCACCGGTAACTTTTTTCCATTTTGACCTGTTACGTTCAGTTCCGAAGGCTAAAAAGTAGACTTTCCGAAGGCCTAAAAACTATTCTATTCTAAAGTGGAGAAAGCGGAACCTTTCTTTCCCAGAGCGCTGTAAGCCCTTCTGTCCCGCTTTGGGCCTTCTACCTGTCGAATCCAGACCCTGCTTGAAAATCAGCTTCAAACGAGGTTGCTAGCCCCCCATTCCCTCCCCTCTTTTTTTCAATAAGAAAAAGTAGTAGTCTTCCACGGCGGTGGGGTCTCAATGGAGGAGAACTTTCCTGTTCATCCTACTGCATAGGCAAGATCTCATCCTTCGGCGAATCTAGGGGCTCAGAAGAGTGCTCCCTACGACGGGAAATCGGGGTCCAAAGACTATCTCTTCGACGACGTGGACACGGGGAGGCGATCCGACAAGAGAGATGCAGAAGAATATGCCCTCCTCAACGGGTCAAGCCCTCGCTCAGAACTAAATCATCCTGCGGCACTCACTGCATGAGCTCATAGGGCAAGATGAAGAGAAGGAGAAAGGCTAAAGAGATCGTCAACTTCACCTTGGCATGCTTCCATCAGCGCTGAAAAGACAGCATTGAACGAGAAGAGAACTAAGGCAAGGCTGGTGATGTGCCACTGTATGGGGAGCTCAGAGAAAGTAGAAGTGCTTTCCTTCACGCTGAGCGTGAACTCTCGATTTCGCTATACGAGGAAGATTGCTTATGACATCAATCAGCTAAGTCCGTCTGTCGAATAATTTTTTATTGCATTCGATGTTTAGAGTAAGAGTTTAGAGTGTTTGGTCTCGCTTTCAAGTTGTATCGGCTGGCAATATGCCATAGCGGCAGGTTCTGAATCTCCCCCTCGCGAACCTCCACCCGCGGACCAAGACTCCAACCGAAGCACAGACCTGAGAATTGGTAGTCGGAGAATCAGTAGCTTGTAAATCGATTTTCTGTTATGCGATGCTCGTAATTCTCAATAGGGCCCCCTTTCTGTTAAGTGAAGTGAGGCGGGGTCGCCGAACGAACGACGTTAGTTTACTTGCACGCGATCTCCTTCCAGAGCCAAGACATTAACAGTCTAGAATCATTTTTCGATTTTTCTGTTAGGTTCTTATCTTAGATTCCGTCATGACGGAGTCTAGACCTTTTCTTCTTTTACTTCACACAATATAAAAGAAATATACACAATATAAATTCAATATAGAATAATATAGAATATATTAGAATAAATGGGCAATAGTTAGGAGAGGTGCGCCTAGCTTTTTGTCTCTTTTACCGCTGGAAGTTCTCCAAAAGTATGAAAGGCTGGAGGGCTTTGTACCAACCATTCTAGTGTGGTTGGATTCTGTTCAACAGCCCAAGGACTTTCCGCACATCTTTTGTTCTTTCCACTGCTTGAAGTGATTGCGACAACTACGAAGAAACGACGAATCCCAACTACGGATATATAAGAACCGAAACTGCTCAGAGCATTCCATCCGGCGTAAGCATCTGGATAATCTGGAATGCGACGTGGCATACCCGAAAGCCCTAAGAAATGCATGGGAAAGAAGGTCAGATTAACCCCGAAAAAAGTGATCCAAAAATGGATTTGGCCTAAAGTTTCAGGATATGTCCGACCAAAGATTTTACCCACCCAATAGTAAAATCCAGCAAATAAAGCAAAAACGGCTCCCATAGAAAGTACATAATGGAAATGTGCAACCACATAATAAGTATCATGTAGAGCAATGTCTAGCCCAGAGTTTGCTAGAACTATTCCAGTGAGCCCTCCTATGGTGAACAAAAAGATGAACCCTACAGCAAATAACATGGGTGTTTTGTATTGTATCGAACCTCCCCACATGGTAGCGATCCAACTAAAGATTTTTATTCCAGTGGGCACAGCTATGATCATGGTAGCTGCGGTGAAGTAGGCACGCGTATCAACGTCTAAGCCCACAGTAAACATATGATGA
This sequence comes from Melocanna baccifera, assembly GCA_036346265.1. NCBI lineage: Eukaryota > Viridiplantae > Streptophyta > Magnoliopsida > Poales > Poaceae > Melocanna > Melocanna baccifera. The sequence continues at coordinate 107,217 of JAYEVJ010000199.1, forward strand.
GCCCAAACTAGAAATCCAAGAACACCTATACTTATCATGGCATAAACCATGCCTAGATACCCGAAGACCGGTTTTCTTGAAAAGGTCGATACGATATGACTAATAATACCGAATCCAGGCAGAATGAGAATATACACCTCTGGATGACCGAAGAACCAAAAGAGATGCTGGTATAATATTGGGTCTCCCCCTCCTGCAGGATCAAAAAAGGTTGTATTAAAGTTTCGATCGGTTAATAACATTGTAATTGCCCCTGCCAGTACCGGAAGTGATAATAAAAGTAGGAATGCTGTCACTAGAACGGACCACACAAAAAGTGGTAATCTATGCATAGTCATTCCAGGTCCACGCATGTTGAAGATAGTAGTTATAAAATTGATAGAACCTAAAATTGATGAAACACCTGATAGATGAAGACTAAAAATTGCTAAATCAACTGCTCCTCCAGAATGGCTGGTAATACCACTTAAGGGCGGATAGACCGTCCACCCAGTGCCGCTGCCCACTTCTACTAAGGCTGAGCTTAATAGGAGCAAGAGACTTGGTGGCAACAACCAGAATGATATATTATTTAATCGTGGAAATGCCATGTCAGGTGCACCTATCAGAATCGGAACAAACCAATTACCAAATCCACCTATCATCGCCGGCATAACCATAAAAAAGATCATTAAAAAAGCGTGAGCCGTTATTAAAACATTATAAAGTTGATGATTCCCACCAAGAATTTGATCGCCGGGTCGGGCTAATTCCATACGAATCAGTACGGAGAAGCATGTGCCCATCACTCCTGCAATGGCACCGAAGATGAAATATAGAGTACCGATATCCTTGTGGTTAGTGGAGAAGAGCCATCGGACCAGATTTGTCATTTTATTTTCGTTTTGAAAACTTTCAAACCTTATCAGAGAGGGGCCCGGGGCTGGAAGAGAAGAACCTTGATACTAAACCAAGTTTCGATAACTTCTTCTGCTTTCATTTCCGAATTTGCTTGCGAGCAGTCCTTGCATTAGTATGAGTTCGTTGACCGCGTAAGGGCGATCCATCTTGATGACGAATTCCACGATAACGAGAAATAGAAATTAATCGTTCGATGTCTGCTCGTTCTCCCCTCTTCAATTCCCAATGAACAACATGATCTTGAGCTATCATTTGTTCAATTTGGTCGATCTGATACTTAGTTAACTCATTCATCTTGATGTTCCCACTGATACCTAATCGATAACGAAGCTGAATGGCTTTTTTCGGTCCAATTCCATCCATTTTTGTTGAGGCAATTCTGACTTGTTCATCGGGAAGTGATCTAGCTCCTGAGATATATGACATTCTTTATCCTTCTCTTTTCCTGGTCTTCTCGGCTGGAATCTACAATGGTTGTCTCCCGAACCTAAGACTATATCACTCGGGAATGCATCGAGGAACTGAGGACGTTTCCAATACCGACAGCAGCTCCGGCTGAAGCAATTGAAGCTAGGTCGGCATTCTTATGAAAAAAATAAGAAATGACTTCCTTCATTTTTCTAGGTGTCACCTTAGTTCCGCTTCTTGCTCTAAGCAGAAAGACTTATCAGAAATCGCAGGTGGTTTTTTACCAAGAAAGACATAGGAATAAATAGGCTTTATCATTTAGCGCAATGCAGAAGGCACTACCTTCTTTGATGAGCACTGCGGTTCGGGTCACAGCTATGACGTTACTATACGTCATTTTGCTGGTCAGGTGCGAGGTAGAGCATGCCTTTGAATTAGTAGTCGCGTCGGTGCGGATACCAGACCTTCGATCAAGGACCGGGGCGAGCGGAATTGGAAGGAGAAGCAGCTCAGCGCACTAGAGTAGAAAGAAAGCACACGTAAGCAAGCGCACTAGATTAGACAGTAGCAAATAGCGAACCGAACCTTCTACTCCGTCAGTCTTCCCGCCCTTATACTGCTAGTGTAGAACGATCGACATTTGGTTACCGCCTTGAAAAGGCACCACTGAAAGACCGCCCAACATCGGGTCCGGGTAGTCCTGGTTAAAGAGTACAGCTGGAAAGGATTAAACCATTAGGCCACTCTACAGGTTAGGAGAGAAATGCACCAGAATAGGACGCGCAACAACGGAACAACAAGAGCAAGACCGCTCCAAACTAAATCACAGTAGAAGTTAGGGCCACTCAGGCTGGACCAAAACAGCAAGCGGAAGGTCTCCGAAAGTCCTACATTAGCACCAAGCCATCCCCCAAGGGAGGGTATAACGGAGTGTGGGAAAATCCAGTTGCTAACGCTCCCGGCTGTGGGTTCTTCACAATTAGCAGGGCTTCTATTCTAGTACCGAGATCGCCACTTGTTATGCCAGGGTCTCCTTTTTCGAGTTGGTTACTGAGATCTTCTTGTTGAGCAACGTTTTCCCGGCAATCTCTGCTTATTAGGGTGGCCTCTAACAGGTCGGGAGAGTACTCAAAATCTTGCTCATACGCCTCGCAAGATTGAACATCTGCGAAAGTCGTCTCGAAGCTCTGACTCTCGAGAGAAAGTCTTGCCTTTGGCGGGAGGACTCCTTCTGACTGCAGCTTGAAGGGGAAAAGCCACTGATACACTTGAAGTCTTTTTCCCATGGCAGTATAGCATGATTGCGACGACGCTAGGCCGCTCATCATTCTTTAGAGTCTCCTTAGATTTTTCGACATCCAGATCATTGTCAACGGCATTGGGCCGTTCATAAACTTCTTCGGATACCCAATCTCTATCAGTTCTTCTATCGGCTTTGGGCCGATCGTCGTCATATGGCGTTTCAGGATGACATCCGCTAATGAGATCCGGCGTTTCAGTAAGGGAGGCACAGGATCATTGAAGGGCTCCTCGACTCTAAAGAAAGTGTCTTAGGACAGAGTTTAGCCTGGAATGTCGTCGTCCTTGCAAAACTTTCTAAACTCTTCCCATATTTCCTTGGCTTGGTTAAAGGGCTCAAATCAATTGGGTTGGCCTAAGGCTGGTTCAAAACGTTCTGCTTGATGTCTGGCTAACTAAAAACGTTCTGCTTTGATGTAATTCCTTTCTGCTGTCTCACTACACTGTTCTGCTTGGCTTTCTTATTCAGCAGTGACCAAATGGACTGATGCTGATTTCACTGAAGTGATGAAATCTGACCACCTGAAACACTTAAGTTCAAGCTGTTAAGGGAAAGAACTGTTCTCGGGCTTGGAGGACCTACTGATTGATAGGGACAGAAGCTGACTTACTGATTCATTGCACGAGTGAGGGCATAAGCTTACTTCATGGTTAACTCCTTTTTCATGCTATGCTTAACACAGGAAGAGTTCTCGTGCTGTCTATAATCGTATCTGATAGGGTAGCTTAGTGAACTGAAACTAGGTAGGAATCCAATCAAGCAAAGCTCGGGTACGTGTAAACTAACAAGCCAGTTTATAGGACAAGGGTAACGATACAGATCCAGACTGAGTGTCTCTTTCGATACAGCTCTTTCCATACAGACTGAACTCCCAAGTGTATGTTTTACTTACGAAGCAATTCGTTGTGAGAAGGTAGGGGCAGGCTGTAGCTAAACTCAGGCAAATACGTTCTTATGTCTCGTGTAATTAAACTAAGCAGCTCTACTGACAAGGAATTTAATATGTGCGGATAAGTAAGCTCAGTTCCACTCTATAGCAAAACAGTCTGTAACAAGTTCTGAATCCAACAAAGCGCTATAGGCATGCTTACCAGTTCAGTCTTATTTAGGTCAAAGACAAGGCGCGGAGCGTTGATCGGTATGAGCCATACAAGCCAGACTCTCTAGTTTCGATGTAGTAAGGCCAGACCTTTCACCCTCTACTGGCACAGCCACTTCAACAAACAGGAATCTGCACTGGCACATCTAAGTTCCCTTTCGCTAACATCTCCTCTGAAGCAACTACTGGTACCTCTACCAAATTCTGAGTTGAAACTTAAACGCACGCGCCTACAACAGAGCTTTTTGAGGTAGTGGCAGGTTGCTCTACTACAATTTCCTCTGGCTCATAATTTTTATGTATAGATTCCCAAGTGTCCCACCCAGGCCCCAGTATCCTCTATCTCCTCTGTTCCCCCATACCAGCCAGTCTCAGTACCAGTATTGCCACTACTTTCTTAGAATTTCGAGAAAGCCATTCCACTAAGTAGGCTAGACGCTCTCTTCGATCCTCTCCAATGAAGTCTTTCGCTTAAAGATGATCTGAGTGAGCAGTCTAGTGATGAGCTGTCAAGTAAAGGGCGCAGCAAGCCTAATTGGTAGAATGCGCTCGCTACTCCTTTCCTCCTTCGTCGGGGTACCTACACAGATCTGTCTTGTGAGTACAAGTCTAATGTTCGGACTATAGGCATCCAATTTAATGTGCTGCAGGCTTCAAAGCATCTCATCGGGTGGGGCCAAATAAACTAGCTGATGACTTGCTACTTCGTGAAAAAAAGATGGAGAATCGCAGGGCTCTCAAGAGAAAATTCTATTCGCTTCCAAGAGAATATCGAATTTCATTGTCTAGTGGAGCTTCAACCAAATATAAAGGAGAGTGGTCTAGGGCAAGCTTCGTTCGTGAATCTTCGGCCCATTCCACTTGCTTTTCTAACTGGGATCTGATTCTAACAAATAGTTACCACCGTCTTGACCTCGGCCTCAAAGCTGTTAGAGAATGCGCTCTTCTCAATACGGGGACGAAGTGAAGCGGAATTCCGACTCAAGAATTGCGTATATAATTTATACTCTTCGAGCCTGGCGGCCTCTCCTTTCTCCGACAAGTCCTTGCTGTAGTATAGACTGGATAGACTCGGCGAGACACTCAAAGCTTTTATACCCCTAACACATATACAAGCTATCTGGGATAGACTTCTTGTACAGAAGTGCGGTATATGAAATAGGCAACGTCTTTGTTTTAGGCACCTGGGATGGAAAGGCTGCAAGATCGACCATTCACTTGTCAAATTGATTTTTCCACTGCCTCGGACGGAGCTTGCTTGAATCCGTATAAGCTCTTTTGAAGTAGGATTTTCTTTTCAATTTTCTTTGCTGCGCACCTTCTCCAGGTATGCCCTCGCTATCTCAGCATTGCGGTTCCACTCTGCTTTTGGGAACTTCCGCACTTTTCACAGAATTTATTGCCGGTACCAGCTCTTTTACCAACTGGCTATCACCAGGCCGCAGGACCAGCTATCGGGCAAGCAATAGAGAAACTACTTTTTATAGCTAGGACTGGAGAGCATTTATGTAATAGTGAGAACGAGAACGTTCAGGCTGTTAATATCATGAGCGCCTATATTATATAAAGATGTAATCGCAGAATTGAAACAACACAATTGATTCAAAATATTCCATTCTCTCTCTCGCGACCTTTCATAGTATCTTCGCCTTGTGCCTCACGCCATTGTCTATACTTTTTCTTTCTTCTTTTTGGACTGGGCCTAAGGGTGTCCTACGCAACTTCCGTTCATGTTTACGTTATCAAAATCAGGCTTTCCTTGGAAAAACCAAGGACAACCCCTATCTCAGTCTCCTTTCTCTTTTCGGGAGCAGAGCTTCTGAAGATAAGTTACGCAATGGAAAAATTAGCATATTGGGTCGATGTTATTACATCGAACCCCAAGGTTTTTTATATCACACTTGCTTTACTTTGTATCCTTGGGCTCTACCTCATCTATCTGGTGAGTGCCTTGTTTATCCATCGAAAGGATAGAAAGGAACTCGAAAGGATTGCTATATCTAAGGGGGTTGATGTTCAATTCAAATATAGTTGGAGAGGAGTTGAACTCCAGATCAGCCACCCTAAACCGACTGACCCTTCTAAAATACCTCCGACTCAGGGAAACCAGCCCCCGTCCCCGCCTTTAGGGGATTGAGCAGGTAAAGTGAACCAGTACCCCGGACGTACTCATGGGCAGCGTGAGGAACCGGGTAACCAAAGTGACGATCAGAAGTAAATTTTAAGTCCATGTAGGTGTGGGCCAGACCGGTGTCCATCCCGACCACGGGATGTTGGGCTTCAACTTCCCTTTGGCCTTTAGTATAGAAAAAAGGTGCTTGAATTGAATCGTACTTTTTTGAAAAAGGACTAACTTAGCCATGAATTTATCATCCAAGGGTCCAGCCCTTACATAATAGTCAGTGGGAAATCGGTAGCCTTTTCTTCCACTCTGAAGAAATGAGTAATGCTTCCTGCGAATGAGGAGGAGTGGATCGGGAATCTAACCCAGCGAAGAAAACGCCTACTTATAAGTCAGGCACACTAGCGCACCAAGCAAGAAAACGGCTGGATTGACTGGCTAGCTTGCTTGACCGGGCGAGCCAGCATATAGTGCAAAGCACCTTTTCGGAAAAGTCCAGTTCAAGCAAAGGGAGGACAGAGAGAACTCCATAGATCCCTCCTAGGTCAACGGGCTTTGACTTCGTTGAGCTTCAAAGCATTCCCGCTCCCTTTGCAATCCAATCCCGGAACTACGGCTCAAAGGATCGTGCAGTGGATGTGTCGGGTTCGAAAGTCTATCCTCCTCCTCCTGCCGTTGGAATGGTGTGTTCGTCTCTGCCTGTTCAAAGAGCGACAATCAAAGGTCTTAAAGGAGCACCTATCTGCCTGACTGGAAAACAATCCACGCTCCCTCCGATGAATGATTGTTTGTTCTTGCTTGATTACCGGAGGACCAACGCAGGAAGGCGTTGTCACTGCGACTTGGTGCCTACTATGCTCTTCACGGAAAGGAGTGAAACGAGCAAGGAGAGAGTCAACCTTAATGTCAGTGATAATAGTAAAGGAAGAGACAGAATCTCATCTGCTTGGCTGGTCGACACAAGCAATGCCCAAAGAGCATTCTTTTCTATTTTCATGCTTCATAAGTACTGTATCCGCTGGATTGAAACAGTCTCTTTTGTGCCTGACCTAATCCTCTAGCTCTTTACTTGCCAGGAGAAGGAAAGCAATTCCAACAACTGAAACTAGCTCGTCAAGTATAGGATAGGATGCAGGGGCTGAAAGGAAAAGACCACTTGATGCAAGTATCGAAATCGAACTAGGAAATAATTTAGTACTAGTGAGAATAAAGCATCTTATGGTAAAAAAGCTTTTTATAGTCATCCTTCTTATATAAGGCAAAGCATGAATCAATTATGTCAGCCCTCCTTGGCCTTCACTTACAGGATTTCCTCTTCATTACCATGCTAAAGTACCGAGAAAGACTTTCCACTCACTTCCTTTCATTTGTGTTTCGACTTGGTGTTACGTGAGCCATCAACGATGAGCTGGCAGTGATTTGAGTATGGTGTAAACGTATGGTATCAGTGATGGGTGAGACATGCGAAGGGTTTTGCATGGATGCATGGAGATTGCAACTAGATTTGACGTGCCCCGTACGTTGCATGTTAGGTCCTTGTTCAGTGAAACCTAAAAATCATTAAATTGGTCCTTGGCAAAGATAGGCCTTATCGAGCCTTTTGGGGACAGAATAAAGGCTGGTAGAATAGGCTGCTAGCCTTCTGACTTTCCTGACCCACGGACAGAGAACAAGCTTAGTAAATAAGGCAAGGAGCACTTCCTTCTGTGGCATTTGTAACCTATTCAGATTTCCTTGCAGAAGCCCGTGTTTCAACTTTCTTTCTGCTCTATCAAAGAACCTAGGGGAGATCTTATTCTCAGGTAATAAGTGACATCGAAATGTGCCATTTGATTATTTCCTTGGAAAATTTGTCCTAAATGCCTATTTCCTTTATAAAGTTCAAGTAGAAGCTTGAGCAAAGGGCTTATCGAAGGCCTATCTTTGGGCATTCAAACTTCCAAGGCTGATACGCACCTCTATGTCTGGCTTCCTTCCTCCACTGAACACTGGCTGCCGTGGCGTGGGATAACAGCCATTTTCTTTTCTTATTCTTTAGCACCTGAACTCCTGAGCTTGCTTGGGTGAGTAGTGGGATGGGAAATGGACTGACCCTCTCAAAAGTTTCCTGTTAATCAAGCCTTTCTTTAAAGAGCCATTTCGGTAAGTTTGACATTTAGTCATTAGAGGAAAGGAATAGCAGACCCCGAAGACCCAGACCGTGGAAAGCAACTCTCTCTAAACTAAATGGAAAAGAGCTTATCTTATAGCAGCTCTACCAGGGAAGCTTCCGTCGGGATTATAGAGGGATTGATCGTAACATCAGAATAGAATCTTGAGGATGGGATCTGACTTACCTTAGTGGTCTTATAATCCTCTTTTGCTTTTGCAGCCCCATGAACCCCCTCAAAACGGAAGATGAGATTATGGCTTACAGAACGACAACGAAAAGGCGTAAGCATATGCTAGCCCGAAACGTGACTTTCGTCAAATTCGAACTTATTTAGAAGGTTGGCCTCAACGCTAGGCCTTTTTTATATTGACTCTTTCGCGCTTTGAATTCTTCTGCCGCTTTTGGTCATGGCCTTGGAATCTTGGGTACGGGGAAACTGTCTCGAGAGCCCAGCAATTGAGCCTTCTTCGCCACCCCTTCGAGAGTCAGCCCCATCGTCAGGCTTTCAGTCAAATCGCTAAGGGAATCTGGGTAAGCAGCTTTCGGGCTAGCTTTTGATCCATGTTCAAAAAAAGTCTATGCTATGCCTGCGCAGGAGACCTATAAACAAGCGAATTCAGCCTTTAGATAAAGACAATTGGAAAAGAAGTCGAATCAAACATTAAAACCAAAGGCCTTTGTTGTCCTGCTGAAAAAGCTTAGTAAGCCGGTCTTCGAGAAGATCCAGCTCTCGAATCGGACTAAAAGGAAAAGATATCCCTAGGTGGCAGAGCAGCCTTTAGAGTAGAGCTCACTTCCCCACTCGGTTCCTAATCTATGTCTTAATAAAAGACTCCCGATACCGGACATTACCCATTAGACTGATTGGACCACTTAAGAGGACCCCTTTGGCTTGGCTATTCTAGGCCTTCTTCTATTCGTACCTCCTTCCTTTTCTTCCCCCGCCATTCAAGCCAGGCCATCTCTCAGGCTTACAGTTTGAAATCCGAGTTCGCGGATGGATTTCTTGAGCATACCCTGAAGCCACAGCCGAAGAATATGAATAGTTGAAGGTGGGTACAAGTAGTGTTTCACTATAGTGAGTTGTGGTTGGTTGTTGACCAACAGAAAATGGGAGAAAGAAAGATTCACAAACGAGGCGAATTCTCGAAAAACCAATTGTTGCACTAAGATACTTACGATTATGCGAGCTCACCTAAAGTCAGATCGAGGGGCGACACTCGATTTACTGTCGAGAAAAACGATCTAGACTAGACTAAGAACTCCCAGGAAGGATGAGAGCTCAAAATCTCGATTTTATTCTATTATCTTACTAAAGATATTTATTTGTCAAGCTTTTAGACTTTGAAGGACTAACTTTCTTCTTAAGAAAGAAAGAGGAAGACTATTGATCTTATAATACGTCACCGGTGTACTTACTTCAACACAAGAAGCATGGGCCTCTTCGATAGAAGCACTCTCTTTTCTTAGCCCCGTCCCCACCTTTGTTTCCCGTAACACTAACTTTACCCTCAAGCCAAGTTAAGATAGTGAGAGAGTGAAAAAGACGGCACAACTTCATCACCAAAGGAAGGAAGAGCTTTGCCCATTCGAATTATCAAGATCCGGCTACCCAAGTAAGAAATATTTCTAATAACAAAAAAAGCGAGGAGAGCGGTCTACAAGAGTAAGCGAATGGTTAATTCACTCAAGTCTTTCTTGGAAGTGGAAAACCAAAAGATGCTATGCTGCCTACCAAAGAACGCATGGATAAGTGGGCGAGCAAGCGAAGCCCCAGGTTCGGAAAGAATAGAAAGAATAGTAGGTACCGGAGTAGTAGATACCAGAATGATTCTTGAGCTGCGCTGGGAGAAGTGAAGAAAAGGCAAATCTTTGAGAAGGAAGAGCGCTATCCTAGTCAAGAAGAGAAGTTCTCGAGATATCTATGGTGAACCGATGTTGCTTAGGGCGGGTGACCATCTTATGATTGAAGATAAGCACCGAAAGCTTTCCTGGTGAATGGAAGTGAGGCGTTCGGAACCTATTCTAGTAGAGGAACCAACCCTAAGAAAACCTGACCAAAAGATAGCTACGTTCCCGTCACTAACGTTACTTCGGAGTATGTGGCTGATCCGCTGAGAAAAGACGGGAAGGCAAACAGAAAGTACCACTTTTCTTAAGTTAAGATGAATCTATTGAAGAGTCAAGGTTTCCAATGAGCACGGATGAGGCGAAGCATCGATCCCTAACAAGGGAGGTAAGCGCCCGGATACAAAGGAATCTTAGTCTATGTCTTGGTCACCCAGAAAAGTATTCAGAGATAGTTGAATTGAGGGACCTCTACTTTACGTACCTCTGTAGTCTTAAGAGAAAGTAATACACTCAGTCTCACCGTTGGAGGATTTAGTGGAGGATCTAGGGCGTTAGCCCGAAGCCCATAGAGAGAGAGAGTCAAAAGCCTATAGCACTGCAGGAAGACCAAGGTCTCGATCGACAGATCTAGTGGTCAGTCACCGTCAATATTTGATTCTACGGCCAATGCAGCTAAATTAAAATAGCAATTAAACCATGTTCCTGGGGAAGCCCTAGCCTTGAAGTTGAACATCCGTCCTCTAGCAAAAAATCTATCTTCTCCTGTATGTAGCAGCAGTGGCATTCGACTTTGAAGTACCAGGAAAGGCAGATAAGTTTAGCCTCAATAGAAATCTCTTTATAGCCTGAAGTTGGCTTACTTAATTCCTTTGAGCTTCCCCTTAGTTAGTTTTCCGGTAAGCTAATACGGGCGCAGGTCTAGTTAACGTTCAAGCAGAATCCCCATCAGACTCTCGTTTGTTGGTTGGGATGGGATCTTAGGAGAGAAAGGAAAGCCCTGAAACAAAGTGAGCCTACGGGAGGGTGTCAAAATGCCTCAAAGCCTGTGAAGCAAGTTCTAAAGATAGTTTGAAAGCTCACTGCGGAAAGGGTTTTGACCAGCTAGTCAGATTGCCCCATTACGGGTGTGTTACGCCAGAAAGTTCCTCAATCCTGTGCCTGTTCCCGAACGAGTCAGTCCCATTTCGATGACGAACGACACGATGTGTGCCTCCATAGAGCTTCCCATTTGACATTTCTCCATCGCGAGAGATTCTCTCCAGCCACAGGTTCCCCAGTGGTACGTCCGGGGTCGGTTCAATCAGTGCGCTATCAGTCCAGTACCATTAGCTCTCCAAGGGTAGCAATCCATTCTTTCCGGGCAAGCCAGTTCAGTTCCTTTCTGGTAGCAAGAGATCCCATATCAGATTAAGTAAAGGGATTACCTAGCTAGCGCATATCGAAGAGTTGGAGACTTCCTGCCACTATAGAAAAAAGCCGTTGATGGATCAATTTCTGTAGGTGGGTCTCAACTCGGATCGAGACATTCGGATTTGCCGATGAAGAGTACTGCCTTGGAGGGGTAGGGGTTGTAGGGGAAGAACCAACCTTTTCGGGTTACGGGAAGTCCTATCGAGCGACTGGATTAAAGCAAGAAGAAAAAAGTCAAAACAACAACCTACCGACCCAGCGCAGTGCCTATGAAGAATAGTGAATGTAGACCGGATAGGAATAGGACTCTTTAGGCGGAGTGGCTTTCTTGGAGGCCTGTCTTCTTCGAAACTCTAAATTCGTTTTTTCAAAAGAAACAGGGCTATAGCCTTTAGAAGGCCAATTGACATTGACTTTTGATAGTTCCAGTTGCTTACGAAGATCCAAGTCCAGCTACTTACGAAGAAGGGCAGACAGACTACGCCATTCCCATCCCTGCAGACAGACTAACTAAGCGTGGTAGTCGAGTGAACGGGCTATCAAAAAGCTCTCGTTTTGTTGCGAGCTCCTTTCTCGAGGCAAGATAGTATACCTAAAAAAGAATGGATTCGAAAACAAACCATTCATGAAACTCATGCAGGAGCATGCGGTGGTCACATTAATGGACATGCGCTAGCTAAGAGAACTTCTTAAGTTAGGGTACTATTGGCTGGCTTACTATGGGGAAGGGGAGAAGGCAAGCCGCGTATGGATTGATCCCTAATTCAGTTCTTTTTTCGTGGTTTTCTTTCCATCTCACAACTTCCATTTCTTGAGCCGACCTTGCCCGCTGGAGGTATGATTCCGATCTTTGAATCGAATTGGATTTTTTGTCTGAAAGTGAGGGCGATGAGTGGGGAAGGAAGCTGACGATTTTCTTAGTGTGTGAGGTGGCCCCGAGAGCTGAACCAAAGCCGGCCGTTTCGAGACCAGGGAGCTTTAACAGTTTCTACTTAAACTATGTGTTCAGCTATGTGTTCAGATTATGCTATTTTATTAGTAGCTTTCGGTCTCAATTCGCCCTTACCTCGGAGGGATCAACTACTACTTCGCTTAGGCAAAAGATTGAAAAAGTCTGTATCTGTCTACATGTGCCTCCGTCTATGTTACCCCTTCCCCGGAAAGGTGATTATACGTATAGTAAAAAAAAAAAAGAAAAAAAAATCAAAAAGAAAGAAGAGAAAGAACTGGGAGTTGGCGCCTACATAACAGGTAGCTTGCTTACCAAGCCGTCCTGGCAAGCTCCTACAGTTCTCTTATTATTCTTGACTTGACTTATTAATAAGAAAACTACTCACTAACAAAATGAAAGACGATCTAGAATCTACCCAAGAAGATAGAGAGTCCCACATACGAGAAAAGGTCACAAATGGAGTTGAACCAAGTAACATTGCAAAGGCATAATGATAGTAGGGTCGGGATATCCCCGCCCTCCGAACCGGACGTGAGGGTCTCCCCTCATCCGGCTCTCTGCAGGGGAATCTCCACTCACTGCTTCCCCTAATATCCTCCCTTTACCACATCATGGGGGTTTACAGGAGATCCCAGAGACTCGCTCGGAAAGGCTGCTATACCAAACATTATTACTTAACTACAAAGAAAGAAAAGACTATAGTAGTCACTAGACTGACTATAGTAGTCCGTCCGGCTGCTCTTGCTTAAATCATTACTCTTCATTCTCCCGTGCTCTAGCAATTGCGCTCCCTAGACCACTACCATTTAGTTAGGTAGGGACAATCAATCCATAGTTACGGGAATAACGGAATGCATGGGGATCCAAAAAAAGAAAAAAATGAAGATTTTCTATGAAATCCTTTCTTTCCATAGATGTATCTGGTCTGAGACGGTACAGTACTCTACGAGAGGAATGCAATGGGATGGATGGTAGAGGGCTGCCTGCGCCCAAAAGCGATGATTCACTTGTCCCCTTGTCTATAGGGACCTTGTGGCATACAACCGCCACGACTCCTGCGTTATAGCCGCCCCTTTCTCTCTTTCTTTTGACTGCCTCGTGGACGGACGAAAGAAGGGAAGTTACAGAAGGGGGCAGTGAAGGCTCGCCAAGTAGACAGCAAGCCCCCACCCCGTCAGTCCTGTGTTGCCGTAGCGTGCCCTACTTCAATAAGGTATTACCTCGCCGATTTTAAAGGGGATGGGATTGGATTCATTCACTTGCATTCCTGCTAGCACTACAAAAAGCTCCGGTCTTAACGCCCTTACGGAAGCAGTGCAGCCTTTCCTCGGGTTCGTAGAGTCGGGTTTCCCGTTTACCCACAACGGAGGAGCCGCCCCCACCAACCAAAGCAGGTAGGCGGCCACGGTTCATAACGCACTCTTCGCACAACAGATCCACTTTGAAGTTGACTTATTCGCTCGGCCAATCGTCGGAATGTGTACGAGATACCATAAGGGCCCAATATCTCAATAGCACCCTTGTCTAAAGCTTCGAATGAGACTGAATATCCGAAACGCAGGAACGATCTGACTAGAAAGTCATTCAAAACTTGATCGAAGAACCAGCGTTTATTGAAGAAGCTATAGAGTCGATTACAAAAAGTACTAGTTTGAAAGGCTCGTTGGAATTGATCCGCTACGAGATTGACATTATACGCTAGAGAAGCACCTGAAGTACTAAACAGAATAGGTATTAGTTTTGTAATGGTTGGAGCAGCAAACTCGGATTCGGCAAGAATCTCATTTTTTGGTAGTACGAAGGGGGAATTGGCCCAAAAATTGGATAGGGGTAAAGACGCAGCCGGGTGCCGGCGGCTTATTCAAGTGCCCCCCGAACCGCGCGAAATGGTCGCCTATTACACGGCTCACAAACTCTGCCTGGGGTGGGGCTACCTATTATTCGTAGGCGGTACGTACGGCGCACGCAGGGCCTCGGTTTGCTGCGTGGACTGTCTATGCATTTCCTACAGAGTGTAATGGAACCCAGCTCAGCTCCGCCGAGCCAAAAGGAAAGAAAAGAACAGAACAGCCGGAGGCGAAGAGTAGAGTATAGCCAAGGGGCTTTCGTCGTCCGTAAAGGACCTAACGGAAGACCGTGCTCCGAAGTGCACTGAGAGTTTTGTTTTAAGAACACTTGGCCTTACCCCTTCGTTTTGAGCCATGTCTAGGTAGAATCGGCAAGATTGAACCGAGGCCCGCCCGGGCACCGCCGGGGGGACAACCAGACCAACCAGTAGGCTTTCTTTCCGAAGTTTCCTCCCGGGGCCCTTAAATCATTGAATTCATAGGCATAGGGGCGTCCCAGGCAGTGGTTCATTCAATGAGAAAGAAAGACAGGAGGGCAGGATTCATCGTGTCGGGCGAATTCATTCTGGGAAAAAAGGGGGAAGGGAGTCACCTGAGCTATGCGAAGGGAAGGAAGTCGTGGGCTGAGCCGGAGGTCACTTTTCCCGATCCATCCCGAAGGTTTTTTTCCCTCTCTCGCCCCATCATCGTACCCAGTCCTGCTATCGGCTCAGCTCTATCTATTCATCTCTTTTTTTTTTTTTTTTGGATCTCTCTTGTTCATAGATCTTGAAAGCGGATCAATAGAAATTGATCAAAGGATCTATCTATAGAAAGATCTAGATCTCTATCATCATCTATCTCTATATCTAAATATGGAAGAACCCTCGAAGCCTGTCCCCGACGACGATGCCCCCTGGGCGAAAGGAAAGGGGCCGCCATTCTCTTTCTTTCCTCAATCGTTCCGATCATTTCTCTCATTCCCTTTTGTTTGTTTGGGGCCCCGGGTTGGTTCGTTTCCTCCTCCTATCTACGCAATTCTCTGTCTTCGTTCGTGATCATCTTAGGCGAAAGGATAGGTATCAATTTTGTGGAGGGGCGGCTGTGAAAGGGCGATTCCCCCTTTTCCATTGAAGTAGGGAAGGGGGTGATTGATCTTTTTTGAATCAGGCCTTACTGACCAAGTGGTGGTATAAGCTTCATTGCGGATGAAAAGAAGTCCTTGTGAGCGGAGCTACAAAAGGAAGTTCAAGCTCAAGAAATCCTCTCAATAGGGATTGGGCAAGCAAGCTGTTTGTTTATTTGATCTTACCCGGTTGTGAGACGGGACGTGAAGTCAACCAAGTACATGTGTGTTCATAGTGTCCCCGGCACCTTCCTCCTAGCTGAGTATGGATGCTGAAGTTAGCTGGAGTGTGGGGCGAGTGCGTGGTAGATGGAACTCCTATTTACCGCATTTCTTCTTGCACTTCCAACTTGAAGAGGAAGAAGCATCTCTCTTTGCATCTTCAATAGATAGGAAAAAGGATCTTGACCTGAAGCCTTCGACCAAAGAAAGGGAGAGTTGGTGAAGTCAGAGGTGGTTTTCCTTCCCTAGATTCATGGAAGGACTTTTTTACTCTAAGGTTTCAAATTGATCGAGAAATGAATGATGAGTTGTTTAAGTTCCTGCTGAATCCACTATTATCGATGTAGGTAGAAAGGGCATAAAGCCACGGAATGCAGAAGGGAGCAGCAGGAAATTTTGCAGGGAAGTGGGGCATAAAGTGTTTATCTGTGCCAAGAAAAGGCCATTGAAGCCGATAAGGGCCCAGAGAGAAAAAATGGAAAAAGAGTGTCCTTTTATTCTCCCCAAAAAGGCGATCAAGTTTGAGAAGGAGATAGATAAGTTCCTTGTGGTCAAAGCTTCGGAAAACCTCATGGCGGCCGGCCGACGTGGAGTGGGAACTTCACTACTACTGGCGCGACGGATGGAGATGGCTGGCGAGGAGCATGGGGGAAAGTAGATTCTTGGTTGAATTTCAAAGCCCTAGGCTCTTGAGATGGGGTCCCTTGAAACGAATAGAAGGTTTCTTCACTTTGACCCTGGACCCCCGGAGATGGAGAACCCTAAGGATATGTTTGAGACATGGCTCAGGGTGAGAAGGTCCCCGTTCAGATGTTGGACGTGGAATCTCAATAAAGATGAGTATTCTGTTCTCAATTCCGATTGAATGGACATCTGTTTTATTTCAAGAAGATCCCCAAGTAAGGCACTAGTCTCATATTCTATGAATGCCCACAATCGCTTGTGAAAGAATCAGCTCTTCTTTGCATGTTCGCAACTGTCTTATTTAGTACTGTTTCAGATTTCCAGATTTTCTTAGTGCGAAAGAAATCGTTGTTACACAAGTATTCACCCTTGCTTGCTCTCGTAAGCGGTGCTACAGGTGGAATAAGAGCTGCTCGAGAAGAAGCTGTAGCTGTGGTTGAGCTAGTGCTTCATACCTTACTGGACAAGGAAGGAAAGGCAAGGAGGATCAGTACGGGAGAGAAAGTGATTTAAGAATGTGAATTTTATTTGATAAGTAATCAAGGCAATTGCTTAGTGAAAAACTAAACAAAACAGATTCAAGTTAGCCCAACCCAAGGGGTAATCCAGCTACAAATGAAAGAGTAAAGCGCATTATCTTCATTCCACTTCCAATTAGATGTGTTACGCACAGTGACATTTTATTTTCCTGTTAGGAAGAAATGGAAACAAAAATGGACAGATATTTCAATTTATCAAGTCTTCCACGAGCTCTCTCTCTTTCGTAAACCGCCTCTTAAGGTCGAAGATATCCAAAATCATACTAAATATAGTAGACAGAACCAACCATTAGCCCTGTCTCTTGCTGTGATTCCATTCCCGGCACCAAGCCAAGTTAGCTCGAAAGCAAGTAAAGAATTAGCTCAAGTAAACAGAAACAGAAAGAATCAAAAGAAAAAGAGCAGCAAAGCTGGAATGAACCTTGTCTAATAGTATACCTTCTTCGATCTCACGACCCAGGTAGCAGTAGGCAAGTAGTGAATCATACCCCATTCTCTAACTAGAACTCCGAGTGAGCTTTTCAGGGCTATGACGAGGTGCGAAGCAAGGGAAAGCGGTCTTCTTTCCTTTCATGGACCTTTATGAATCGATAATATGAGGAAACGGATGCTCCAAAGAGACAGAGTGGCAAAAAAGTCAAGGTAGAAGGGGCAGTCGTCGCTGAGCACCTTTCTTTCCATTTTTCTAAGAAAGGGGTGGACATCTTCAAGGCGGTTCCCGTGGGGCCTGGTCGCACAAAGGATGGTAATTGCACAATGGCCCAAGTCTACCCAATTAAGAAAGGGAGCCAGGAATTGTGGATCAAAAATAAGAAAAGAGAAGTGTTTAGCCGTACCAAGCAGGCACTTCTGCCGCCGACTCCCGCCAGGTTGGCTACCTGTCCATTCGGGGGTATATAGGGTGCCCAAGGACTCCGGTCTAAGGGCGGACTGAATCTGAACTGAAATAGGGGGATAGGCTCTCGGGCGTCCTACCTTAAGGAAATGAACCGAAAGGAAACCCCAAACATACGAACTATTTTGACACGACTTTGATTTCAACTATAAAGAGCGGCATCCCCGTCTCGGTGTCGTTCATCTCTTGCCGAATATCATGATATATTTGTCGTGTGTGGTGTGACCAGGGGTGCACCACTAATAGAGAACATGGCCCCAATGGCAGGGGAATGCTTCTCGAAAGAAGACCCGTTCTCCATGTTCTTTTCTTGGGCGTCGCTTGCCGCATCAAAAGCTGGAACGCACCAACGTATGGTGTTTTTGTGAAGTTGGATCATTCACAGAGGGAAATGCAAGCAAATCTGTCAAGTCATTTCACAAAGCTAGGGGATGTGGCAGAAGAGGAATAGGCAAAGTGAACTGGCTGGTGAAGGTCTGTACTAGTAGAGCGGTCTGCATGCAGGATGTAGCAGGAGAAGAATCGTCATCATAAGGGTATTCACTAGGTTATGCCAGCCCAGTCAGCATCGGCAAATGCCTGAAGTGAGAGGGAAGAAGCCGGAAGAAGAAGCGAGGTGACAGTGGGTAGCCCTGCTTGAGTCCTCTTCTACATCTTGAGTACTTCCCACTCCAATGGATCTAATTTTGAGAATAGCTTTGATCCGGCCATTTTTGTTTGGTTCTGCAATTCAAATATAAGTTGTGTATGCCGGAATTCTGCTCTTTCGAGCATTTCCTTACTTACAGGTATTCCCTCCCACTTCCAGTTTCAGCAGATGTGGATTCGTCACCCCACATTCATGGATTTGGTTGCTAATAGTTGGTCGGCTCCTACTCACACCCGCCCTATGTTGTCTATGTCCATCAAGCGTTGGAGGCTGAAACTGCTCCTTAAGACATGGAACAAGGCGCTTTGATTCATTTATTGTAGAAATGGAACGCAGGTGTTTTTCTCAGTCGATGGATGGGATAAATGCCTATATCGCTTTTTAATGTTATTGTTATGTTGATGCTATATTAAAGAATGTAATCTATAAAACTTGCTTAAAGTCCCATTCTTTAGAATTGTCTTTCTCGTACTGTGTAAACGAACTTCAAGTCAACATTGTGTACTCAACAGGAAGCGTCACAGCCTAGGTTTGGGCCACCTCCGATGTCGATCTGCAGTAAGAGTTTTGAAAAGTAGTTTTCCGAGGTAGGTTTTATTTTAACCTAGAGCGATTTACCTGCTTCTTTCTAGGCTATGGTTTACCTGTATCATGCAAATGTCCAACACTTAGGTGCTTTCAAAGATCATCCTATATGAAAGATGTATGACATGTGTGGATAATGAATTACTTGCATGGTATGCAATCTTAACGTCCACAGAATACAAAAGGCTCCGCCCTATAAGAGAAATGAGCTTAGCGCAACACGATATGGGATATAAACCAAATCCTAAAAGGGGAAAACCCATCACTGAACAATCATAGGAATAGAAGAAATAGGTTCAGACCAAGTTAAAGAGATACCGCTTCGGTGATAGTTTATGGTTCGAGTTCCTGTAAAGAGAATCTTCCTATACCGGATGGAAATGCAAAAACCCTACTTTGGAGGGCGGAGATGGCTTCCGATCTAAATCTAAGGCGCGTAGCGTAAGATCGGTCTCACTTTGCTGCTTCTTTACCTTCAATAATGCAGTTTGCATGCTTATGAAAGGAAACAGTACGCGTTCACTGGTTACTATAAGATAATTGTTGTTGATGTTGAGTAGCTTGTCCTCTGATTATGGACTTAAAGTGAAGGACCCTTGCGTCTAAGGGGCCCGAACGATACAACCACTAGTACTTTATCGGTATTTAGTTTATTGGGTACATCATGAGCCAACAGAAGCCCTTGAGTTGATTTGCTCAATTTACCTACTAATATAGGGGGGGGATCGAGGGTGCGAGCCCGAACTCAATTAATTCTATTTATTTGGCTGAAGTAAATCTTCATCAAGACAGCTGACCGAACCTCCTCCTCTGTCAAAGGGTATCTCTAGGCAATCCGCATCCATCCTCGATAGCATATCCTGCTCCTGCCATAGCCTCTCCGTCCCCAACTGCGGAGATTGCCCAAAGAGCGACTTGTAGAAGTTGGTGTTCTAATGGGCTTGCTCCCCGATCAGCTTAGTGTCTTCCGTAATTCCTCCTCCCGTATCCAATGAGAGAATCCAGTTTATTCGTCTCCTGTTGTTAGCGACCTTATGAAAAAAGCCTGTGTTACCGTCTTCTTTCTTAAGCCAATTAACTCTAGCTCTCTTCCTCCTTTTTCTTTCTTCACTCTTTTAGATGCAATCCAACCTGCTCCTCGTGGCGATCAAGTCCTCCTTTTTCATTAAAGAAGCAAATAAATGACTTCAGGGCGGCGTGGTTGTGTGTTGATTTTCTTTTGAACACATACTTGAATTGCTCCTTGCTACCTAATAAGAGTTCAAAAGAAAGGAAGGCCCTATTCCGGTCAAAAGTACTCTTTACGCTCACGAGCAGTCCTATGAGGATCCCCCCAGGTTCTGACTATGATTCACTAGGGCGAAAATCTAATATAATATGGTTCAAGTTTTCCTTTTCTATCGGGCCATAGATCACCTTCCTTTTTTCCATTTTGTTTGACTTGATCATGCAACATTTCTTTCTGCTTTGACCCAATTGATGACTTTGTCAAACTCCGTAGGTAGGGAGGAGTGGTCTTTCAGGATTGGTCCTTGTGTTTCACTACTGTACACGGATGGACCTCCTCTTTTTTATGCATCTTTTGATTTAGCTTTTTCGATACCTCATTCACTTCAAGGGCACCCCATTGCAACTAATGAATAATGAATTTGCTGTCTTCTATCTGGGCCGACACCGGGATTCACCACAACCCTTTGTTGTATTCTTGAAGTCAATCCGTAGTCATGAGTTCTGATTAAAGAAAGCAAGCCATACATACATAGAGACATACATACATCAGTGGGCTGAGAAGCAAACAGTTCCCCCGCCACTCCATGCTATATTTCCTGCCTTGACCCTATCAAGCAAGAGAAGAGGGTTGGGGTGTGCTGTGATGGTCTTACCGATATAGAGCCCTTCCCTCATTGAAAAGAAAGATGCCCTCACCCGATAGTTCTTCTTGCTTTAGCTTGGATACCGGATAAGTTGATCTGATTCAAGATATCTTAGAACACAGCACATTCAGTGCATAGGCCGGCCATCATCTCTCTCCTGCATTTACTGCAAAAAAGTCTTTCAGTCATCGTCCCATCATAGATACATACTCCTCGCTTCATCCATCAATCTTTCTCTTTACTACTTACGATTACGAGTTTTTTTAGTATTGAGAAAATATACTAAAGAATCGTCACCCTCTTTATTTCATAGGAAGGCCGAGGCCCTTTTCAGAACCAGCCCATGATAGCAGGATCCTGACCTAACCCGAAGCCTGAAGGTCCAACGACCCACACAAAGTGGCTGATCAAAACGCGGAGTGGCCGTCTCTTGAAAAGAGGCTAACTTTTTCCCTATATCTAGAATGGAAAGAACGACTACTTTAGAGACAAGCAATGACTGGACTCTTAGGCTCAACAGGAAGGGGAGTAGAGGTGGAAGCACTCACCACCATAAATAGGCATGAATATGGAACAAAGAAATGTCAATGCTATCGGTTTTTTCTCATGATTCGGTTTCTCTTGGATTTCGTGTTTCTTTTCCACACAGTCTGGTGGATCTCAAAGTTGGATAAGGAAAGGATTGGTTCGATTCTTTTCCCGAAAGAGGACTGGTTTTATCCAGATCTATGGATTTCGGCAGACTTCAGGTTTTTTCCTCTTCCCGGGCCCTTTGTCATTCAAAGATATGGTAACCGAACACAGTTGTTAGAAAAACCTTGCGCCATCCTTCGGTAGAGCAAGGCAAGCAAGGACACTGGGCTCAAAGCATTTCCCGACCACGGATAGGTACCATGTGTTACCATTCATTTGTCACTTATTTGATTCTATCTCAGAGGAAGAGTGTTCGTTCGGGCTAACGAAAGATCTCAGAGGGACTCTTACCTCAACAAGAGCTTTTACGCAAGTTATCGACATATAGGAATTCGACTACCTCATCACTGTGTGAAGGAAAAGGTTCAGGAAGCTTGTGATGCTCGGGATGGACTGACTCCATATGCGCGAAAGAACTGAGATCTTCAACGAAAGCCCCCCAATTTCATCGACCCTTACTTAATGACTGGTGATGGCGATTTATGCTTTTATTGCCTCCCAGACTTATCATTCTTACTTAAGCTTAAGATCGGGACAGAATAGTTGGGCACAGGCATTCTCACAGGCTATTGTAAGAGGAGAGAATCGCACCTTTGAGAAAAACTGTCTTTACAAGTAAAAAAAACCCTCCTATGATTGGCTTTACCTTTTAGAAAGAAGCCCTACACAACAACTGGGACTGAGACTAGCGAACGAGCTTGTAACTCTCACAAGAACTGGCAGGCGTCGAGAACTAGCTCGAAAGGGTAAAAACTTCTATTAGATAGATGGCGGGTTCTTTACTTGAAGACTGGACTTTAGATCCCTTTCTCTATGAAAGTCTAGTTCAAGTCTCAATCGCTTGTGTATTGGAGTACGAAATGAAGTGAAGGCCAAAGGTCTCCTAACAAGGGAAAAAGCCTCCACTGCATACACAAAAGGCACCGATAAACTCTTTCAAGACTATCGCACCTTTCTGGATTCTCTTCCATGACATACTAGTAGAAGGCAAAAAAGTGTGTGACACATGTCCTAACCATGAAAAAGGAATCTGCCTTTAGCTCAACCCAATGAACATCGAGCCTTATTGAAGTGAAGGCGCCGAGCTACGTATCTTTTCCAAGGCTATCTTCCCAATCGTTAGGCGACTTTCTCTCTTGCAGACCCAGAAATCGAACTAATTAGCGCAACGGCTTCTCAATCTGAACCTTTCCTGGCGAAAGGACTCCTTTATTAGTGCGAGTTTCAATATCCATATCCAAACCTCTCGCTTCGTTAGAGCTCCCAAGTCAACCACTCCTTCCCTATCTATTGAGCACCACCTCCTACGGGAAAGCTTCCATCAATAAAAGTTCCAGTTGAAAGGTTAGGACCAATCAATCTAGCCAGCCAGAAAGAATACCCGGATCGAAATCCAAGTCTAAAGCAAGAAAAAGCCTTTATTTAAATGGGTCCAGCCGATCAAAAGAAGTTTCCTGCCAAGTTTCCATCGAAGGTGGAGAAGAGAGTTTGAAAGCTCTTCCAATGGGCAAATCTCTTTAGCTGGGGAAAAAAGAAAAAAAAAAGCTAATCTTTATCTTTCTTAGGAAGTTTTTGGTTATTGTAGGATGTCTTTGAATCAAGTACAGCCCTTGGAATACCTTTCGATAAGAAACAGTGCTTCTCTTCTCCCCTCTTTTTTTCTTTCTTAGTCACAGAGAGCGAAGGAAAGCAACCCTTATTAAAAAATATTCAGCTCTAGGCCTAGTGCTACTCGCAGTAGATTCAACCATCTGCCTAGATCGGAAAGAGTACGCTCTAAGAGCAGCTTTCCCCGTTCTGACCGATGCATCCAGAGGCCCCCTCTAAGATTGATTGAGTTAGCCGTAGGTAGGAAAGATTCCCACTCTTTTGACCTTCCCTACCCTTCCGGGTAGTTCTTCCTTATGATGGTGGGACTGTAAAAGCACCGGTTGAAGTACCAACACCAACTACAGCTTTTTTCTACTGCAGTTACGGCTGCTGATCAATCTAGTCTAATAGTTTTTCCCGGTACCGGTAGAAGTATAATGCTACTATAGCCGAAAGGTATTATGCTAATCATGATTTCCGCTCATTACCGTTTGGAGTTCGATGAGCATTCAAGCTCGAAATCACACTATATGAGAATTCCAGGGCACAACAGAGGCATGCCAGCATCAGCTGAGGAAAAACCTTAGAACTAGCGTTTTGCTTTCTTTAGTGGTGGATCATTTCGGTTTAAAAGTAGCTCCTTCTTTTCAAGTAGGTGAGTTCCCCTAGTTTTCTTTTTTCGGCTTGCCGTATCGAACACTTGGATTCACGTTGGTGTCTACATGTGCGTCCGTGTGTAGGTAACACTAATTTATCAGCAGCCTATTTTTACATAGTGTATTCCATGTTATACACATGTTATGCAAGAGAAACTGATGCAGTTCCTAGTTGAGTTTGAATAATAGGTTGCTCTTTATGTTTTTCTGCAAACTCTATAGTACTGCGAAAATGCACAAAAAATAGAGTTATTTTCACTTTATTTGTTGATCGTTAACAATTCCTCACCTGAAAAGCAGGATTCAGAAGTTCTCAGTGGTGCTAAAGGCTATGCTGCCCCTGAGCTTATCAGCCCAGGAGCAGATAAGATCAAAGCAGATATTTACAGCTTTGGAGTGATTTTTCTTGAGCTATTAACTGGGCAAAAGGCTTTTGACAGGTAAGTATCCACACACTCTTGTACCAAAGTTGCAGCCTGTTTTTCTAATTGAACTTCTCTGTCTCTTCAGTTTAAGAAGGCACAACGAGCAGTTTCTAGTTAATTGGGCATCTTCCCTGTCTCCTACGCTACGCTCTCAACTGGATCAATCGCTTTGTCCTGATCGTAGACCGGGTGAAACTCTTCGCTTCAAGGTTCACCTTACACGTGCTTTGGACGCCTATACTATACCCCCCAAAAGCCCTTTTCAAGGAATCGCTCTCGTGCCCCTATGACTGCGGCAACATAAGAATCTGGCTCTTGCTTACCTTCACCTTGGAGGATTGGATGGTGGATTCGATTGATTCAGTATAATTGGATAGGGAGTGGGACTGGGAACAGCGATGGTGAAAAAGACAAACATTCGGTAATTAATCTTGCAGGCTTTCTAACAAAAATTCCCATAAATAAGTGAAGCCTACGCATGCATAAGGATTGATGAGTCATATTACATACAGGCATTAGTGGAATTTGACCATATTCCCACAAGACCTTATAATAGGTAAACTAGGTATGGAGTATTTTTTTTTGAACGGTGTAAGTTTTCTGTTTTGAACTCCTGGTACTGTGCAAATCCAGTAAGTTGCCCACATCCACAAGTCTTTTTTGTCAAGATATTGTTTCAAGTGTGGTGTCATAGTTTGATGGTGTTGCACCTAAGCATGATGCACTGCTGATGCACTAGTTTGGTTCATTTGTTAGACCGCTCTCTATATGCGTTCAATGAAGCAGTGCAACTGTTAGTTAGTTGACTTGAATTGTGCCCTTTCAACTTCTAACTGCAATACCATTTACCTGCTGTTCCTACACACTTGGTAGTTTGAAGTATTACATAACTAGGATGAGGGTTTAGTTTGTAAATATTCATTGCGTCCTTTAGAAGAGTATCCGGATGATGAAAGGGCGGGCACCCCATCGTTCAACTAAAATGGTCCAAGGAAATCTGGCAGGAGAATGATCGGCTAGAGACGATTTTCCTCTTGATCACCCTCCCCAACTTGCCTCTGCGCATGTAGACGAGAAGCGCTCTCAGTAAATTAGCAAGTCTTGTGGGTACTCCGATCTTGTATGGATTCCCAGACAGCTCATCGTAAACTTATTTACGAAGCTAAAGTAATGGTTGAATTGCAGTTTTTTCCAGACCTCCGAATTGTGTTGCAATGAAAGCAGGATCACCGACTCTATGCCAAGTTCTCAAAGTGTTTTTTTATATAGAAATCACCAGAAAGCCCCGACGTTCTTTATTTATAGAAGTAATAGTAGCCAAAAGTGGGATGATAACCTTTTTCGACACCAATCGGGCTCTACCTTCCTTCTTTCCCTCCTCGGCCTCCGCCTCTGCCGGATCGAGATAGATGCCCATCATGCCCTTTCCTTTCCTTCACCAGTAAGTACTTCCCATCCTCGTCCCTGAGCCTGGTGTGGATGATTGCTCTTCAAAAAGAGAGTGAAAAAAGCATCAATATGACACATCAGCCAATACATGAAAGCACAAAGCCCCACGATCATTTAGTGCTAAAAATATGTATCAGCCTCCCAAAAGAAGTTTCTTTTCTCGAGTTAAGACAAAGAAACCGAAAGATTTACAGAGGAAGAAAAAGCATATCGACACGGGCTTCTTACCTATTCTGGTGTTTACTTCATCATAGCTTGAAAAGATGAGTGCTGAAAACAAGTCGTCTTCCGTACACCCGGTTTACAGTGAGTACAGACTGAGACGTCATACGCAGAGACTGATATGGCCGGTAATACACAACAATGAGAATGAGACGTAAGAGAGAGAACGGAAAGAATGAGCCGCCCCCACCGTTCACATTATTCACCGCTCGTTACATGTCTTGAACTTCCTCATTCGAAGCCTGAACCTATAGGTTCGTTTCATGTCTTCCACTCTATACACCACTCCAGGCCGCCAAGGTTTGACCTTTCACATTATTTATTATAGGGAGGCCTTGTGGGATCTTTCAATTGGTGTACTGCTACTACCTGAATTCAACAAAGAAGCCCATTGCAACCAAAAATACATCGGTGCACGAGCTTTTTTCATTTCGAATAGAGCTTCGTGAGATGAGAGCGAACTGAGATGAGAGAAATCGAAGTTGAACAAGCGTATCACGTAGCCACAGATGATCTTGTCTCTGCCACATATCCTTTCTTGGAACAAGGCGCCTCTTCTAACTCAGTCGGGTAGCGTGCCTGGGAGGGAGGCAAAGTCGTACCCGAAGAAAGTCTATTGAAGAAACTTGGGAAGTTTGCCGTTGGACACTAACGGGAAACGCAAAACAACTCTAGATACTTGAATGTGAAGACCAAAAATGCCGAACATGCATTCTTTTCTCGGTTGCGGTGTACTTGGAGTGAAAAGAGGAAAGAAGCCTACAATTCTCTTTCACTTGCATTTTCTTTCGGAGAAGAAGAAAGAGTTGAAAAAGAATAGGAACTCCGGTGCTCGGGAAGGGACAGAGATAATGGAAGGTCTCACACCTTGTGATGTTTTCTTAGTGGTCATAGGCAAAGGGTATGGTTTGAAGGTAGCTAGGCATCGGCTTTCATTGAAATACTTTCCTATTCGAGTGTCCGGGTCAGACTGAAACCGAGAGATATGATTTGAGAAGAGCATTTTCACCTCTCTCTTCTCATTCTTTCTTCTCCTTCTTTTCATCTTTGACCTGTGACATCTTCCGCTTTGGAAGGATAAGAGCAATCGGCCGATCTTCCGAGACGAGACCCAGAGTTAAAGGCATTCGCTAATTATGCCGTGGCTACAGAAAATAGTTATTAATATCAAAAGGTACCAAGCTCACGCACAGGCGCATAGGCAATCTTCTATATTTATATTGCACGAGCAAGCCACCTAATGTAATGAGAACAATGAATGTGCCTCTGAATTACCTTCAATAAAGAATTAGCTTAGCACAGAATTTCTAGCTGGGGTGAAAGAAACCCATGGCCAAACCTGAGATTTCCTTCCCAAGACTGATTTTTTCTTTATTTATAGATCGCCCCGTACGTAGCTCCTTGTTGGATTGACTTGTTCTTACTCTCAATCGCTTGAGTCGGTCTAAGAACAAACCACTAAATGGAGCTTGATTCTCCTTAGCCGCAGGTTGATAAAGACGAAAGTCCACACTCGATCTCTTAATAACTGCATTTTTTCCATCAAAGTCCGGATGGGGGATGTTTTCTCTAGCATGCCCCAGGGCCGGGGATAGGAGAACTGTTTTTTTTTGAAGTACGCCGAGAAACTAAAAGGCACCGCTTGATACCTCAAAAACTTTGAATAGGAACGAACCGCATTCTACATTCTCGGCCTGCTAACAACAATAGGAGGTCTAATAGATAGCCCTAATCCGCTCTAGAAAACCACTTATAAAGCCTAACCTGATTATAAAAAAGCTTTTTTAGTACGCCCTGTGCCTAGCAGAGACTGGAGATCCTTAGCTATTTACAGCGGGAGATCTTAGTTACTTCTAAATAATGGAAGAACTTCTTTCTATAACTGCAAATATTATGGAACTTCAAGCCAGAAAAGAATGAATTCCTATCCTTTCAGTCGAGCTACTTCTAACCTCCACTTAACAGTAGAGCTACTTTTCGTTCCTCTCCTTGTTAGTCAGTCGAGTTATTTCATTCCAAGGACTGACACTGGAGCTATCTCAGGATTACCTTTTTATGAAATTAGATGCGGTTAAGAATAAGAGTAAGTTGCTCGGGGAGAGGCAGGTGGTAGAGGCGCTGAACTACATTACATGGATGGCGGGAGAAAAAAAATGTCTGAAGCGGGTCGCTTTCTCTCTTTTCTTTGGTCCAACTTGACTTCTTTCTTTCTTTCGTTCACCGGTGCAAGGCAAGGGCGGAGCTCTCTTATGTTCATCTTCCACGCCTGTCCGCATCCCAAGCACTAAATGAGTGAAATCCAATACTTTTTCCCGGAGAAAGGAATCAGTCTCTTCAGTCCGGCGCATTCATTCACCCCTCATTTGGTTCACTCGTTCAACTCCTTGATGTCATCATCCTCCCTTCCTCCTTCTTTCCCCCTAGTTATTTGCTTTCCTACCGAAGTAGCTCTCCTTTCTGTCTTCGGTGATTTTTTCTCCTCCCTTGAAAGGAAACTCGCTATTAATAAGTGAGTGAACGAGATGTAGGCCAGAGACCTGGTCAAAGTGCTTAACCAATGGGAATCACATCACCTTTTTTTCACCGAGCGAGCTCTACTTAAGGATTCTGAGGGGAAAAGGATCCAATCTCTAAAGAAAGTACCTCCTCTTCGAACAGAAGCCTTTCCCCCAAGTCCTAATTTATCTTTCTTTTATGCCGGGGAGGATTATCTTCATACTACTCAAATACAGCGATCTGAATCTACCGGGATGAACGAAAAATACGAGAAAACATCGATCATGTCACCTTCACTCCTCTAGGGTCTGATGACACAATCAAAGAAGGATTCCGGGTTGTGAAAGGACATTAGGTAGTTTGATGTCCTGACTTTCGCTTCCATGAGCAGGAGAAAATATACAGTTACTCTGTCACGACTTGAGAGTTTCGTTCCTCATTTACGAGATAATTTGGAGCCGCAGGAATCCGCCTTTCATGAGCATGTCGACGTCTTTTTTACTCCACTTTGAAAAGAGCTGCACGCATCCTCGATCAGACTAAATCAAACAAAGTATAGACAAGTTTTTCCAGTAATCTTGGCATTCTTCTCTCTTGAGCTGAATCACAATCCGCAATTCGAACTCATTGTACCGTAGGATCCTGATCATCCAAACTACACACGAATCCTTCACTCATTTGTTTCCACGAAGGCAAAGGGCTCCTACCGACATCACGTCAACCACGGCCTCAGATCCCCTGATTTCAAGTGACTTCGAAGATGCCCGGACAAATCTCTCTCCGTGATTCATCTATCGACGTACCCAATCATCACTATAAACCTAACGAACAGGAAATGTTAAGGTAAAGAAATAGTTCAATCACCCCAGAATCGTCGAAATCCCCTCGAAATGGAGAGCGGCGCAAGTCTCACACTCTTTCTCTCACTCTCTATCCTCTGTCTTTCAGATTTGCCCCTCGTAGCTGATACAGTGAAATATTTTTATGTAAGGGAGCTGATCCACAGGATTCAATGGTTAATTCAGATTTCCCCACAGACTGAACCAAAGGAGAAGAATAGAATAATTCACTGGTGCAGGCGGAGCAGCAAACCTTCGTAGAAAAGGGAGAAAACCTGAAAAAAAAACCGGAAGTCTTGGCTGTATGACAAATGCTCAAATAATTGAGCTGCGTATTCAGATCCAAACGATCAAGAAAGGATCCCAGACTGCTCAAGATTATCTGCGCAGGATCAAATTCCTGGCTGATCAACTTGCAGCAGCAGGAGAACCTGTGACAGACAAAGATCTTGTCTTGTACACACTTGGTGGATTAGGCAGAGACAGCCACTGATCAGATTCAGCTGACCTCAGAGGGGACTGAGATGGTGGAGAATAGCCACCAAGGAGAGTGGCAGAAGACATCATATCCAAGGACCAAGAGAGCAGCAAATAAGATGAAATGTAAGTCACCAGTCAAAGCCACGAGGAAGAGCTCAAGGATTCAGGACAATGGGCTGACCATCCAGGAGAAGGCGACACAGAGGGTATCACAAAAGAATCTGGAAGGTAATCCCTCTTGCTCCACAAATTATTTTGCTATCCTAAATGCTGTCCCTAATACATATTATTATGAGATTGCTTCAAAAAAGTAATATTAAACTAAAAGGATCCAATGAAGAACCGGGGAATAGCTTATATCCAGTCCTTCTCTATGACTTGCCGAATAGACTTATTCGCAGCCATACACTGTCTTATTTTAAAGAGTCCCCTGTCTCGTGAACGATCGAACTTGGTAAACTTTGAAATAATCGTTTAGATAGCATTAGCCGCTTTTCTTCCTTTTCTCTGCCTGTCTTTCAAGTTCTCACCCTCCCAGAAAAGAAGGGAAAGTCTTCTTACTAGCTAGCTTTTATATCTCGCGAATAGGGAGTTAAGGAGTGTAACCATAACCTATTTGTCACAAAGTTCAAGACTCTCTAGAGGAGGTAAATCCATGGATACGGGTACGCCTGGTTGAAGCAGCCCCTACACTTCTATGGGTTGTTCCAGCCTCTGCTAGTGGGTGGTTTTTCATTTCTACAACAGGTGCTTGGTTCAAAAAAAGCTTATGAGTTGAGTTCGTCCTCCCTTCTTCTGGCGCATGGAATGGCATGATTGGTAAATAAAAAGAAGAAGTTTACACGCCGGGTGCATACTTCAGTGCCACTAATTAGCGACTTAATATTGGCCCTTTACCTACACCATGTAGACCGGAGGATTACACAGAATCCCATTGGCGAGTTTCAGACAGCTAGGTTATTCAAGAAACTTTGAATACCAACTCCAATGCTTGACTTGCTGAATCAGCATATGGATTACTTCATTGAATTTCTTGGCCCGAGCTCTTGTGATTGGTCCACTTGGCAGGTGGAGTGGATCCTTAGCAGGTTCATGTGTTCCTTGTTTACGTAGCTCTTCTGTTGAATCACGTAGCCCCTCCGTTGGATTACGTTGCTCTGCCCTTGGATTACCTCGGCTTCGATTACAGAAAGTCGAACTAGAAGCAGATGAGTATCGAATGAATAGATACTCTGAGATAGAACGAGAAAAAGCAAATTTGATTAATGCTACTTCTATTAGTTTGGAACAATTAGAAAAGTCTAAAAACGAAACCCTTTATTTTGAAAAACAAAGGGCGATGAATCAGGTCCGACAACGGGTTTTCCAACAGGCCGTGCAAGGAGCTCTAGGAACTCTGAATAGTTGTTTGAATACCGAGTTACATTTCCGTACGATTCGTGCTAATATTGGCATTCTCGGGGCCATAGAATCGAAGAGATAATTAAATTAATTAGGCCTTGAACTTCTACTTTCGTTTAGAATTTAGGCATTATTTTTCCCCTTGCTTCCGAAAAAAAGAGTCAAGAAACACTAATGGCAACCCTTCGAGTCGACGAAATTCATAAAATTCTCCGCGAACGTATTGAACAATATAATAGGAAAGTAGGGGTTGAGAATATTGGTCGCGTAGTTCAAGTGGGGGATGGGATTGCTCGTATTATAGGTCTTGGTGAAATAATGTCAGGTGAATTAGTCGAATTTGCAGAAGGGACTAGGGGTATTGCTCTGAATTTGGAATCCAAAAATGTTGGGATTGTATTAATGGGCGATGGGTTGATGATACAAGAGGGAAGTTTTGTAAAAGCAACAGGAAGAATTGCTCAGATACCCGTGAGCGAGGCTTACTTGGGCCGTGTTATAAATGCTCTGGCTAAACCTATTGATGGGAGAGGCGAAATTGTAGCTTCGGAATCTCGCTTAATTGAATCCCCTGCTCCGGGTATAATTTCCAGGCGTTCTGTATATGAACCCCTTCAAACAGGGCTTATTGCTATCGATTCGATGATCCCTATAGGTCGCGGTCAGCGAGAGTTAATTATTGGGGACAGACAGACTGGCAAAACAGCAGTAGCCACAGATACAATTCTCAATCAAAAAGGGCAAGATGTAATATGTGTTTATGTAGCTATCGGTCAAAGAGCATCCTCCGTGGCTCAAGTAGTAACTACTTTCCATGAAGAAGGGGCCATGGAATACACTATTGTAGTAGCTGAAATGGCGGATTCACCTGCTACATTACAATACCTCGCTCCTTATACGGGAGCAGCCCTGGCTGAGTATTTTATGTACCGCGAACGGCATACTTTAATAATTTATGATGATCTCTCCAAACAGGCACAAGCTTATCGCCAAATGTCCCTTCTATTAAGAAGACCCCCCGGCCGCGAAGCTTATCCAGGGGATGTTTTTTATTTGCATTCACGCCTTTTAGAAAGAGCCGCTAAATTAAATTCTCTTTTAGGCGAAGGAAGTATGACCGCTTTACCAATAGTTGAGACTCAATCTGGAGACGTTTCCGCCTATATTCCTACTAATGTAATCTCCATTACAGATGGACAAATATTCTTATCCGCGGATCTATTCAATGCCGGAATTCGACCTGCTATTAATGTGGGTATTTCTGTTTCCAGAGTAGGATCCGCGGCTCAAATTAAAGCCATGAAACAAGTAGCTGGCAAATCAAAATTGGAACTAGCTCAATTCGCAGAGTTACAAGCCTTTGCACAATTCGCCTCTGCTCTAGATAAAACAAGTCAGAATCAATTGGCAAGGGGTCGACGATTACGGGAATTGCTTAAACAATCTCAATCAAGCCCTCTCCCAGTAGAAGAGCAGATAGCTACTATTTATACCGGAACGAGAGGATATCTTGATTCGTTAGAAATTGGACAGGTAAAGAAATTTCTGGATGAGTTACGTAAACACCTAAAAGATACGAAACCTCAATTCCAAGAAATTCTATCTTCTAGCAAGACATTCACCGAGCAAGCGGAAATCCTTTTGAAGGAAGCTATTCAGGAACAGCTCGAACGGTTTTCCCTTCAGGAACAAACATAAATTTTGCATGTCTACTCTTGTTAGTAGAAGTAGTAGAAGAGAAATCGTTGAGAAAGATTTTTCATTTGAATCATGCAAAAAAGTTTTCTTAGTTTTTAGTATAGTTATTTAAAGAATAGATAGAAATAAGATTGCGTCCAATAGGATTTGAACCTATACCAAAGGTTTAGAAGACCTCTGTCCTATCCATTAGACAATGGACGCTTTTCTTTCGTATTTTCTTCTTTCTTTTCGTTTTTTTTTTCTCTTGTTCCGATAAAAAACTCTTAGACCGAAACGAAACTCTTTTAGGAAAGAAAAACAAATCCATATACAAATGGATGATGCATATATCATAAAGAAGGAATATGGAGCGGGTAGTGGGAATCGAACCCGTAACCCCAAGGTTATGAGCCTTGTGAGCTACCAAACAGCTCTATCCTCTTAAACTAAAGAGCGGGGAACTAGTGGATAAAAGGGGGTTGGATACGCCCCTCTACCATATCTATACAAATAGAATAGTCCATTTATACAGAATGGTAAAGAGGGCTCTTCTACGATCATAAATTCCAGAAATCCATACAAATACGAAAGGGTATTTTATCCTTACCAACTGGATCTTGTTGCACCCGGTAACAAACATGCATAAACCATTTCTCGAAGTATGTGTCCGGATAGTCCAAAGTCTCGATAGTTAGCTCTAGGTCTTCCGGTCAAAAAACAACGTCGATGAAGGCGTGTAGGTGCACTATTACGTGGTAGGGATTGCAATTTTTCTCGCATTTTCGTTTTTTCACTCAAACTCAAGGGGGAAACTTTGCTTCTTATCTTTTTTTTTGAAGATCGACGAATCAAATGATATTTCTGTTCTAATTTCTGCCGCTTCTTCTCCCTCTGAATCAAACTTTTTTTTGCCATAATGTGCCGTTATTATTATTACCAAGTATACGGTTCTAGTCCTAGATGGAAAAATAAATAGAAAAAGAAATCTAAGAAGGCGGATCCTCCCTCTCCATCAAGAGTAATGAACTAGGTGCTGATACAGTACAAAAAAACAAAAAAAACTAACTAAATTAACCAAACTTGCCTGATGTTGAGGCAATCAAGAAAGCGGCATAAGTGAATATATAACCCACGGAAAAGTGGGCTAATCCAACCAATCTTGCTTGCACAATGGAAAGAGCCACGGGCTTATCTCTCCAGCGAATTAAATTAGCCAAAGGTGTGCGTTCATGAGCCCATGCTAAAGTCTCAATTAATTCTTGCCAATATCCACGCCAGGAAATTAAGAACATAAATCCAGTAGCCCAAACAAGATGTCCAAATAAGAACATCCACGCCCATACCGATAAACTATTCATCCCAAAAGGATTATATCCATTTATAAGTTGTGAAGAGTTTAACCATAGGTAAT
Source organism: Melocanna baccifera (assembly GCA_036346265.1). Lineage (NCBI taxonomy): Eukaryota > Viridiplantae > Streptophyta > Magnoliopsida > Poales > Poaceae > Melocanna > Melocanna baccifera. The sequence continues at coordinate 141,153 of JAYEVJ010000199.1, forward strand.
CTCTTAACCATCCCATCAAATAAGTGGAGGATTCATTAAATTGTGAAACGTTGCCCTGCCATAATGTGATGTGTTTCCAATGCCAATAAAAAGTAACCCATCCAATGGTATTTAACATCCAGAAAACTGCCAAATAAAACGCGTCCCAAGCAGAAATATCACAAGTACCGCCGCGCCCTGGGCCGTCACAAGGAAAACTATACCCAAAATCCTTTTTATCCGGCATTAATTTGGAACCGCGTGCATCTAAAGCACCCTTTACTAAAATCAATGTAGTTGTATGCAAACCTAGAGCAATAGCATGATGAACCAAGAAATCCCCAGGTCCTATTGTTAAGAAAAGAGAATTACTATTCTCATTAACAGCATTCAACCATCCGGGCAACCATAAGGTTCGACCTGCATTGAAAGCGGGGCCGCTCGTTGAAGATAAGAGTATATCGAACCCATATGTCGTCTTACCATGAGCAGATTGTATCCATTGGGCAAATATAGGTTCGATCAAGATTTGCTTTTCTGGAGTACCAAAAGCAAGCATGACGTCGTTATGAACATAAAGGCCCAAGGTATGGAATCCTAGGAAGAGGCTAGCCCAACTTAAATGAGATATGATAGCTTCTTTATGGTCTAACATTCTTGCCAATACATTATCCTCATTCTGTTCCGGATTGTAATCCCTAATGAAAAAAATAGCTCCATGAGCAAAAGCCCCTGTCATGATGAACCCTGCAATATATTGGTGATGAGTATATAAAGCAGCTTGAGTGGTAAAGTCTTGTGCTATGAATGCATAAGCAGGTAAAGAGTACATATGTTGAGCTACTAAGGAAGTAATAACCCCTAAAGAAGCTAGAGCAAGACCTAATTGAAAATGAATCGAATTATTGATTGTGTCGTAAAGGCCCTTATGCCCACGCCCTAATCGACCTCCCGGAGGAGTATGTGCTTCTAAAAGATCTTTGATACTGTGCCCAATTCCGAAGTTAGTTCGATACATATGACCGGCAATGAGAAAAATAAATGCAATAGCTAAATGATGGTGAGCAATATCGGTCAGCCACAAACTTTGTGTTTGTGGATGGAATCCCCCAAGAAGAGTTAGAATGGCAGTTCCGGCTCCTTGAGCGGTACCAAATAAATGATTACTCGAATCAGGGTTTTGGGCATAAAGATTCCACTGACCCGTCAGAAGGGGTCCCAACCCCTGGGGATAGGGTAATACATCTAAGAAATTATTCCATCGAACGTACTCCCCCCTGGATCCGGGAATAGCGACATGAACTAAATGTCCTGTCCAAGCCAAAGAACTTACCCCGAAAAGTCCTGACAAATGATGATTGAGACGAGATTCCGCGTTTTTGAACCACGAAAGGCTTGGTTTCCATTTGGGTTGTAGATGTAACCAACCTGCTATTAAGGATAGCGTAGAAAGAAATAATAGAAACAGAGCTCCAGTATAAAGATCTTGATTGGTGCGTAATCCAATTGTATACCACCACTGATAAACCCCAGAATAGGCGATATTCACTGGACCGGTAGCACCTCCTCGAGTAAAGGCTTCCACAGCGGGTTGACCAAAATGAGGATCCCAAATCGCATGAGCAATAGGTCTTACGTGTAAAGGATCCTGTATCCATGATTCAAAATTTCCTTGCCAAGCTACATGAAACAGATTTCCGGACGTCCATAGAAAGATTATTGCTAACTGCCCAAAGTGAGAAGCAAAAATGTTCTGATAAAGACGTTCCTCAGTAATATCATCATGACTTTCGAAATCATGTGCGGTAGCAATACCAAACCAAATACGACGAGTAGTGGGGTCCTGAGCTAAGCCTTGGCTAAACCTGGGAAATCTTAATTCCATAATGCCTTTCAAATCCTCCTAGCCACTATCCTACTGCAATAATTCTCGCTAAGAAGAATGCCCATGTTGTGGCAATTCCACCCAGAAGGTAATGGGTTACTCCTACAGCACGTCCTTGTATAATGCTCAAGGCTCTAGGCTGAGTAGCAGGAGCAACTTTTAATTTGTTATGAGCCCAAACGATAGATTCAATGAGTTCTTGCCAATAACCACGGCCGCTGAATAAAAACATTAAACTGAAGGCCCAGACAAAATGAGCACCTAAGAAAAAAAGGCCATATGCAGATAATGAAGAACCATAAGACTGAATTACTTGGGATGCCTGTGCCCACAAGAAATCTCGGAGCCACCCATTAATCGTAATGGAACTCTGTGCAAAGTTTCCCCCTGTGATATGAGTTACCATCCCTTGATCACTTATAGTACCCCAAACATCCGACTGCATTTTCCAACTGAAATGGAAAATGACTACCGAAATTGCATTGTACATCCAGAATAGACCTAAGAAAACATGATCCCAGGCGGATACTTGACATGTTCCCCCTCTCCCAGGCCCATCGCAAGGGAAGCGAAAACCAAGATTTGCTTTATCGGGTATCAAACGGGAACTGCGAGCAAATAAAACACCTTTCAAAAGTATTAATACAGTCACATGGATGGTAAATGCGTGAATGTGATGGACTAAAAAATCTGCGGTTCCTAATGGAATAGGTAACAAAGCTACTTTGCCGCCTACTGCTACTAACTCGCCACCTCCCCACGTTAAGCTGGTACTTGTTGTTGCACCAGGAGCTGTTACGCCAGGCGCGTTAGCATGGATATTTTGTACCCATTGAGCAAAGATGGGTTGTAATTGTATGGCGGTATCCGAAAACATATCTTGGGGACGGCCTAAAGCACTCATAGTATCATTATGAATGTACAAGCCAAAACTGTGAAAACCTAGAAATATACATACCCAGTTAAGGTGGGATATGATTGCATCGCGGTGTCTAAGGACGCGATCTAATAGATCGTTGTATCGAGTAGTTGGATCATAGTCTCTTACCATAAAAATGGCTGCATGTGCAGCAGCACCGACTATTAGAAATCCGCCAATCCACATGTGGTGTGTGAACAAGGAAAGTTGTGTACCATAGTCAGTAGCTAGGTATGGATAGGGGGGCATAGAATACATATGATGAGCTACAACAATGGTTGTAGAGCCTAGCATAGCTAGGTTAAGAGACAATTGAGCATGCCATGACGTTGTTAGGATTTCATAGAGACCCTTATGGCCTTGTCCTGTAAACGGGCCCTTATGAGCCTCCAAAATATCTTTAAGTCCATGACCAATACCCCAGTTGGTCCTATACATATGACCTGCGATCAGGAAAAGAATAGCAATAGCTAAATGATGGTGCGCAATATCGCTCAACCATAGACCGCCGGTTATTGGGTCTAGTCCTCCGCGAAAACTCAGAAATTCTGCGTATTTGGACCAATTCAAGGTGAAAAAGGGGGTTGCTCCTTCGGCAAAACTAGGATAAAGTTGAGCCAAAAGGTCGCGATTCAAGATAAATTCATGAGGAAGTGGTATCTCTTTAGGATCAACCCCAGCGTCAAGAAATTGGTTAATCGGTAAAGATACATGGATTTGGTGTCCCGCCCAAGAAAGAGACCCAAGTCCTAATAACCCCGCTAAGTGGTGATTCAACATGGATTCTACATCTTGGAACCAGGCCAATTTGGGAGCGGCCTTGTGATAATGGAACCAACCAGCAAAAAGCATTAACGATGCAAAAATCAATGCACCGGGTGGAGCCCGAGCTGAGGGAACCGTACCCTCATAGGGACGCTCTGCAAGAGGTCTTTACGGACATCCAATCCTCTTTCCCATTTTTTCAGGATGAAAACCCGACCACCAATAAGCCAAGGTCCGCCTTCGAGCACTTTGGAGCCATTTTCCCCCAGCAGGAATTGAAAGAGGAAAAAGCCATTCATTTATGAAATGATCTCAAGAGCCCCTCTGGGTTCCCAGATCTTAGGGAGGTCTTTATTGAGATATTTGAAAGGCGGGCCTCTCCGAATAAATAGTATACCCTTAGAGGGTCTTCTTCCAACTTTTTTCGTTCTCCACGAGCTCTTCTTCCGGGCAGACGGCCACGATCTTATCAGCCCTAGTTTAAGGTGAAAAGTAGTCGAGTTTTCTCTCAATGTCGCCCATAGCTCCATTACCAAAAAGGGTACTCCATTGGACGGGGTCCTAATATATAACTCCGCCTGCTGTTGAGGGTTCCGTCGCCGGTTGGTCTGGGGATCAGGAGGTTTGGGTGGAGGGGCAGGGGCGAAGAGCGAGGAGTCAGAAGTTCAATCGGATCGATGTTGGGCGGTTTTGTTTTTGGAAAGAGCTCGAAGCACAAGAGTGAGAATTTCAAAGCGGTTGCTAGAAAAATGGGATAACCAAATTGGACCCGAACTTACTTAGAATTGACGCTTCGTAGACTTCCTTCTTCCTTCCAATAGCGGGTCTCAGCCAGAACTGATTGTGCCCCTCAATCTTCTGTTTTCATATAGCTTCACCGAACTTCCATACACCGATTGATTGTACGCTTGCTGTTCTCAACTGGGCCTCTGAATCTCCTCTGGTTTCACCTTTGCGAGTCGAAGTAATTTCCGGAAAGACACAGAGGAGCTCTCATGCGTGGACCAGCAGTAGCCCTGTCCTCTCCTCTTTGTTGGAAGATGAGTACACATCGGGTAATCCGCCCACGAGAGCCCAATCACAAGAGGCTCATACAGAAAGCAATCAGCCCATAGCCCAATATCGAGACCACAGCCTATTATTCAAACCACAAAGGATCCGTCTTTCATCGTCCAATCTTCTCGATCGAACATATTGACATCAATACTCCTTTCCATGGCCATTCACGGCCCGCGAAGATCAACCACTCGTGCCCGAGATCACTATCCAATCAAAAACCAGACTTCCAAGATCCATCTCACTCAGACCCTTTTGAATGTAGCGGATAACAACGGAGCGGGGCTATCGAATTGATATGTATTCGAATCTTAGGAGCTGGTAATCACTGATATGCTCATATTGGTGACGTTATTGTTGCTGTAATCAAAGAAGCAGTGCCCAAAATGCCTCTAGAAAGATCAGACAGAAGTAAGACGAGCTGTAATTGTACGTACATGTAAAGAACTCAAACGTGACAACGGTATGATAATACGATATGATGACGGTTGTCATTGATCAAGAAGGAAATCCAAAAGGAACTCGAGTTTTTGGTGCGATCGCTCGGGAATTGAGACTTATGAATTTCACTAAAAGAGTCTCATGAGCTCCTGAGGTATTATAAATACTAGTAGTAGAGACTATGATATAGTAGGGTATCAGAATAGAATATAGATCAATTAGTAGATTGTGTCTGACGCATATACATGAAAAAAAATAATAATTATATAATAATAAGAATAAGAATTCTAATCTTAATAAAAGGAAGGGTTCGAATAGCATCTACTAATATTACCGAAAACTTTGTGAAAATACTTCTACGAGAAGGTTTTATTGAAAACGTTCGAAAACCATAGGGAAAGTAACAAATCTTTCTTGGCACGTGCCCCTGCTCCTGGTCTTCGAACTAGTCATTAATGGTCGGCAACATAGGTACCCTTTTTCGGTATGCGTTGTGAACACTTTCATTTTTAGCGTCTCATCTTCTCTGGAGAAGCTCAAATCGAACGGATAGAGCAGATGGTCCAACTACAGAACTTCTTCTTTTTCATTACTTCCATGGTCGTGCCCCGTGGCACGGCAGCACCCGTACTATTGAAATGGTTCGTCAGTAGAGATGTTCCCACTGGTGCCTCTTCTTCCAATGGTACTATAATTCCTATTCCTATCCCTTTATTCCCTTTTTTGGTCTATCTACATTCAAGGAAATTCATACGCTCCATGGACAGAGCAAAAAGTGGAGTGTTGGTCAAAGCAAGCCGCCCTATTCTATTACCAGACAAAATTGGGAGAAGCTCATCCGCTAGAAATGCTTTATTTCGTTTCGTTCCCGTTCTTCATTTCCTTATTATCGAATCCATGGGGGACTTGTCATATTTAGAATCTTTCTGCGGTCTGCTCTGTTTACAATTCTTTCGTACTCTCTTCTCTTTACCACGCGATAGGTCAGCGAAGCGTGAGCGGGCGCTCCGAAGTAAAGGCCAAACACTTCGGCCTAAGGGGAATGAGCAACAAAATGACAAGATGAGGTGCCCCGGGCACCCCCATATAGAAAGAAGGGTCGAAGGTTTTGGGCCTGTAGCTTTCCCCGCCCCCCCCTCGTCGAGTGGTGCTTGTTTGGGGGGTGTGCCACCTGAAATCGGGCTTGAAGCTCTCGCCTTACCAACGAGCCGACTACTGATGGCTGTTGGTCACGACTACTACAAAAAAGTGAAGATGAATCTTTCTATTTCACATGGAGGAGTGTGCATCTTTATGTTGGGTGTTCTTCTGTCGTGCGACCCGATGGCTTATGTGCGACCTGTGGCCCACGCCTCCTATTCTATTTGTTCAGGGCGGGCGGCGTGAACTCTGATTTGATCCGGGTATTCAATCCCGCCGCTGAGATGCTCAGTTGACTCCTTAACCTTGATAGGAAGATGGCTTATTCAAAAATTCGTGCATAAGGGTAAGGAACTTTGGATGAATTAATGCGAATGGGTGTAAGCCTCGCTGCTCGGAAACACCCAGTGCTGACCACACTGAGAGACACGAAAGCGCAGGTAATGCCAGTTGGCGAAGTGGCGTTAAGCATCCCTAGCGGTACGCAAAGAGAGGTCGTGATGATATCATCTACGTCCGTACCGCTCCTCGTGGAGTAGATCCCGCATCCAACCAACCCTTTTTTGACCAGGGAACGGGAGAATTCCCACTACCGCTGGCAGGCCAGCCGGGCCGTGAGCGCGGTGGGAACGGGCTTCCCAAAAAGCGAGCCCCGGCCCGGGTCAGCATAGAATGGGGGGGACGGCCCTAATGTTGTGTTGGCCGGGTTGCGGGCGGATAAAAGCAGACGTGGGGACTCGGGTCGGGGCACAGCGTAACTAAGAGAGCCATTCCATTTAGGGCGAGACAGAATGGGCGGGCACAAGCGGTCTGGTGTCCGAGCCGATTGGTCAGACGACGACTACTGCACATATTATATTAGCCGCCTATCCCGGAATGGACTGGGATGGAATAGAAAGAACGCGAAGCAACAAGCAAGGGATGAGCGCTTTGTTGCTAAAGCGCATACGTTTTCTTGCTGGGTCGGTTTGTTTTTGGGGGGTGGGGCAATAAGCTTGCTTCTTCACAAGCTTATCCCCGCCCCCTTTCCTGTCCGTCCCGACCGGCAGCAGTTGGGTCTCCCCATCTCTCCTCAACTTCCCCGGTCTTCGGCCCGAGCTGTATGAGGCAGAAACTCGTCCCACGTACGGTTCGGAGGCCGAGCCCCACCCCAGCAATAATGGTGCGGCTTAGGTCAACTAATACGAATAAGATACAGTTCACTCAACGATTGCCTTTGGGTCCCGAACTCCATATGGGGAAGGAACGTTGTTGTTTGCGAGGTCTCGATCATTTACATGGACCCACTTCTCATTCCATTTGTGGGAATTTGATGATTTATAAACCGTCCCCAACGAGCGAAAGGTTCATGTTTGAACATGATGAATCACTTCGTGCCGACCTGTTGCCCATAAACTTTCCTGCCTCATATGAGAATGGAAAACTGGAAGATTTTCTGCATCGGTGGATGAAGAATCACGAACATAAGAATTTCTGGTTTAGCATGTTCCCAGAAAGAAGATACTTTTTTTCCATTCGAGAAACGAGGAGCACGACTGAAGTGGCTATACATACAAATCCATTTACGGATCTATATGCTCCGATTGGAACTGGAAGTTCCAGAACTGGCGGCTGGTATACCACCATAATGAAATTGCCTTTTCTTTTTAGTATTCGGATAGGATTTCTGTTGGCTTCATCGGGAGGCTCGCGTAGTTTGTTACGTCAACTCCAAAAGGATAAGTTGCATTGGAATCGAGAAAGTTTCGTTCATAATTGCATAAAAGGAGTAAAAATAGTGGCTGCGGCGCGTCGAGGGTCAACCTTGATATCGAATAACCTTTCGAGCCTTCCCCAATGGATCTCTATCCTCCTTTGAAACCAATAGAAGTTCACTGACCATCCCTGTCAAACATAACCCAAGGTAGGATCGAGAGGAGAAGAATAGGACTCTTGCTAGTATCATAACCTCTCGATGGGAGAATGAAACCATTAGATTAGTGGAAAGAAGAAAGAATGGGAAGAAAGCAGCCATGGGCAAGCTTTAATTAATATAAATAAGTAGGAGTTACAGCCTTTAAATTCGAGTGAAACGAGCCTTTGACGTAGTCAGAAATTAGACTGCCCTTTCACTATTATTATTATTATTATTTCGAGTAATAGCGGAAGGAGTGCCAAAGCCCATTTTAGTAGAAAGCTGCTGCCCTTTTATAGTAATGCGGAGTGACATAATCAATCGAATTCGACTGGTTGGTTCCCCTTATTAGTCAATTGCTTTTGACGTATCAGGTGGGAATGGGAGAGCCTCTTTTCTTTCCGCAATGGAATCGGCTTAAGCTCGACCTTTTCTTTCATTTCCTATCATAGGGATATAAAAATAAAATGGAGTTTTTCTTAGTTTAGAATATCAAAAGACATCCCACAACCCGGTCTTAGGTTCAGAGTCGCTTTGTGGGAACTTCAAGAGAGAGAAGAGAGATCATAGCTTAATATCAAAGGTCAGGTATACCTGCCTACGTTCGGCATACACATTCACTAGTTCCATTCGGTACCTTTCTCTAGATGGAATCCCGATTCGACTTTCAAATGCAAGAGCAAGAATGCCGTGAGGGAGCCCTATCTCAAAAATGCAAGGCCAGATCCCACTTTCTTTAATCGAGCGGGCAAGGGATCGCAAACATCTTTTCTTTTCAGAGAAAAGGTTTTCAAAAGATATCCCGAAGGGGTCTTAGGTAAGGTAAGGAGTGACAGCTCTATTCAATAAGCTGGCTCTTTAAGGGAAGATAGGGCATTTCCTAAAATGTGGAAGTTTGGTGCTTTAGAGATAGGGCCGGCACGCTTTGCTGGAAAGCAATAAGTCAACAAAACAAGGTAGGTCTACCCCCTAATAAAGGTTTCGCTCGACGACCCTGTATCCATTCTCGATTAAAGCACGGAGAGTTAGGTTTATTATCTCCAGTTTGATGCTATCTTCTCCACGACTTGGTTCTTATGGATCTCCTCCAGGTCCTAGGCATCTTGTCTCTAGCTCTGCTCTCTATCGGTAGTCAAATCAGTACTTTGTCTTTGCCTGTCTCTGTCCATTCCTTCAACACTGATGGACTCGGAGTGGCATAACCCCTTTAATAAGAAGCATAAGACCTAAAGCGAGGAGATAGAATAGAAAGAATGATAGCCAGTTCTTTGAAAGTGGGAAGAAAGCCAAGGATACGGTGGTGTGTAGGGTCTTTCAAATCAATCAGGAAAGCGTGAGCTGAGAAGGAACACGGCTTTCCGCGCCTTGACAAGTGGATCTACCAAGAATTGCTTTTTCAGCCGTTACTTATTATATAATAGCTCGATCCGCTCACGCATGTGATTGATTTCTCCCCTCTCTTTCGAAAATCTTCCATTCGAACAGGAAGATTCCCTTCTCGCTGTGTATCCAGAACCTGAGGATGATGAGGATCTATAAAGGTTCTTTGATCGAGCTCTCGCTTCGGCTTCTTTTGTTGCCGAAGACCAGGACCCGTCTTATTTGCTGAAAACCTGTCTGTTTAGGGACTCTTTCCTTTCAATGGACATACTTGCCTGGAACTGATTCTACCTTGAGAGCGCTTCCCTCTTTTCTGATTCCTTCCCTTTGACCACCGAAAATACAACTTCTAATAGCAAAGGCTATTTTTTAGATGTTTCAAACAAGTGATTTTACACTTTTTTCCTTCCTGTCTTTCCCCGATAGAGGAGTTTGACCCCTCAACTTCTGCCTTTGCCCTTTGTACTTCTTCCCGCAATTGAGATCCCTGTTAAGGAAGAATATCTCGCTCGTGCTTTTTTTGCGAGGAAATCGCTCTACTTTTTCCAGCGATGAGTGATTGAGTAAGGTCTAATTCAATCTGTGTTATGACCTACCTTTTTTGATTGAAGTAAACGAGAGCTTTACTTCTTCTTTTCAAACCCTAAGGTTTGAGCTCGTCCTCGGGTCGGATTCGGATCCTTTTCTCTCTTTTGAAATTCCATAGATATAGATGTCTCGACTGCCGAATCCTTATCCTTAGAACAACTCGATTCTGTTGATTCACTGTCCATTTGTCCTTCAACCGGATTAATGGTCAACGACTTTGACAGCCTTTCCTTCACACAAGGTTTTTAATCCATCTCCCCCGCTTAGGACAGTAAGGGGAAGTAGCGATATTCCGATTCCTTCGTGGGGAATCAACGAAGGCAGCCGCTCCAGCAGCTTTAGTACTTAAGTTAACGCCCCAGCCCTTATCCCGCGATGAGAAGGTAGATGCGGTAAGCCAACTCCTATCCTTCTTGCGGAAAGGGCATTCAATGCCATCTTCATTCCCTTCCTTGCTTCGAGGAGCAGGTCGAATAGTCAAAGAAGGGGATGGCTAATTCCAGGAATAGAGTAGCATTCTCAAGCACTACCCTCAGTTGCAGCCTCAGTCCATATAAAACAGTCAATCTACCAGCAGCAGAGGCTGCAGATACATGTCCACCACCAGTTTATCTACTACCATAAGCGGGAGCAGTTGCAGGTAAAGAGTGTTGTGAGGGCTTTCATTTGCGCGTTAAGGGCAGTTTCTGTTATAGCACTAGAAATCTGTGCCGTTAGTCTCAGCTAGAACAGAGGTTTAGCATCGACTAAATTCCGTATTCCGTACGTTAGGAAGGCGATCTGAACTTTCATCATAGCCTTGAACCGAAGAGAGCAATGCGAACAGTTCAGGAGGTCGTAAATCAAACCCTTAGTTCAGTGCCGGGTTTCATAAGTACTATCGGTCAATCATATCATTTTCTAGACGGAATGGGGTGTAGGCACGTTTATTGGAGCAGTTGGGAAGAACACCGGCCAATTTTTTCAATCGTTAGAAAAAGGAGCTTGGTCAGCCATGTTCCCTACGTACCCTCTCGTTATTCCCAAGATTTTCCGTTGTACCTATTCTCCGCAACCGTCGGTTCAGATTTCTCTCGGGTACGGTCACTGCACTCCAATCGTAGTATCTCCAATCTCTGCCTTGGTTGGTGCACCTATGGTTCTTTTTGTTATTGATGCCAAGAAAGATAAATAAAGGAATACAATCTTCATTGCCTCTAGTTGCGAAGGTAGCAAAGCTACAGATTCGAGTGAAATGGTTGGTGGTAATGATGTGTGGTAATCTCGCTGCTAATGAATGGTGGGTGCGTGGAGAATGCTATGGATTCGAGCTCTATTTTCCTCTCGGTACTTAGATTTTTTTCTTATCTCTCATTCCTGTTTCCTTTGTTCTGCCGACTACATTGATTGGATACCGTTGGGCCTGCCTACGCACTAAGTATACCGATTATCCATTGAATTGCCTTTGGTTGTCCTACCCATTTTGGAGATCTTATTCTCACCTTGTTCTATTGCTCTTTCTCGATGGTATTTCGGAGTGCTAGACCTCATTCTCTTTGATACGCTTATTCAATTGTTTCTTACGAAACCTTACGTTACTTTAATTCGATGAGGAGGATGGGACTAAGGAGCGGGTACGGGAGCTTGACCAGGAACAAGATAACGAGAAGTGGATTTGCCTGGGGTGGGCTCACCTACGACCACTCTTCGATTATTGAAGTTCAGAATTTCTCCGTTCCTTTAGTCGGGTGGGCTCACTTTTTTGCCTTTTCCTCCCACGATTTAAGGATTGGCTCAAGCAACCTATCTTACTTACTAATAATAATAATGGGGCAGGTTTAAGTCTTAAAGTTGAAGTCTGTCTTTTTCAATGGATAAGAAGCTCGACGAAGAGCTTCCCTTGCCTTTAGGCTTACGGAAAAAGGCGAATCCAAGGGCTCTTTACTATGATATAATATCATAGGGACGGACACTTCCTTTAAGAAAGCCGTACTCTCATCAGCTTTCAAGTAGATAAAGAAGTTAAGGCTAGTGACATCAGCTATCGGCTATTGGCCTTTGTGAAAGCTTCTCTTCAATATGTTTTATCCTTTTCCAAGCCTTCTTCGTCAATGATTATGGGTCGTTCCTGTCCTGTAGTTCAATACACTATTATAAGGCCAGTTGCCTATACAGGATCTAAAGTTTCTAGTACAGTCAGCTTTGGTTATCGCTACACCCTCTCTAGACAAACGATTTGATTCAAGCCACTCTACTACTGGTACAGTAGCACCCTGCCTTAATAATCGCATAGGCACCCGGGAACCTTACTCAGTAAAGAAGGAGACTCCCTAAACAAGACTGCTAGCTGGTATGGAGGGACTAGCTTTGCTTGCTTCCTAGTCAAATATGCCCTATCCGTCTTACTTTAATATGAATGGTATATATAATAAAGAAAAAAGAAACTTCCTGCAGATTGCTCAAACCACGTAACCTAATCAATGCGCCTATTCTCCTAAATCAAGACAAAAGGGATTCCACGGCTCAAAGGACTTTTAAGCCCAAAAGGGACCTCGCTCGATCAGAAAAGAAAAGTCCATTTTCAATCAACTGATGAATGCCGTCAATCCACTTTCAATCAATCGACGACTGCTCTTCTTCTATTCTGAACGTCTTAAAGTGTACCATTCAGAAAAGGTAAGGTTACAGGGCGCTCTGAGGAGGAGATTTGTAAAAAGGATTTCCAATTAATTAGTAGGAGAAGCCCCTTATTAAATAACTTAGCTCGAAGGTCCAAAGTCAGATGCTTAACCCATGCCATCCCTTTCAACCTTAGAAAGTGTTATCCTAGAATCTATCATTCTCCAAAATTCCCTAAAGGCCCCCCGGGCTTGACAAGTTCAGCAAAACCGTAGAGAAAGCGGGCTACACCTAGCTTAGCCTATCCAATATCCGATTCAAAAAGAGCTTGGATTGCTGCCTTTTCTATCTCTGTATAAAGTCAGTCAGTCCCAGTGTTGGGCAGAGCCCATTGTCAAAAGATCGTTTTGCTAGGATGCTTGCTTGAATCTAGCTACTTCCAAAAAAAGGCATTTTTCACTCTATACGGTATGGCTACAAACCGAATGAAGAAGTCGGAAGCAGTTCATCGCCTGTGGGAGCTTGCTGATAGTAAGGAAGCCATAATCTTTCTATCGGATTGCCTATTTGTCTATCTGTCTGGTGAAGAGAGAATGTAAGATACTCTCAATAGGGCAAGCACCCAATACCTCGTAGAGTCCAAAGCTTCAGCTCAAAGAGTTCAGGAAGACCAACCATCCACACTTGATTAGCTACTGTGCACTTCACCAGAACATGGTCTATGTCCTCCACTACCCCTTCACAAACATCAAAAAAACACTGAGACAATGGGAGCAAATTCCTTGAGACAAGAAGTTCGTTCTCTGCACGGAAGTCTATTCCAATAAGCTTTCCACCAAAAAAACGGAATGCAGGGAATGACCTTAAGCTTCCATACGCAAGAGAAATTCAGACCACCTTCCTCATTAAATGGCTGGCAGACCTCCCTGTATACTTCCTTCATCCTAATCGTCAGAGTGAACAGAAGACCCCCATGTCAAAGTATCAGAACAGATGCTTCTAGGAATTGGTACAGCTGAAATTTCTCGCACCACCTCATCAGGGAGAAAAAAAGCTAATAAACTAAGATGCCAATCCCTATTAGGAATGAGATAGTGGGAGAGAGACAAACCTTCCAACAGCTCTGACATGTTCATAGGAATAGGCCTTCTATTCAATGCAGTCCCACCGAGCCAAGGGTCTTATAACAATCGCACCGAATTACCATCTCCAATCTGCCACTGGAAGTTCTCTTTAATAGAATGACTGGCTTTACATATCTCCTTATTAATAGGAAATGAATGGGCAGCAACATAGAACCCATCCCAAGAACCCTCAAACCAGTATTTACCCCGGAGAACACGGCTCCACAACGTATTTGGTAGCGGATCCACTTTTCCTTATCTGTTAACGAGACTATACCTTTCCTCTGCCTATGAGCTAGCTAAAGATCCATCGTTATCCTTTCCAGCAATGGAGGCGGAATCAATGGTCATGTCAGGTTTCAGATTCAAAGAGAGATGTCAAGCAAGCGCCGAATCTGAGTACTCAACTTGCCCGACCCGCCTCTTCCACTAGACCTCGTCTTTCAAAGAGCAGCAGCCCTGCAAGCCTAATAGAACCTTGTTTCCTGGGCCAAGTCAGCCTATAAGTAAGTAAGTAGGGCTGAAGACAATTTGTTTGTTAGTTTTTCAATCTTCTTCCTTCTATGCTTAGAGTAAGTGGAAATGACCTCCTTGATCAGCAAGTAAGCGAGCGGTAGTTCAGTCTCCGACAAGTGAGGCCGAATAGCCCCTGGTGTCCTTTTCCTTCTAAACTAGCTGCTCTCGCTTGACTCTTCTAGTGAGCAAGCAAACTGGTCGGGGAACAGGGTCGGATCAAAGTAAGGAATGGGAATAGCACTCACTCGTTGAAGGTAAGCCAGAAACAGGGGTTGTCCTCTCCCTTACTTAAGTCCTAGTCCATCTTTTCGTGCCCCAAAGGGGAAGTCAAGCAATAATGAGGGAACTTGACCCACACCTGACGAAAGAGTTTGGTAGCTCGAAGGAAGCAGAAGCAAAACCAGCTTTCTTTCTGTCCCAACCTCCATGGGTTCCTCCCTGTATGACATAGTCCATTGGATTGGGGCAATGGTACGCACCTATGTTTGGTGTCCCCTCTCTCACTTTCTCGTCAGATCCTGGTCCCAAAGGGCAATACATTGAGTAGGAAAGACGGGCTTTCGTAAATTCCATTCTGTAGCCGAACTAGCCCCTGGATCAGCTCTCATAGTGGGGGAATCAGAGTCAAGTTAGGCGCAAAAGAGGGGGTTGACATCATTCGTCGTGATTGGATCAATCAGACTCCCCCACAGGAAATGCCAAGGGGCGCCCTTTCTCATTATCATCTACCGCCCATTTCTTCATCATCTGCTGCTGCCTTAAGTGCGTAAAGTAGGCTCAGCTTCTTAGGTTTCTAAATATCTTGTAGTAGCCGAAGGTAGTCCAGTCCGCTTGTTAGATTGAATTGAATCTTATATAACCTACGTAGCTAAAGAGAAAATCATAATAGTCTAAGTGGACCTCTCAAAGGTATAAATAAGTAGACATTAGTCTTACTGGTTCGGTCTTTTTCTTTTTTTGTTATGATGCCCACATTTCATACTTCTCAATTCTTATTTATTCAAGGGTTCGTATGTACTGAGTGACTCTAGGTCTATTCAGATGCAGCTTCAAGAGAGCTTTATTCGGCCTTTGTATGACCGTCTTCCCTTCCTGTCTATCTCCTTCGGTCAGGTAGTTCTGCTTCCGATGCCGGAGGAGCAGGGTGGGATAGAAGGGTAGTTTCTGAGTTCGAGATGTCTGAGCTTGGAGGTTCCGCTTCTCTAATGTGATAATAAAGCAACAAGCAACGTCGCTCCCGTGCGCTCATCCCTTGCTTGTTCTTGAGCGCTAGTCATTCATCCCTAGCTGGGTTCTTGGGATATCTTGATTCTCTTTATGATGATGTAAGGGTCGGCAACAATGAATAAGGAATCGATCGGAAGTTCGCGCCAATCGATCTTCTGTAGGAGTAGGAGGTAGCGCGAATCCCCTCTTTCTTCGTTTAGAAGAGTGCTGGACCTCCACAACGTCAAACCATAGAACACAGCTCCTTTCGGTCGAACCCTAGGAAAGACGACTTTACCTTTTTCGTAGATAGTCTGAGTTCGAGCTACTGTAGTCTCCCCCGTTGACCTTCTTTTTTAGATAGAATCCTCAATGAGTGGAAAGGACTCCCAGACTTGCTCCGCAGTACGAGCCCCATACAGAGCCGCGCCCTTGTGATATGATAAGAAGAAAAGGGGCCAGGCCGCCCTCTTTTCTTTTCCGCACCAAGCCTTCTTGTAAAATCGGGTGTATAGCTCAGTTGGTAGAGCATTGGGCTTTTAACCTAATGGTCGCAGGTTCAAGTCCTGCTATACCCAAAAAAACCACTCTTGTATTCGTAAGGATGCATAGTAGCCTTCAAAGAGCACTCTTTGGCCTTGAGACTCGCCCCTTTCTCATCAACATCTCGACTTCGCTCGTTGTTTGAGGTAAGTATAAAGGAGATCAGACTGGCTCGGTCATTGATAGGCCGGCCTTCTCCTTATTCATTGGATAGGGCGCGGGGGAAAGTCAAGTCAAGCACTAGTTAGTTGGGGTGGGACGCACCAAAGCAGCGTTCGTTGTACTAGCGCCTTATCTTTTGAAGCTAAACAGAGGCTCGAAAGACGGAGTACGTCCGAAGTCGTTGGCTGCCTTTTTGTAGTGCGCAAGTCAGAGTGAACTTCTTCTTCTGTTCTGCGAATCTACTAACGAGAACTGCCGTACAGTCCTATCTTTTCTTAAGAAAGATCGTAGATGAACGTTTCGTTTCGTTACCTAAGTAGTTGAGCAATTCATTCCAAGGTAAACAAAGAGGTATTTCCTTTTCTCGTTCAGTCCTTCTCTCCTTCCATCCCAGTAGGCCTATTCATGCTTTTTTGCTATCCATCTTGATCAAATAGAAGAAGGGGAAATTCAGACTAGGCAAAACACCTCAAATAGTGAAAAAAAGAGAAAACAACTTTCTTATTGTCAAGTAGTAAACCATAGTTCTCATCCTAGGAAACCATATCGATCATCGGTTCAGAGCTCCCAACTACGAAGCTCTTTTCTAGAGCGAGTCAACAATTCGTGGATCCATGGTTTGGATGAAGCTATGTACCCGGGTAGAGATGATTTGTCTCAAAGATGTTCCGCTCATCCAAGAATCTGAAACTTCATCTACATAAACTCATAAATAGCCCTTTCCTTTCTTTTCTTGACTTAAAAAGGTAATCAATCCTTTCTTTTCATCTTTTATCAAGTCTTCCTCTTCCTGATTGAGTCAATCAGGGATAGAAATTCGGATCAACTATGAGGAGTAGGGCTGCTGGGCAAGTGAATGAACTCTGTCCTAGGCATTTCCAATAAGTTCAGTGAAGTGAGGGATCTTCCTTTTTTTAGAGGGAAAATACACTACAAATGATATTCAATAATGGAAGGAATGAGTTGAAGATTTACTGGAAGAAAAAAATACGAGACTTTTCTAGTCGTAGGTAGGGCTACCTATCTAGTTTCGTGCTTCGGGCGTACCAGATTCAATAGGCTAGGTTATAGCTGACAGATTTCTTTAAGAACTAGCCGCCTATAAGCCTCGCTAGTAGTATTCCTGCCCAGTGCCGGAGTAGTGACTCACAAGGTAAGTTCTCCTCGATGCATTTCCAACACTCTCTTTTTCTACGTACACTTTTTATTCCTCAGTAGGTAGGGACAACGTTCGAGATCTCATCCGACCGTCTATTTATCACTGATTGGGAGATTGGATTGGAATCCGAGGAGAACTGATTGGATGTCATGGAACGAATGGGGCACTACGTTGGTTACCCACTGCTAGCCTAGCGGAGATTTCTCTATTTGTTGAAAGTGGAAAGGAGTCATATTTGAATCGGAAAGTTGGGCTCGTTCACTCACACCTTTCTTTGATTATCGATGACTTGGCTTCTTGCTCAAGTAAGCACCCGGCATACCAATTCATTATCCTTGGGGCTCGCTCCTTCCTATCTACGTTATTCTTTCTTTGTTACTCTCGTAATGACGTTCCGAAAGAAATCAAGGTTACCAGGTCACAGCTCTGATTCTTCTTCCCTTATAGAACCTTCCCGAAAGAAATCAGTGGAAGTGGGTCCGCCCCTACAACTCATCAAATCTGCCTTCTTTTCTGTTCTGCGCTGTACATATTCTCAAGTTATGAGAAAGAATGGATTTGAATGCAATTTTTCATTAAAAAAATAAACGAATGAAGAATATTTTGACCTCTTATCTGATAAGCAATCAAAGCATTTGAACTGCTCAATGAACAATAAAGAAAGAGCTAAGGTAAAAAAGTATATGTGTTACTAATAGTAAACCAATTTTCTTTTTTGTTTGCTTTCAGCTGAACATGATGAACATGTTATAACTACAAATGAGGTGAGGCTTGATTAGGTGGCTTTGCAAGAACTAGGGAGGAACACAAGTTATGTACTTTAGGCTAAACATATGAATTTAGAAGATCAACTTTTCCAATTGGACATAAACAAAAGCAACCAATAATATATATATATAAACTTCCATAATATTTTCTCTATGGTGAAGTAATTTCATCGATAACCACTAAACGATTAAGTAGCGATGTATGCAAAGCTAGACAACGAACATTTCATAATACACTCGTTCTGCATATCTTTAGGATAAAAGAAAAAACAGCGAACAAAATAGTTTTCCTAAAGAAATCTATTTTGTATGGTTCTTATTTCGTTGAAAACGTTTCCATGAGACTTTCTTTCATTGAAGAAGTCCATGACTTGTTCTAGGTGATATGAGGTTGAACAGGCTTTAGAAAAAAAGCAAAGAAGGGTACAAAAGGGTGGAATAAAAAAGAAAAAGATGACCCCTTCTTTCTTCCTGAGCATTACCGATAAATATTCATTCTTTATACGTTAGGTTGGGTTTCAGATGTATATCATTTATTATAATTATATGAAACCAAAAAGAAGAAATGACAAGAAAGTTGTATATAGATGGAGGAAAAAATTACGATGTGGAAAACAAGACAGGGGTTTTGTACAATGACACTGTACAACAGGAAAAGGGATGTAGCGCAGCTTGGTAGCGCGTTTGTTTTGGGTACAAAATGTCACGGGTTCAAATCCTGTCATCCCTACCTATTACTTCTCCTATGGGCAGTAACGAGGGATCAATTGAGATCGATTCAAATTGGACAAAATTCATAGTTTCATTTTTCTATATGCATGCGGTACAAAAATCATCCTTTTCTTTACTGCTTTATCTCCTGTCGTAAGAAAGCGCTCTTAGTTCAGTTCGGTAGAACGTGGGTCTCCAAAACCCAATGTCGTAGGTTCAAATCCTACAGAGCGTGATTCTGTTCTTGTTATGTCGAATCAAAAAAAAAGAACTTAACAAAGTGGAATGTCCGACTACTGTTCTTAACCCAAATCAAAGAAAACAACAGAAATACTCGACCTGGAGAGGAGACCACTGACCAATCTCCGTCCATTTTCCCTTGCCTTTCCTTTACGGGTATGCCAGTTTTAGGGGACCTTATAGTAATAATAGTCTAATAGACCAACTAGAGGAGAGGAATCCTTCATGAATCGCCTTGCCTTGCTTAAAGAGGTTTATGAAAAACCGCCCGTGGAACTCTTGTTTTGAGGAAGCAATGAACATTGTCTTTTTCCATTCTCAATAAATGAGGAAGGAGGGGTGAGGTCCTCACTTGCGAGTGAGGCAAGGCTTTCTTTTATAATACATCCTACCCGATTTTGGTTGACGATTGCGTTCTATTCCAATTATTCACTTGTTTTTCTTGTCACTGTGGCGAGACCAGATGAGAGAGAGAACTATTTTCCATTTCCAGACAGACCCCGAGCCGAGGTTGGAACAATTCTTTATTTTCTTGTTGGTTCCTTCTTTCTTATTTATTCAAAGTGAGTCTCTTCCATTCGGTTCATTAGCTTTAGGAAAAATAGAAGCAGCGGAATGCTCGCTTCTAAAAGGCTTAAAGGCTCTGATCAAGGCAATGAACATTTTGAACTTGGAAACTAATAAGAAAGGAATTCAAATCATAGTTCAATACAGACTTTTTCTCTTTTAAGAAGGGTGAAACTTTCCTTCCAATACTTGTGCGCTCTACCCATCTCTACTGAACAAACCCACTACACATCGCTGGCAAAACCTACATCGAGTGGCAGGGTATGTGTGTAGGCCTTTTCAAGGACATTCGAAACAACATGTAGATAAATTGCTATAGAAAGTGGGGCTAGATCGAGAGTTCTGACCTTTTCGTGGGTGATCTTCAAACTCTTGTTTTTCTAGCGAAAGAACGCCCTTCTGAGCGATGATCTCCTACAAGCGAGTATAGTAAGGTTGACTTCAATTGAGACAGAAATGTCACTGGTCAGCTCCTTAGCGTGACAATTAACACCACTTTCTTATTACCTAAGAGATTAGATAAGGGAAGAAGGCAGGCCAAAGCTTATAGATTCGGAGATCGTACTTCTAACGCTTTGTCTGAGTCAGTCCTACGACCCCTTCCGGCTGAGACACGAATCCTAGCCTATCTGAGTCGCAGAATGAAGGGCTCTTCAGAAGGCGCCACCCAAGTCTCCTTTGAGACTTCGGAGTCAGGAATGATTTTTCCAAGGAAGGCGGATTTTCTTCGTTCCGCAGCACGAACAGGGTGTACAGAAGATCGATGTGCCATCTTTCTAACCACGTTCATTTGTTGTATGATCAGTAGGGAAGGGAGCCTTTGATAAAGGGACCCCCAACCAAGAAATCTACTGTCTCAGAGCGACAGTCAAGCTCGTATCGCGGAACTAGAACATTTCTTTGATTGATAGGTCAGATAGGAAGCAGGCAAGCAAACCAAGTTATAGGTTTGGAAGTTAGAACTCGGAAAGGTTGTCCTGTGACTACCTTTGAAGTCTTTGGGTAGGACATCAGGCTAAGGTCTTATGATGAGCCACGCGCATATGAGGTTTACTGCAGCCCTAAAGCTCTGTCCCCTATCCTACCACTAGATCTCCTATGCCGGAACATGAACAGAGAAAGCTGTGAGTGTAGTCTTAGGAACGAACCCGGGGTTGCTCTCGCAAAAAGATTGTACTAAAGAAAGCTAGAAAGCCCAATTCCAAGCAAGCAACCTCTGGTCCACGGGTCGGTGAACGAATGGGTTTTGGGAAATAGAGAACATGGACTCGATTGAACAAAGGTGGCACCGGAATGAATAGCCCACTTGTTTCGGGCAAGAATGAATGGGACTGATCGACTCGAGTTACCGAGCGACCTCCACTCTTCGACTCGAGCTTTCGCTTCTGCTTTTCTCTTGTTTTGATTTATTAGCTTTTTAGGGAAAGAAGAGGGTCTGAAATACAACTATGTCTACGAGTGCCGCGAATGAACCTTCGGTTCTTCCCAAGAACAAGGAGACACGAACTAAATAACTCGTATCAGGCTACGGGAATAGTGAACGGGAAGAAGGAACTAGTGAGGCTTTCGTTGGTCAAACAATATGCCCTCCTCACTTGAGGAGAGTGAAGGTCATGACTTATTGAAGCAGAACGTCAATTGGCCAAGAGAAGGGGAACTCCTTTCGTCGGTAACTATTGAATTGCCTATCTAACAGTGGAGCGAAGCGGAACGTTGAACGGGAAACTCGTGTCGTCGGTTATCCAATTTCCCTCCTTTCTGTTTCGACAAAGAAAACGTTTAGGTATCGGTAATAGGATTCCCACTATGATTTGAAGAAAAAGATAGATTCTATAATAATCTATAAATAATATATAGAATCAGGCTCCGTAATCAAGTGCTCGCTGTGAGAAGAAGATCTACAGGCATGTACCCATTTCTCCCTGCAAAATAAGTTTGAACCCGAATGAGTATGGACCATACGCTCATCTTTCTTCTTAATCTACACCTCGTTCCGCGAGAGACCTATCCTCGTTTCGAAATAAAGGACCGTAGTGAGGATCGATCCCGGATAAGTGAGTCAGTGTAGGGACAGAGGCTGATGATTCTAAAGGTGATTTCTAACTACAAGATGACTTTATTTGAAAACGGAATCCAAATATCAACAAAAAGATGAATGGAAAGTCTTGTCGATATGAATTGATCTTCAACCCAATGACAATGCTTCGATTTCGATCTTGACTTCTTTCTTGGATGCCTGAAGTTTGTGTTCGCATTTCATCAAAGGAAAAGTGGGCTGTACCTACATGAAGAAAAGAGTTGCTCGTGTAAAAGCAATATCTTCTATTTGACTTATCTAGCCGTGTCTTGTCTTGCACATACTCGGCTCGGTGAATGGTTCATCTTCGATTGGCATGGTCCTTTGGATGTAAGAGATCTCGTTTGCTGGCCGGGCCCTTCCATGAGTTTAGATCTCTATGTATGAATCTCTTATGAAATCCCATACTTTTTCTCATTTCAGAACGATCAGCATACTGTGTGACTTCTGCGTGACAGTTCTTGCATTTCGTTTGTTGCTTTGCATGAACATTTAGATATTGGAAAGCGAACTCCCTTAATTAGGAATTTCATAGATAGAGAAGGACGGGAAAAAAGAGAGAGACTGACTAACTACCCGGATCAATGCTGATTGACGACTGAATAAATAGCCGGAAGCAACAACTGCACGAGAGAGAAAGAGCGGATCCAACTAAGGAAATGCAGTACCTGTTCTGTCGGAGCTAATCATGCAAAGCTAGCGTAGCGCCAGCCGTCGAAGTGAATGAATTCGAAAGAACGAAGAAGTAAGGAAATGAGACGACTCTTTCTTGAACAATTTCATAAGCAGATCTTCCCCTCCACACCAATCACGAGTTTTTTTTTATTCCTCTCGTATATCGTCGTCACGCCCTTAATGATAGGTTTTGAAAAAGATTTTTCATGTCATTCCCATTTAGGTTCGATTCGGATCCCTCTGTTGTTTCCCTTTCCTCCCGAACCTTTTCCTCGAAATGATAAAGAATCTGGTACACTCGAATTGTATTATTTAAGTGCTTATTGCTTGCCAAAAATCCTACTTCTACAATTGGTAGGTCACCGGGTTATTCAAATAAGTCGTGTTTTCTGTGCTTTTCCCATGTTACAACTTCCGTACCAATTCGATCGATCCGGAATGGATCGGTTAAACATTCTATTAGGGAGCCCGGTCTTGACTCTTCTGTGTGGTATTCATTCTCGTTCGGCTCTTGGAATCACATCCAGCAGTGGTTGGAACAGCTCGCAAAATCCAACCACTTCACCTACTTTATTGCCCCCAACCGTTTCCCGTACCTCTATAGAAACAGAAGGGTTTCATGTTCTTTCATCGATTGGGTATTCCTCTCCTTTTGTATCTCTTTATCCAATTTCGGTCTCGATTAGTTCACAAGATTGAATGGCCAAGTCATGGAAAAGCCGTTATTCGATTGTTTTAAAAGAATGTTGAGCCGGGCCCGGGTATGTAAGTTCAGCGATGTACAAACAAGGATTGATTTTACTTCCGCACCTAGGTTGGGGGGTAGGTGAAGGTGGGGGGTTCTATTTTGGAAGAATAAGGAAGAGGAATAGAATCTCATTCATGTGTTCATGCTAACAGAAGAGCGGATCCAATACACATAAGCCATCGCTGCATAAACAAATAAACCAAGGCTCGATTCCTAGTTGATTTTGAGAAAAGCCAGTACCTAGCCTGTACTTCAATGCATACTTGGACTGGCCTAGGCGATCTCCGACGCCTGCCACTGGATGGAGCCGTGCATGTAATACAAATTAACATTGTACAGGCGCCAGACTAATAGAAATATTCAATTTCCATTTTGAATACAATGACATACCCTAGCCCTTGAATTTGCTTGGAGAAACAGTAGGCCGGCAGCAATCTTGCACAAGAGATTGATACGATTATGCAAGGAGACAGTGACAAGCATATTCATCTGGGATGGAACTAGAATTGAGTTCAGATAAGCCGACTTTGCAAAAGAAGACTGACCAATGAAAATCCACCCCTCATCATGGTAAGGCATGAGGCCGCCATTAATAAACTGCGACACCTCCATCGATTCAACAACTTGAACAAACTCCTCCTCGATGCTCTAAATAAGTCAGGTCCAAATTAAGGTACCTAGGGACCAAGTGGTTACCAACAAGGAAAGGACTCTCTCTGGAAAAAATATGCTCGTAGTTCCAGACCTGCAATCAGTTGCAATACAAATCATGTTCCATAAAAAAATAATAGAAATGAATGAAACATTTATATATACATATGTACTTATGATATAAAAAATCACCATCAGTGCAAAAGGGCATCCAGAAATGCTTGGGCTGCCACTCTTCCCAGTAGTTGTCTGGTTTTGGACTGTTTGGGCCACCTCTTGCAAATTCTTTTGTGGTGAGTATGTGCACCGCTGGACCCCAAGCATACTGCTAAAGCTCGTCAAGGTTTTAAACATAGTCCCTGAGAAACATAGGCCAACACGAATCATCACGAGTTCAAATCCTTTCTGCAAAGCCTTGATCCCGGCTTTCCAAAAATTATTAGATTGCCTTGTTTGTCCACTTAAGCCGTGGGTGGTACCTCTGCTTCTAAGCGCTCGGTATGATCGGCATTGGAAAAGAAGTTGATTTTTTAGAACATCTACTTGATTTTCATGTTCAGTTTCTGAAAACCAATGAGAAAATGTAGGTTGCTCTAACCCCTACCGTTTGTAGGGCAGGGTAGCTCCTTTGAGGCGTCAGTAGTCATTGCTTTCTGTGGATCCTCTAAACGTTAGTAGAATAGTTCTCCTTGACACACCGATATCCCAAAGATCTATAAAGTGGATCGTAAAGGGAGCTATTTCGGCGAAGGACAACCAATATATATTATCACTCCTTTCACTTGCAGGAGTACATCTTGGATCTGTAAATTATGTTATGGTCGGAGTCCCACTCATGGTGATTTGGTTGAAATGGAAGAAGCTGTTCCTTTCCCCGAGAAACTTAACTACTTATTCTTTCTCGAAACCACTGAAGTTTTTTAAAACCTGAGAGTTTCTAAAGCGAACTACGGCCCGTAGGCAATTAAAGAATCCTGAACTTCATTCTCGGAATCGGAGATTTTGGTATAAGATCTAGCTCCGCCCTACGCCTTACACTCCATCGGAGGATGTGCTAATTTGAGCCGACCTAAACGAGACCACCTGACTCATTTCAAAGAAGAACTTGTAGCGGGACGGTATCCTTTAAGCAGTCCCAATCGTTATTTTATTCCATGTTCGTGCTGCTACTTTCTTTCAGCTTAATGAGCGGTGGAGTGACTATTTTAAGGTAGTCTTTGATGCTGCATATTATCTAATAAATATTTTTCCTCGGGAAATGCTTGTTATCAGGATTCTTTATCACAAACTAGCCGCACAACTATGGCTAAGGAAAGAAGTCAAGAGTATGCTATGTGGAACTTCATCCTTGATTTCGATCATCCGAAACGACATAGGCAATCCGGAACTCTAAAGTCTGACCTGTCTCACCAAAAAATGAGGATTGAATTTCTTTCCATCAGTCAGGTATGGGCAAATAGGATAGCAGGTTCTTTTCTAGGTCAACCTATCCTCTTATCCCTAAAGTTTGACTTAATATTGCTGCATAACCTTTTTCCAGGTCAAGCTCAGAGGTTGAATACCGCTCTATGGCCTTAGCACTTGCCGTTACAGTGTGGATAGGCCTCATCTTACGTGATGTTGGTTTATCCCTATAGAAGCCTGTGCTTTTATTTGGGAAAGAGATTCTGATTCAAACCAAATTCCGGAAGTGAAATAGTCTGCTGTGATAGAACCTGGCAAGGCAAAAGGAATACAACTGAGCAAGATAACTGGATTGAATCAGATGCCAAAAAGAGTGAAAGTAAAATCCATTAGCGCCCAGAGGCAGAGCAAAGAGATTCGGAGATAGAAGAGAGTAGGACCACTTCGAAGTCAATGTGTTAAACATAGTGTGAGTTAGACAGATCCCCCTTCTCAAATAGAGAAAGAAGAACCCTATCGCCTAAAGAGTGCTGGAATGTAGTGAACCATACCAAGCTTTTCAGAGACGGTCAACACAAGAAAGAACAATCTAGAAGCGCCATGGAAGCAGAAGATTCGAGAGAGAGTGAATTGATCATGGTACGAAGCTCGGCCACGGGTAGATTCTTGGTGGTTGACCACTCCCCTTTGACTTTGTAGAGTGTTCTGTGGAGGCCTCTATTGGGAAGGTTCGTCTGAGGCTTCGACCGTCGCCACAAAGATTCTTATGAGGCATGCTTCTGACGGGCTGCCACGCGGGAGGTACTGGAAGACTTTTCAAAGGGCTAAGTATAGGCACCAGGAAAGAGTGGGGGTTGAAGTGGAGTTGCCACGACGATTTCTGGTAAGTCGATTGCGGAGGAACTGAGAGGGAGAAGGCCGGGCTTCCCAGATTGTGCAAATTAGCCATTCCACTTCGGGGCCGTGTGCACATAGCATGGAGGCGATGCCTTGTGCCGTGGCGTCAATTCTAGCTTCTGATGCGGGAGCTTCTAGCTGTTCGCTTTTAAATTGGCACTTTGAGGGCAGAGCGTGAATTAAGTAAAGGCTTATTTGTCAAATAATATCCAGTCCTGAATGTTTTATTTTTATTAACCAAAACCAACATTTCTCATACTTGCAACTAAGACCTCGAATGTTTGGAAAATGACTACAAACAAAATGACACCGAACTGTCATGATAAGTGATTGGGATGTAGATCCACTAATTATTTACTACGAAGCCCTTTCCTTCCTTTCACAAGTTTTCTCCTATCCAATCTGCTACTTCCCTATCAAATGTTTTCCTTTTCTGATTGAGCATTGTCTTTCCTCTGCAGACTAGCAAAGCTGAAGGGAACACTCCTCTCCTGTCAAGCTGTTATCGTTAAGCCGAAGCACCTAAGGCCAAATTCCAATACAACAAGAGCTAATGTTTAAATAAGAACGTTCTACTCAAATAAAAATGGTATAGATAATATGAGTTCGCGATCTCTGAGACGGTGGACATGCTCTGTCTCAGCAAAGCCTAGTTTCGGAAGATTGAAACGTTTTATTGAAACTCGTTTTTGACAGAACAAGTATATAACAACATTCCTTTTCTGATTTGACAAGAATTCTCAAACAAATGGAGAGAATCAACATCACTGAGCACGAGGCCTCTCTTGCTAGAGGAAATGACTTGTAGCCCTACGCAGATTGGCATAGCTATGTATGTGGCCAACTTCAGTCAAAGCAATTCCATGATAGTAACACATGATTTAGTTTCCCAACTGAATTTTTCCACTTTCAAAAGTTTCTTCACCAATCAAAGTACCGGTAGTGAGCTGACATTATGCAAACTCGAGCCAATGCCAAGAGTGAGACTCTAGGACTTTCTGCGTGAATCCTATTTATGATAAAGCGTGTACTGATGTAGTCGGCGAGCATCCCATGCTAGAGCAGAAGAGGTTCTTTCTAAATCGGAGTATCGGGACTAGCACTCATTGAACTTCTTGCACATAAGATTAAAGTTCTAGTGTTGGATTCTTTTACCGCTTGGGATCGATCTTCCGCTACTTCTGAACGGATAGATGCCTACATATCCCAGGTTCAATCTTTTTCGAGGGAGTAGGAATCAGACCTAATGTAGTTCTCGGTCCTTTTTCTAAAGTTCCTGGCAGGTGCTTTTGTGGCTTTCTTCACTCCGGCACCTGAAGTATTCTGTCTTCAACATTTATTAACCCAATGCTAACGATTGGATCATCCGATCCTACTCAGTAAAGAAGACTTTTGGTTCCGCGAGTGTAACATAGTCAAGAGAGGCAGGCTCGACTTTCCATTGCATCTTTTTCCTTCCACAACTTGATCAATCTTTTCCCTCTCATTTGGTTCACGTGACGAGATGGCAGAGGATGATCCTTTTGTCACTTCCCTGTATTTGGTAGATCCAGGACATGCCAATTTCTTTCTCATCTTTCGCATCGCCAGACAGCGCATGGTTTTATCAAGATCGTAGTTAATTAAAGAAGAACGGAGATTGAGAAGAATCTAAAATGAACTGTTTTTCATAAGTTGATAAAAGCAAATTCGAATCTCACTTTAAGACGGTTGTTAGCCGTCTCAGTAAGGGTAGTGAGCAAGTTTAGGTTTAGGAATAGGAATGATTCTTACATGAGTATGGAAGCCCTTTGCTAAGATTTCTGAAAAGGTAAATCCTATCATTTTCTTTTCAAAAATCAGGAACAACATTTGAAATGAAAGAGAGGAAGGCGGAAGCTATTGGTAAATATGTTCTCCGTGTCTTTTAGCCTTCACTAGATGACAACTGGTTTACTTTTTCACTTCTTCTTAAGCTTGGCAGACTAGTTCCTGACTGACTTGATAGTGCGATGAGCTTACTAGCTCTAGTTCTATCCTTAGGATAGAGTTACCAGAGTACCTAGCACCAAGGAGCGATGTAATTGACTTTCTAAAGATGCTAACACGCATATAAATAGATGTTCCCCACTGCTTGCTCCTCTAACCCGAATGGGGTTATATGCTATTGCCATAGTGAAACTCTGGGTAAAGAGGCCGAGGTATGACCTCAGGAGAAAGATCGGGCGGGGAAAACGGGGTTCGAACCCGCGACTTCTGGCGTGACAGACCAGCACTCTAACCAACTGAGCTATATCCCCTTTTTCGTAACTACTGTCGATTCAACAGTGACCTACTGGTTACCTTTGTAATTATACCTAAGTAGCTGTACAACAGAATGCCCTTCTGCCTTTAGTACTTTTCTTCTTATATATTATGTTATATACTATAGTAAACTTCCCATACTTAAATCCAGTATTGTACACGTACTTTATGAGTAGTCTCATTACGGCCAAAGCTATAACCGGAGTGTCCTGACATCTGAGGTAAGGTTCTTGAAATTCCACTACTGCTATTCTCAACCCCAGATATGGATCCTTGAAATACTCCCGCTCAATCAAATCCTCTAATCGATACCAAGACTTATAGTGCACTTTTCCTCTTGTTTTACTGCATTAAGTATTGTGTCGTTTATCTGTTAAAGCCCTATGCTCAAGTATGTGATTATGTGTAAGAGTGCAGCTATTCTTTCCAAATGGTCTCTGAGTGTGGTCCGCAGCACTGTAGGGCTCATTCCCTCGTCTATCTCATGTAGCTCGCATAGCCGAAGTAGTCACTCAACAAGTGCTTTGATGTAGTTAGCACCCAAGGAAGCAATGTGAATCAACAACTCTCCCCTTCTTGGAGACTGGTGACGTGTGGCTGATACGCTCCTTTGACTTTAGCTGTGCACTTTGGCACAAGGATGTATTGCAGTGAACAAAGAGTCCCTTGTTAGACATTTCCGAATGAACTAGGATGTATATTGACTCCTCATGAACTAGGATGTATATTGACTCCTCATGAACTAGGATGTATATTGGCTCCTCTCCTTTCATCCATAATTAGCATATAGCTGATACGTACAAGGAACTAGTCACCTATCCGCTTTCTTGATTCTTTAGGATAGTGCTATGGGAGAAGGTAGTACCTCTTAGCCGGGGCAGGCGTGCAACCTGATGTGCCCATCTCATTTATTCACTGTCTACTATCACTCTTGTTCAGTCTACAGTACTTGAAGTTTCCTCACTCCGATTGATTGTAGATCAAGAATGCTCCGACCAAAGTTCCTCCTCAATGAGGCGAGGGTTGCCTATTAGAGTTGAAGACCAAAGGAAAGCTGAAAAAACAATAATCAAGCCAGGGAAGAATCTATATACTACTCTCAAGAATATGCAAGCCCAATATTAAGTAGTTTTTTTTTTTCACTCTAGATCGCTTTGATCGGCTCGCTGCTATCGCTCGCTCCTTACCGTGTTACGGAATTTATCTAGCTCCCTCCTTAAAGTGAAAGTCGATATGGAATTAGACTCTTTAGTTGGTCGCCCTACAAACAAAGATAGATGAAAGAGCGCGAAAGACAACTATCGACTTCAGGATCAGCAGGAGGGGAATGAGTGGCTGATTCCACTCCACATTAGGAGGCGTAGGCTTTGCTTTGGGAGGGATGGATGTTCGAGAGAAGGGGGCTGTTTCTGTTTCCGTTTCAAGCAGACGAGAGAGACGGGACGCTGCAGGTCATAAGGAAAAAAGAAGGATTTAGTGAATCCCCGCCTACATACAGATAGATAGGGAAGATGGATGAAGAAGTCTAGCTAGCTTCTAAGTGAAATGAAGCAATGGAAAGAACGACGACCTAGGAGGTAGTAGTAGTACGAAGCCGGAAGGTGGTTTGATTCTGAAGTTGAGTGAGGAGACGGACCACGTGACAGTAAGCAAAACGTATATTTCGACTGCTCATAAGGCGATGACACGGGCAGAGGTCAAAAGCTGGGTGCCCTGCATTCTCAGCAGCTGATTCTCAGGCTGATTCTACTTGGTTGGTAGAAAATCTACTTATCCAGGAACAGGCGACGGAACATACGAAGGACACACGTGCTACGAAGAAATAGGAGATTCTCAAAACAGGGAAGGCTACGGATACACATGGGGCTAGGCTAACAAGTATCTTCGTTTGACCCTGGATTGTTTCATGCAGGAGTCAAGCTCTACAGGTCGGCCTGAGACGGAGCATCGGAAGCGAATCGAAGTAATCTGGTTGGGATTTCACACTACGGCTTGGAGTTGGGTTGGGGTTGCTCGAGTCACCTTACTCCATGGGTGCCGCTTCCTTTTTAGAAAAAACAGGTGCTCGCTTCTCAGAAGTGATAGCAGGGCGGTGGTAATAGGCGAACTCTCGAGCTTGGGTTGCTCTATGGGAGAGGGCACAGCGTAACATCTCCGGAGTGCCTTATCCCCAGGTCAAGTTGGTGGATCAAATCTCTCGTCCAGATGTATGTGGCATTCGACGTCAGCCCATGTTCCATCATTGGTCTACGCACCTGACATCATCTCTTCTTTCTGGTGAACTTGATTCCTACGATGCCATAATTTCTTTAGGATAAGCCTGAGATATCTAGTACAGTAACAGTGGTCGAATTGCTGCATAGCCCCCCCTAATACGTGGCAAATCCTAGTTCTAAAGTTAGCGCACCATTGAGGTAAGTAAATATTAGTAGGCACACAGGCAGCCCGTTGCAAGGAAGGAAAGAGCAAGAGCTAGGGCTAAGTGCTCGAGTTACGGTTGTTGACTCGGAATTGTAAGCCGAAGAAGCATTCCTGTGACCTGGCCGTATGAATGGTTTCTTTCTCAATACCAGAGAAAAATCATTAGGCATCAAAATTCAAAGAAGGTTTGCCTTCAACCTTAACCATTGACGGAAGATTCATACCTATGAATATTCCCCTCCTCATTTGCTGAAAGCACTTCCTATAGCGAACCAGGCAAGGAACATATCGAGTAGGCTAGTACCAATTCCTCCACATCAACAGCAAAATAGGCATATGAATCTTAAGTAGGAAATTCCTTCATCTCAGATGAGGTAGGTAATCTACCATAATTTATTTCCATTTCCAGGTAAGATGAGCGGAGACGAGTTTATCAGCACCGATACCCCCACGCATCGTGGCCGGTTCCCTCGGGGGTAGAAACAACGCTTGGAGAAAGATCCCGTTGATCTTCGGGCTGGCCCTTGCCTATTGAAAGTATGGTGTCTCATAAATGCTTTGTTAATGCCTCTTATTCGTAGGATCGGTCCAAAAGGCACATTTGCACCTAATCAACTGAAGCAGATGCAGGATCCGAAGTATTCGACTCCGGTCCGGCTCAGACGAACCGAGGGATCATCTCCTGTCTATCCCGAGTCACAGCGAAAGACTTCTACTTGATAGCTATACCTCTGCCCATAAAAAAAGTACTTTTTGATCTCCAAATACCAACCGCCCACTATCGGATGGACTTCTTGCTCAGTTTCGTGGTCAGAAGATCAACATTCTTAGTAGAATTCTTTTGTCTTGAATATATGCCCTTCTTGGTTCATTCATTCCTGAGTTCTCGCTTCGCCCCTTCTCCCGCTTGGCGGGCTTGGTATGATATGTTCGTGATTCCCATTATCAAGAATAGGGTTAATTCTAAATGTAGGTGCAGATAAGAACTAGAAAGCACCATTGCATAGGGAAGTTCTTTGAAGTAGTAGTTTCGGCAAAGAAGTTGCTTGGCCAATTGAGAATATTATTATGCCTGAGTGAGCCTAGAACAGTTAGGAGCTGTGTTAAGAACAGACAGGTCTGAAGCTTTAGCCGAGAACTGATTAGATACTGAAACTATTCCCTACTGCCTGAACTCTTTCTAATTGAGAATATCGATCTCATGTGTTAAGTTGAATCTTTTCTAGTATTGATGTAAGGACGCTTCTGTACCTATAAAAGAATCAGTAATCGGTAAATGCAGAAGTAAGATTTGTATCGGACTAAGCTTTCTCATATTGAACTGGTGCCCCTGTAATAGGAAGAAGTAGTTTGAACTCATTTGACAAAGCCATCGAAGAGTTCGTATCCTCGCTGCTGTGTTAAGTAAGCATAGCATTCAGTATTTAGGCTGGTATCCCTATCAGTCAGAAGTTCTTTAGCTTGTCCCTAGACCACTGGTTCCTACTCAACAGAAACTTCAACAGGACTTAACTTTAACAATGCAACTGAACTAAAACCATACTAGTAAGTTCGAACTTAGCTGTCTGAAAAGGATTCCTACCCGAGTGAAATTCATTAGTCAGAAGTAACTTCACTGCCAAGGCCTAGCTTCGTTCCTGCCATGCCTACTGCTTAACTGACCCTCGGTACAAAGCATCAGTAGTTAAAAGCTTAAGTGGTAAGTATGCCTAGCTTGTTAGAGCAGAGCGGGAATGGACTTATAAAAATACATCAGATACACGTCAGTGAAAGGAGACTTTATATGCCAGGAGCGTAACTGAAAAAATTCCTTACTTAAACTAGACCTCAATGCGGCGAGTGTCTTCGATTGATTCAGTGTTAAGCATTTCAGATTGAGATAACAAAGCTGCTTAGCCTAGTTACAAAGCAAAAGTCACTTCCTTACTTAGTTAGCGTGCTAAACCTATTAAATTCCTTCCCTACTTAACGAAAAGAATGCTAGTTAGGCAGTTTCTTCGATTGTCATATGTAGCACGAGACCTCTTCTTAATTGTAGCTGTGCCAAGTCCAAGCCTCTTGTGAACGATACCGATACCAGTTCTGATATAGACCTTTTCTTTGACAGGTGTTCACATAGAATGAAGTAAGAAAGACTCTGCACCTATCATTTGATAAGGCAGGATTTGAAAACCCCCCCACCCCTAGAACTGATTATACCTAGAAAAAGATTAGTTACTTTTTTATGCCCTACTGTTGACTTCTTTCTTGACTAATTTTTATCTTCGATTTGAGCTTTGCCTTAGACCAGAACTGATTGTAGTTGCCTTAGACCAGAACTGATTGTAGCTGCAACTGGACGACTTAAGTCTTTCTTCTGGAGAAAGCAACTAGACCTCCACAGGTCACTGGATTAGAGGGAGAGGCGGGCTAGAGCCATCAGTACGTAGGATTAGGATGCGCGGCCAAGGTTTCAGCTCTCCCGTAGGGAAGGAAAGATAGATCCTTCCTTATGCGTCCCCTTTCTTTGTTCCTCCACCCCTCGTACCTCGTAGATTGACTGTTCTGTGCGAAGAAAAAATTCTTGCAAACCCGATTCTGGACATTTCGGGATAAAACCTTGGGCAAAGCTTTCACGAGACGAGCAAGGAAGATTCTTAGCCCCAACTCCAGTAAAGGAATCGGATAGCAAGATGAAGTATCTGTGATCATTCTATGACATTTTCAATCTCAATATCGATAGAGAAATCTCGAAAAGAAAGAGCTTTCTCTTGGGACCAGCCTTGCCATTGCTTATTCGGTATTCCAGGAGCTCTCTACTGCACATCGAGACAATAAGCCTATCCAGGAGTTTGACACAATAATGAGGACCATTGTGTGACATTCTCCCCCACTTGATTTTGGCTACGTCCTCGGAGCCTTCTGTTCATTCAATGCATCTCTCCACGGTCGAAAGGCTTTGAGGTCCGTTGCCTAGTCCCAAACTGGCCATGTACATCTTTGAGTTCCTTGGGACTTTACCGGAACCGCGCCTTCTTTTCTTTCATGACATTCGCCTCAAATTCCCCCATTTACTCTTGGTCGAGCGTATGAGCCTTAACCCCAAGACCGAAATCCCTTTGTTTTTGTTATTGTGAATCGGTTTGCTTAAGTCGTCTTGAGATCAGGAAAAATAAGTAAAAAATAGGCGCCTTCTCACGGTGCTCCACTAGAGTGGTAGCCAAACCCATGGCTAAATTAGATTCTTCTTTAAAGTCAAGGTAGTCGAAGACTTATGGGTCTTTGAAAGGAGGTCACTTCGAGGGCACATGACCCAAGGGATAAATCCAGTGTACAGGTGCAGTTATTCTCTTAATAGATTTCACTTTCAGTGTTTAGAAGGTCGGATATAACCTCAAAAAGACATAGTATATATAAACGACTTCTTCAAGCCCCAGCCCTACTGGAGGGACTACAACTCGTGATACAATGCCACTAGTAATAGACTTAGCCCATGAGTAGAAGCAGGGACTCATACAATGGGTCTCGCGGGACAAAGACTTCTACAGGCTTTCTTTTGCCCTTCTTTACCTATATGCAAGGCTTGAAGTGTGGGTCTTGGGTCCTCAACTGGTACAAAGAAAAAGGCTCGTCCAGTGAGTGATGACACTGGCAAGTAAACTGTAAAAGGTCTTGCTTGGTATAAGCGGATGAGTTAGTTGTAACTAGCTCAGATGTTACTTCTTTGCTCGGTT
The DNA here is from genome assembly GCA_036346265.1 of Melocanna baccifera. Classification (NCBI taxonomy): domain Eukaryota; kingdom Viridiplantae; phylum Streptophyta; class Magnoliopsida; order Poales; family Poaceae; genus Melocanna; species Melocanna baccifera. The sequence continues at coordinate 175,662 of JAYEVJ010000199.1, forward strand.
TAGGTTGCTTGACTCAAAAATTTCAATGAGTTTGTGGCGTGCTTGGGTCCGTGACATGGCTTACTAACTGTGCCCGATTTCGTTGGGGGGTGAATCCGCTATTGAATTATCCGCCGAGAGGGAATAAAGCCCAGTGATCATTTGAAGAAAGCCTCAACCTTAGGTCAAGGTTTTCCCAGGCCTAAACCTCTCCCAGTAGAGAGAGGAAGATCTGCCCTAGGGAATGGAATTTCTTTCCTTAGTAGTTTAGTTAGCACTTTGCCTCTTTGACTCTGAGCAGAGAAGTATTAAGCCGCTCGCCTAACCTACTAAAGCGAGGAGAGGAGATGGAAAGGAAGTGAATCAAATCAGAGAGCAGCACAGTTCAGGCTGCATATGGACCAGAAAAAGCTCTGGGACTTTCGGAGGAGAATGGCTTGTTAGCACGATGGTTTGAAGGACTTTAATAAGGAACATGGAATGGATTCGGGATGAACCTAAGCTGATTGCCCAGGAGTTAAGGGGAATACGGTCTTAGATGCGAAAGGCCGTGCTCGAGAAAGGATTTGTCTTGATTTCGAATAGCCCCTTTCTCTCTTGGGCTCTCATGCCCCCTCGATGGTTGACGAGAAGATAAAAAGAAAAGTAACCTGCCCAACCGAGTCTGTCAGACTTTTTTACCACTTTTTTTGCCATGATTCATAAGCAGGAGGAAGCACAAACTAGAAATTCAATAAGAGAAGTCAGATTGGATGGTAGGAAAGGGCGTAAGCCCACTCTAAAAGTAGTTCGGTTCTCCTAGGGCAGGTTGAAAAAGCTCTTCACACTACGGACCTAGGATAAGGGCAATCGTATTCATCATGTGGTCGGTGTGTCAGGTAAAATAAGAATAAGTATATGTCGCTTAATGAGATATAGCCTTCTTTCTCATTTTAAAATGCTTGGTTTACTGCGCTCCATGTCTCTTTGGTAGTGTTTTATGGACGGTTCCTTTTAAGGAATATTGTTATAAGAAAAAGGGGTACTTTCAAGTTTCAGTCTGCTCTGATGTCATACTTAAAGGGAAGTCATGAAAGTTCTGCTGATCTCTTCTTTTATGAGAATTCCAGTTCAGCACTTATAGCTCTCCGTTCTTATTTGTTTGCTTTTTATTTCTTTTTTTTTCTTGAGGCTGAGTACGAGGAGCAATTCTTTGACCACGAGCCAGCAAGCGGAAAGAGTGATCCGACCAATAGATAGAAAGCATTTGAACCTGCGGAAACCTTTCAATTTCCAAAAATATGATAGATGTTCTCAACCAATTAACGTGCTTAGTTATCTGCTACGCCCTTACTTATACTTCAAGAGGGAATAGTTGCACCCAGCGAGTGTAATGGAAATGAAACGAGCAACAAGAGCAGAACGTAACTCCAGTGAAGTGAGCCAAGCGAGCAGAAGGAACTTACGCGAGCCATTCCACCAGAGGAAGTTCAACGAGCCCAAGAGCAGAGTGAAACGAAACTATCTACCTCTGCTGGCCTTAATGGCAAGAACCAACGTAAGAAGGCGAAGTCGTCTCCGTTATTTGGGTAGTAGCATTCTGACTTCTTCTACCTTTTCGGGGGGCACAAACAACTATTTATCACGAAAAGAGGAAATAAATGTGCTAAATTAGCCATCTCATCCGCATTTGGATTCGAAAGCATGGCGTATCTGCCATAGGCCAATAGTCTTTCCAATAAAAGAGAGAGTAAGTCGTAGAAGTAGGTATGTTTGTTCTTATCTTCTTCCAAGAAGAGGTGAAGGCGATCTTTCTACTTTTCGAATGGCATTCGGACTATTTTCCCGAAAACTTTCAACGAAAAAAGAAAGCCAAGAAAAAGCAGTTGCTGCCTCGTGAAAAATTGAGGTTGGCTCTCCAACAGCACAAAGAACGCGTAACGTTGGAGCCTATTCAATGTCTTGAAGAGTGTCCTCCTAAGAAGACGTAGCCACTTGAATGAGTGACGAACCGGGTTATAAAAAGTGGCGAACAGATGGACTTCTTTGCTTCAATCAAGCGCTGGTTCGATTCCGGCTCGCTACATAGTTGCAGGCTCGCTCGCTCCATTCTTACGCTCGCTGGCTGGGCTCCATTAGTTTCATTTCAACTCGTCTTTCGCACTACTCCTATTTCTTTATTTCCTACCAATGGGTGTGATTGAAAATAGTAATGGCTCCATGTGTTATTGAGTCAAAGAGGAAAGCCTAATATGGGTTTACTAGCACAGAATGGGTTTCTTAAGAAGTGAGTAGAACAAGGAGGAGCACCCACCAATATGGATTTACCCTTTTCTATTATTACGAAGCCGTAAAGAGGGACCAATACCTGGAAACATGAATACCTGAGTATGGAAAGCCTGAGTCGTACCCAATGGTGCATAACGAGAGAAGAAGCAGCAATCATCAACGAATGCGATGCACATAAATACGTTGTTTGCGTTAGTGTTCGTAACGAATTCGTCGTTCCTGCTGTAAAGGGAGTTGATAGTTTGACAGAATGAGACTCAAGAAATAGGCATCAGTAGGGACTGCGAAAGAAAGACCTGAGTGATCGGACTCTATCATATATATATGAAGAAATGGAAAAAAGATTCACCATGGTAGGATTTGCATAGCCTTTCTATGACTAAAATCTAACGAACTGAAATGGAGAAGCTAAATCTTAGACAAAAGGTAGATGTTTAATCCACCATAGCCAAAACGTTGGTAATTTAGTACTTTTTTTTTTTTAGATTTCCTGTAGCTAACCGTAGATGCTAACTCGTATGCCGTTGCCTAGGTTCATCGGAGCCTGTGAAAAAAGGGAATAATGCTTTCTGAACCAGAGCAAATAGGCCGCCTTCAAAGAGGGACCTTTATCAATGGCTTTCTTTGGACCATTTATGAATTATGTATGTGAAAAGGATAATGCTGAAAGAGGTGTTTTCACTGCATCCACCGAAAACACGGCTTCTTCTCTAAAACATTTGGCATCTGTCTTATCTGTCCTAAAAAGCGCTCGTCGAAAGCACGCCAGTGATTCTCTGAGCCGGTCTTCATTTCCAACGCCTCGAGTCAGCCAAGTTCATAAGGGAAGCCCAATACAAAGAATGGTTGTCCAATATTGTACCAGTGATTAAAAAGAATGGCAAGTCAGCGGTTATGTGTTGACTTCAGAAACTTGAATCTTGCCACTCCAAAGGACGAGTATCCAATGCCGATAGCTGACCTACTGGTAGATTCGACAGCTTGTAACTGTGTATTGAGCCTCTTGGATGCCCACTCAGGATATAACCAGGTGCCAATCGCCGAAGAAGATATTAACAAGACTGCATTTAGATGCCCTGGTCCAGTTGGTGCCTATGAGTGGAGAGTAATGCGGTCTCAAGAATGCAGGAGCCACATACCGGAGGACTCTGAATTGCATATTCAAGGGTATGGTAGGCCGAGAATTGGAGGTGTACATTGATGATATTGTTATTATGGCTCAATCCGAGGAACAACATCTCCAGAACCTGAGGAAAGCGTTCGAGAGAATGAGGCAGTATAAGTTTCCAATTCATCCTTTGAAATGCGCCTTTGGTGTCTCGGCTGGTAACTTTCTCGGATTCTTAGTCCATCAGAAGGGGATTGAGATCAACGAGAATAAGGCCAAAGAAAGCAATCATCCAGGCCTCACCCCCGAGAAACAAAAAAGAATTGCAAAGGCTGATTGGGAAGATTAATTCCTAAGAAGGTTCATCTCCAACACAGCTGGCCGGTTGAGGAGCTGGGGGCAATTGCTCAGAATCAAAGAGAAAGAGCAATTCGTGTGGACCGAGGCTCACCAAAAGGTGTTTGATTCAATCAAACAGTACCAGACGAAACCTCCTGTGTTGATGCCGCCGAAACAAGGGCCAGCCTGTGATCTTGTATTTATCTGCCTCAGAAGAATCAATGGGATGCTTGCTTGCCAAAGAGTCCGAGGGAGCAGAAAGGGCCTTTTATTATCTAAGCCGAGCTTTGCTAGACACTGAGACTCGTTACTCGGCTATTGAAAAGTTATGTTTAAGTTTGTACTTTGCTTGTTGTAAGTTGAGGTATTATATGCTACCTTTGGTAACACATGTCCTCAGTCCAGCAAACATTTTGAAGTACATACTTTCCAGGCCTTTTCTGAGAAACCGAGTTGGAAAGTGGGCTATAGCCATCTCGGAGTTCACACTAGTGTACACTCCCGGCAGTTAAGGGTCAAGCAGTAGCAGACTTTCTAGCTGATCATCCCATGATTGATGTGCCACCAGAACAGTACGAGATTGGATCCATAGAAGCAAGCCCGTGGCAGCTATGGTTTAACGGGTCAAGAACAAAAGAAGGCACGGATGAATGCCCTTTTCAACTCCTTACCTTGACTGGCACAGGACAGGCCAATAGAAATGGCTGCTCTACCTGAAAGCTCTACGGTGCGGCAGAGACAGACATCCATCTCGACTCTTCTTTTACCATTTTAGTAAGGCGATAAGTGAAGCCGGTTGACCTGGAATCTGTTTACCAAGTTAGGACTACACAAGTAGTTTAACAGGCAGATCCGTTCGTTATAGATCCCATGGAACTAGTGAAAAAGATAGGATTTACTACGGATTTGATTGCTTTACTTGCTTAGCTTGCTTCCACTGCTACTTGCTGGAATCGGCAAATCCTCTAGTTTCTACCGGAACTCGTTACCAGTTTGTTCTTTTCTTTCCAGTTTTCCAGTACGAATAGGAAGATTTTTTAGCCCAGACCTAACACTCTCTTTTGGTTGGTTACTTCAATGAAATAGAAAGTACATCTCTAACTCCTGGCTAACGCGAATCATTCAAAAACTACTTATTGGGTTGGGCAACCAACACGTGAAATCGATGCCGGGCTACTACACTTCCTTCAATTAATTGTTTAGGTTTACTTTGGCGGAGCATTCAATCCAGGTGTGGGAATCATTCCGACTTCATGTATTTGCCCTAGCCTGTTGGGAATGTAGGTGTCCGAGAATGGAAGCTCGGCAACAGAGCAGACCGGAAGAAGTATGTACCTCATGAAGCAAGGACTAGCCAGAGCTCTTAGTATGGCCACTTTTGCAGGATGAATCCGTTCACTGCCTGCTTCTCTATCGCATTGGAAGACAGCCTAGAAAGAGTGCAAACAGGAAGCATAGATCCTTGAGAAATAGAGGAGCTATGAGTGCTGTCCACAACCTCTAATGTTCCAAAAGAGATAATCCGTCACTCGCTCCAGAGACCTCAGTACCGTGCTAACTCCAAGAATTTCCTTCTTTACTACATAAAGCATCAGCTGCTGGATAGAAAGCAAAAGCATTTATTTATAGCTGACAGTTAGCTTTCGCTTGATTTCTTTCTTATCAAATTACATTTGTTTTGATTGTAGATTGGGTCGGTGTAAATAAAGGGTGAGCTCCAAACTACAGTGGGAAAGGCCGAGTATACACCAACCATACTTTGGAGTGAGAAGGAGATCCTAACTAACAAAATCAGGCATCTGATACTATGCTGAAAAGTCCCGTTTGGTCACTTTTCAAAAGAAGGATGCGCCGCTATTTTATCATCATCTGGCACTGCTTGACTTGCTTTCACAGCTTTTAGCTTGAACGTGGCACTAAAGCCTCCATGTCAACTAAAGAAAATAGTTCAAGACAGTAGAGCACAGAGGGAATTACCAACATGGGTTCAGCATTTCGTTTAGTGAATGCGGAGATAAAAGCAGCTGCTATTGATGCAATTGGACCGCTCGCATCGCTCCTTGACACGAAGGCTATAAGAATCAAAGGAAATACTGGGCGTAAATGACTTTGGAGTTCAAACCTGGCAAAGTCCTTACTTACTCGGCTCCAGGCCAAAGCGATGAAAAGACCCTTTATTTAATATGGTCACGCCCATGAGAGAAAGTCTAGCCCTATCAACACCTTCTGATCCTAGTTGGCTCGAGTAAGGCAGGCTACTTCTAAGCAATCTAGATAACATTGAACACTCACGCATCATATGCAGGTGTGGTATGCTGCATGAAGGATAGGCCCAGGGGTGAAGTTCTTGGATTATGCTCTACAGGGCAATGACAATGCCATCGCGGATCCTGTTGTCGCGAAGTCATATCTTTAGGTTATGGAGGAGTGTGGGGTGACCATATCATATCATAAGAAAGTCTATGATCTCTGACTGTGGATGCCTAGAGTTTGCTAAGCAGTTTTTAATCAAGAAAGGTCGGGTCAACATTAGTCTTGTATCTGTCCCGATGGTTAGGGCTCTAGTACATAGTCTTTCTCTTGCATCTGCTATCCGAAATGCCCGGGGAGGGGACCCATTCTTTATAAGAGAACGGGAATACGGAATGGACCGATACGCTCGTTTTGGACCTACAGATAAAGAAAAAAATGAGCAACTACAGTAGCGACTGATTCCTCCTCTCCCCTCTTCTGCTCCTTCGGTGAACTCGGCTATTGCGGAAAGTGCACTTCAATAATACTGTGAAAGACTTCTCGATTCACTAGAACTGCGCTTCTTCCGCCTCTCATTCGAGTGCCTTGAGGAGTCAGGAAGCACACAAGAAATTCACGAGAGAGGTACCTTGAGCTTAGGATCCAAGTAAGCATCCCTTTCCCCTAATCCAAAAGCCTGTCTAAAGCGCATTTGACAATAGGAGGATTCCACCCCAAATGTGTTAGGATTCGTGTCAACAAGCTTCCATCGCAGCAGCAAGTAATAGACAAGAAAGATAAGGATTCCATTCCAACAAGTCATCTAATATAGGGCTGAGCCCACAGGCTGGTTCGACAAACAAAGAGAAGTACTTTTACTTTGAGTTAATAGGAGACACCAACTTGAGACGAT